>VWYH01000014.1:64361-137755 GCA_013399365.1 Pampusana beccarii
CGCGGCCGCCCATAGGCCCCCGCCCCCCCAGGCCCCGCCCACCGGATGGCGTAGTCGCGGGGCGGGGCGCGGGGGCGGGGCGGCCCGGGGGGGCCCGATCCGTGCGGACGGTCGGGGGCGGTGCTTACATCAGGGTCCACGGAGCCTCCCGCGTGTCCGCAGCTACACTTTGGGGTCCTCGCGCCCCCTATGAGGCCCCGGTCCCCTGCCTTGGGATTCCCCCACTACCCCCTTGGGGTCCCACTTCCCCCGACCCCCGCTCCGGGATCCCCAAGCCCCTCCTTTGGATCCAGCTCCTCATTCGGGGTCCCCAAGCTCCTTCCGTGCGGCCCCAGCCCTCTTTTAGCGTTCCTAAGCCCCTCCTTTGGGACCCCAAGCCCCTCCTTTGGGACCCCGAACCCCTCTTTGGGATCCCAATCGCCCTTTGCACCCTCCCCCCAATTCTGTGAGGTCGTAAACTCCCATGGGGCCACCAGTACCCCCTTCTGGGACCTCAGTCCCCCACATTTCGGTCTCAACCCACCCTTTGGAGGTCCTCAAAGCCTTCTGTGGGACCCTCAAACCCTCCGGGGGGGGGCAAATCTTTCTGTGGGGTCCAGGGTCTCTTTTGGGGATCCCAAATGCCTCTTAAAATCCTGCTCATTTGTACATGGACAGTCCAAAAAGTCCCACTTGTGTCTTCCAGGGTTGCTGTCACCCTATGGGGTGGGCATGGCATCGGGTTGCTGGGGTCCCCCTCCCAGCATCATCCTAGGCCGTAGGACCAGTCCTCACCATGAACATGTAGCCAGGCAGCAATTTTGGGGCTAATTGCGGGGTAAACAGGAGCTGCTTATGTTTTGGGTCCATGATGGGAATGTTGCTGGTGTCAAAAATAACCATTTCTGCCAAACCAGTTTGCGATCCGCGGCTGATCTCGTCTCGGGGGGGTGCTCCCCTATTAGTGCTGCAATTTTTGGATGAGTGGGGGAGCAGGGTGGGGTGGGGACTGGCACAGCACGCCCGTGTCCCCTCTCCATCTATCCCTGAACATGAGGTGTCCTCCCCCCCCGCTCTTTTTCTTTTTTGAAAGGGTTTTTAATTAACTTCCTGTTCCAATGGTGGGTTAATGACTTTTAAGCAGCACATGATTCCAGTAAAGAGGTCAAACTGGCAATGAGGATGTCAAAAGAAATTAAGTTAGGAATTAAGAAGAGTTCCAGGGGAGAAAAAAAAAAACCAAAACCACATCGAGTGATGGAGATGCTGCTGAGGACAAGGCTTTGCTCTCCCCCCGCTTGGTCGGCCATCCCCCAGAATGACCCTGATAGCATTTTTCACCTTGTTTGGCCCCGAATCGCAGCCTTCCTGGAGACCGTCACACCGCAGGGCTGGCAGCTCTGCTTCCAGAGCCTTTCCCTTCCCCGCCGCCGCTCCTGTGTGTAATGAAATCAAGCGCCGGCTTTGCAAGGTCCAGCTCAAGGAGGCTTGAGTGGCCTCTGCTTTGCATCAGCTGTGATGGGCGCTGGCTCCATCAGGGCCTGGGTGATTGGAGCTGAAGCTCTGCTGCTTTTGGGGGGGTCTCCATCCCCCCTGGCACAGCTGCAGCAGTTTTGGGGTTGCAGAACCAGCCGGTTCCTTCGGCACATCCACAGCATCGGCCACAGGCATCGCTCACAGCACCCGTGTTATTTACCCAGCAAGTTGGCTTAGACCAAGACAATCAGATAAACCATTTAATTAAATGCAACACCATTAATTGCATGGACCTGGGGTGCTGGGGATGAGTGCACACAAATAAGGCGCCCAAATTTCCTCTCCCCAGAACGGCGCAGGGGATGTTGGCTATTCCTGGCTCTTTGTGCTAGAAGAAGCAGCGGCAGCATCATTTGAGGAGCGAGGGGACAGACCCTGGTCACTGTCATACCCTCGTGGTGCCGCTGCATCTCACCCCTGCCGTAAGAAGCCAAAAAAAGCCTCGAGCGAGCTGGCAAGTGCCAAACACAGGGTGAAACCCTGCCCTGGGGAGGGCAGCCCAGCTGCGGGGAGGAAACAGGTTGCAGTCCTTCCCCTGGCACATTCCTCACCAGCGCCCTTTTAATTAGCTTTTTGGCACTGTCCCAAAGCCTCTTCGATCCCCCCAGGCCTGAGAATTTGCAGTTGCATCAAACAACACCAGGCCAAGGGCTGTGTCCCTGCTGTGGGAGCATCTCCGAGTCCCACATCTCCCTGTCCCGCCATCCAGTGCATCCCACCCTGCCATGCAGGGGACCCATGGGTGCCCCTGCACGGGGACAACAGGCACGGTGCCCATGGAAGCGGCATGGCCGGGTGTTTTTTCTCTCCTCCAACCCCCGATCCCATCGTGTTTGCAGAGAGATTGTTATAGGGTAACAGAATAAATAGCGTGTTTTCCCGAGGAGTGAATTACACGCCTGCAGAGCAGAGATAATGCGCGAGCAGCCGTTTCCCCCATTGTGAGCGCGGTGACATCTTTTTATGGAGCTGTGTACATTTGTATTAGTGCCAATTAATCTGGGGTGATATTATTAGAGGTGCAGGGAGAGGAGGTGTCGGCGGAGGAATGTAAATGGGAAAAGCTAAGGCGCTGCCTTGGCCATATTTCAGGGGCGAGGGGCGGGTGTTGGTGATGCTGGGTGCTGCCCTGAGCACCCCAAGGGGGTCTGGGTGCCTGTGGGACCATGGGCTGCCCCGGCTGGTGGCACCGTCCGCTGGCACAACTCTGCCAAGGCTGCAGAAACAGCTGCAAAAAGTCATGTTTTAGGGGTTTTGGTGCTTTTGTCCCTCAAGGGAGGAATGGCATCTCCATGGCCCGGCCTGTGGGCAGGCTGGGACCCGCGGGGCTGGGTGCGCTGCAGGGGGACCCTGCCACCTGCCGGCAGCAGAACCTGGCCCTGGGTGCCACTTGTCACCTGCCTGTGGCTCAGCCCCAGGCAGCTGCCAGCAGCCTGGGGGCTCTGCAGCTCGGGCACAGCTTGGGGACAGCTTGGGCACAGCTTAGGCCTGGCTCGCTCCTGTGTTATCTACTCATCTCCCCCAAACCTGCCATCCCCACATCCACCTGGGCTCAAGGTTCCCCCACCTGAAGGCATTTCAGCATCAGGGATACAGGGGCCCGTGAGTTCGCGTGGTCCCCATCATGCACATGCGGCCATGGGGACATGGGAGCTGCAGTTTAAATTCCTGCTGTGCAAGAAACAGCCAGATTTGACTCGAGAGCAAGAAAAAAAAATTATAAATCTTTAGCCCCTGCTAGCAGCATGACAACCATGGTGGATCCCGTTATCCCATGGGCTTTACGGAGAGGCTTAAAGCACCTCCAGCTCAGAAACTTGGGTGTGCGGCTGAGAAGAAAAGCCAGTTGGATTGGGGGGGGCTTGAAGGGCAAACAGTAGCTTGAGGAAAATTTAGGGTGGTGGCAAGAAGCCGAGAAACGACTCGGTGCAACGCCAGGCACCCTCCGTTCAGACCCGGCCACCCTGGGGCTGGTGGCAGGGTTGTCCCCATTGCACAGGGCGGGGATTTGGGATGGGGACGGTGGAGGCTGGTGGGACCCCCAGATGTGCCGTGTCCCACGGGTGCCCTCCCGTGCCGCTGGCACCCACTGAGCAGCGAATTAATCTGCAGCTGGGAGATGCTGCCCAGCTTTGCTGTCCTCGCGGGAATGACATTAACGGAGACCTGAAATCTCCCAAGTGACAAGTGCTGCTGGATTATGCGGGATGCAGCAACCCGGGGGGGGGTTTAGGAGCTGATGGATGGCGGGGTTCACCCGCTCGGCAGGCGCTGAGATCGCGCGAGGGTATGGAGGAATAAAAACCTCCTCTCTATCCTAGAGAAAAAAGGGAAGAATCCAGTATTTCATCTTTCAGAGCCGCAGGGATGATGCCAGCAGCTCCGCGGGGAGCATCGCCCGTGGCCTGAGCTGCAGTCAGGTGGGTGCTGCTGTCAGACGGTGTCCCCGCAGCCAGTGTCCCCAGGACGGGTCCCAGCCCCCGCAGCAAACCTCTGCCTCCTGGGGGGCTTCATTTCCAGGTCACGAATCCGGGGGTGCGGGAGAGCTCCAGCACCAACCAGGCATGGAACGCTCCTCCGCCCCACAGTTCTGCAGCCCTGGTGAAATATAGTAGAAGGAAAACATAAAAGTCCCATTTCCAGCTCCATAATATTTCCTGCCAAAAACAAAGTAAAATGTGCTGCCTTAAATTTTCTGCAAAATTCTTCTGAGGTTATTTTTTTTCCCTAAATTAAGCCATACTAATTATTTTCAGCCACTTTATCTCCACTCTGCAACACACCAGGAGGGTGCAGGCGGCAAGCATTTTAAGCCTCCATAAACAAAAGAGTAGTTTGGAAAATAATTCTATCAATTAATCAAATTAATCCTGCAGTTTTAGTTACAAGCCCCAAGTGGCAAGGATTCCAGCCTGCGGTGAGGAGCTATCTCTCACTGACAGCGTTTAAATGTTGTGATTGCAACAGTAATTAAAGAATATAATATGCCTGGCTTTGTGTCAGCCTCCTACCCTCAGACCTCAGCGCTGTGCTGACAGAGGTCAGCTTGAGGACAAATGGGTGATGACCAAACTGGGCCATCACCAGCACCAATTAATGATGACCAAACTGGGCCAATGTCATCACCAGTTGACAATAACCAAACTAGGGCATCATCATCACCAACTGGTGATGACCAAACTGGGCCATTGCCATTAGCATCACCAACTGGGAATGACCAAGCTGGACCATCACCATTGCCAGTTGATTATGACCAAACTGGGCCATCACCATCACCAGTTGGTGATGAGTAAACTTGGCCATCATCATCATCATCACCAATTAATAATGACCAAACTGGGCCATTGCCATCACCGATTGATGACGACCGAACTAGGGCATCATCATCACCAATTGGTGATGACCAAACTCGGTCATTGCCACCACCAGCTGATGATGATCAAATGTGGCCTTCACCGTCATGTTGGGCTTTTTTTTGCCCCCGTGGGACAAGACACCCATGTCTTGAGTAGGACTTGGGCAAGATGTAGTAGGGAAGAGGAGATTCACAAGGATCTTCACCATTGAGAAGTTCCACTGCTTTGCAAATGATTGCAAGGTGACAGCAGTGACACCAACGTCCTCCTGTGGCCCCTTTGCAGATGACACCATGAAGAGCATCCAGCTGTCCATTAGAAATATCACCATTTGGTTAGAGATGTGCGTGCGAGGAGGGGACCGTGGGGTACGGGACACATCCCGCAAACATCACGCAGACAGGAAATTTCTGTGAAAATATTGGAATATATTTGAAAAGATTACTCATGTATGATTTTACAGTACCACCCCATATTTTCATCTCATACTTTATTTAACAATATTAAAGAGGCACTTTAAAAGCACACATACAACATCATAAAATGGCGTTTCCTGCTCTCTCTGCTTCTCTGACAAAATATCAAAATAAAAACTTTTGACAGAACACATTGCACCCAAGGTAAATTACCTACAATATTTTTATACAATACAAAGAATTGTAAAGATACATATTAACAGAATAAAGCCTCTTTTTTTTTTTTCTTTTAAATCTAAAACAAAACAAAAAAATAATAATTGCAGGACAGACGCAAAGTACTCTGACTGTTCATATCACATCAGTGCATTACTTCACCTCCTTGACTTGGGAGTATTTCAATAGTATTTTTAATTATCTTCCATGTCCTCGTTTGCACCTGAGATTTCTTTCTGGATTCAAAAGTTCGGTTGTATAACGTGCTCGTTTAACATGACATAACCTTTTCGACACTATGGAGTACCAGCATACAGGATTTTTTTCCCTAAAGTTGGATTTTAATTTTTTTTTTTTCCTGCTTTGTTTTCCTTTACAGGTAACAGCTACTTCCTAATGGTTCCCTTTTATTTTTCAATCAAGGAAGTCTGTATTCACATTACAAAAGAAGAATAGCACCAGTAACTGCATAGTAAAAAGCGGATACCTATAGAGCCACTAACTCGATACAGTAAGATAGTTTAGAAGTGATACCGTTGAGGGTACTCAGACAGTACCGGTTTGGTGCGGTAAATCGGCACAGTTTTGTCGTTGCGCAAAAAAACCAAACAACAAAACAAAAAAAACAACAAAACCCGCCACAAACAAAAAGAAAACACACACACAGAGACAAAAAAGAAAAAAAAAACCAAAAAAGCAAACCAAAAGAAAAACAAACCCCAACCCTAAAAAATCAGAGTTTTTCACAAGTGTCAAGGTGCAGTTTGCTCGCGGTGGCGGCTCTTCTCCGGTTACATCGTCTACAGTGGTCACAGAATGGCAGCCAGTTCGTTATTCTCTTGACGATGTAGAAATAAATTCATAGGGATGGCTGTCAAAATATAGGAAACTCAATTCTTAATTTAATTTTTTTTTTANCGGATACCTATAGAGCCACTAACTCGATACAGTAAGATAGTTTAGAAGTGATACCGTTGAGGGTACTCAGACAGTACCGGTTTGGTGCGGTAAATCGGCACAGTTTTGTCGTTGCGAAAAAAAAACAAACAACAAAACAAAAAAAACAACAAAACCCGCCACAAACAAAAAGAAAACACACACACAGAGACAAAAAAGAAAAAAAAAACCAAAAAAGCAAACCAAAAGAAAAACAAACCCCAACCCTAAAAAATCAGAGTTTTTCACAAGTGTCAAGGTGCAGTTTGCTCGCGGTGGCGGCTCTTCTCCGGTTACATCGTCTACAGTGGTCACAGAATGGCAGCCAGTTCGTTATTCTCTTGACGATGTAGAAATAAATTCATAGGGATGGCTGTCAAAATATAGGAAACTCAATTCTTAATTTAATTTTTTTTTTTTAAATTTTATCATCTCTTAGGCCAGCTCCCAATTAAATGAATTGTATGGGATTATTTGTGCAAAATCTTCAAAAAAAAAAAAATTTGCTTTCTACAGTGTGCTGCACCTTATGAATAAGACGTCTATGGAATGAAGTTCATCTCTTCAAGTACTTTGTACAAAGATAACACAGAGACAGTCTCAAAAGGGTCTGAGATTTGCAAGTATCCTTGTAACCTCAGCACTTCTGCAATAAAGCAATTGCTCTTGACGATTCAGTCTGCCCAAAGCGATTACAATTTCAGTTCATGAAAATCATCAGCAACATCAAAGTTCTAGCATTTGCATGATAAATCAGGTGAATTAAAGTAGATTAGTAGACACAAAGCAAACTATTTCACAGAGGCTGCAGTGCAAGTTCATTTAAGCTAGACAGAGAAATCATGCTACACAAACGAATTTAATGCTTTGATAATTTTTACCCTTGCAAACCCCATGAAAGCAGCTGAGGATCACCGTAAGTCACTTCCATAAATTACTCTGAAGTATCTCGTCTTAAAGGAATTTTAAAGCTAGTTAATTTTTGCCCAAAGAGTTGGCTTAGCAGGTTGTTCTGGGACTCGGCGGTGTGGTAGTTGGCCGAGCCGCCCGCCTTGGCACCCCGGGCCGCGCGTGGGCCGTGCAGGGGACCCCGCGGTGATGGCGATGGCCCCTTGGCCAACACTTGGTGGAAGCTCTTCCCCAGAATGGCCTTCCTGCGCTTCATGTCCCCGTTGGCATGGCGGAGCTCCCCCTTCTTCTGGTTGAAAGTGTCCAGGACCATCTTCTTCAGTTGGGTGCCCGGTTTGGGTTTGGGTACCAGTTTGTTGCAGTGCGTCTCCCTCTTCCCGGAGGAGAGGGCAGAAGATTCGGTGTTGCTCCAGCCAGCGCGTTTGAGCTCGCTGGCTCTCTCACTCCTCCCTGGGCACAATGTCCGGGCTTTTTTCTTTTTGCCGTCTCCCTCCAAGTTCTCCCGGGAGCCAGAGCTGCTCCGGTGGCCTGAGGACTTGTGTTCTCTCCATCTCTTGGGATGAAGCTTGCTGGCAGCTTTGCTGGGCTCCACGTGGCCGTGTCTCATGGCGTTGCTGGTCACCTCGCCTCTGGGGTGGTGGCTGGTGGATTTGCTTGGGTTGACGCCTTGGTCCTTGGCGTTAGCGCTGCTGTCCTTGGTGTTGGCCTCGGGAATGGCCCTCTCCTTCCCCAGACCAGGTTGCTGACCCTCCTCGGTGCTGTCGCCAGGGCTGTCCACGACAGCAGCAGCCCCACTGCTGGGTTGGCTACCCACGATCTTCTTCTGCAGGGTTGAATCTTTGGAAGCTCTGTTCAGTGTGGGTGAAGCTGTCTTGTCCTTCAGGGGCAGGGGGTGGTGGGCAGCTTCTGGAGACGTGGCTTTAGACGCACCTTCCCAAGAAGAGGCATTGCTGGCACTGGGGTTACCCCACCTGTGGGTCTCCTTGGCTGGTGGAGCCTCTGTCTGGGGGGAAGGAAGTTCCGAGACCTTCTCGGCAAGCTGGAGAAATGGGATCCCATCCATGGTGTGGGTGGCTGCATTGGGATTTTCCAGGACACCTGCTATAAATTTGTCTTTGTTACCTACGCTTGTTCTTTTATGGGCATCGGTGTAGCCACATTTCTCAGTGAGGTGTGGAGGAGAGAGTTTTTGGTCTGTGGCCTGGTTACAAGCCAACCCAGCAAGGTCAATGGTAAACTCAGGTGAGTCCAAGAAAGGAAGTGGTTTCCCATCAAACGCTCCTTTCTCCAGCTCCTCGATAGACAGGGCAGCAATATGGCCGAGCTCCGGACCGCTTGCCACAGCCTGTGGCAAAGATGGGGAGAGGCAGGGTGGTGGAGGAAGGGTGTCAAACTGGGATTTGTCCATCTCTGCCAGGAGGTCAGAGAAGTCACTCACCATGCCTTCTGTTTTCTCGGAGGGTTGGGGGGCTCCTGGGTCACTGGGTGCTGTAGGGAAGGAGTCACTGGGAGCTTGCAGGTTGGGTCTTGCAACCTCTACCAGCTGAAGGACACTAGCGTGGTCCAGGTGGACCGGCGAGCTGCTGTGGTGAGCAACCTTCCTCTTCTTGCTTGGTGGCACACCGTCCCGGAGAGAGCTGTCCTCTTTCACCTTCTCCCGGCCTTCTCTGCAGGCAACGCCAGGTCTCATGACCCCTCTGAATTTGAAAGTCTTGTTGCTTCCCGCCAGGTGCTTCTCCATGTGCCGGTCGTACTGCTCTTTCTTGGAGAAGGTGTAGTTGCACATGCTGCAGATGAAGGACTTCTTGATAACGTGCATGACGTCTGCGCAGAGCTCGCACGCGTACAGGGTGGTGTGCTTGATCTCCTGCTCCTCTACTATCCCATGCTCCTGGCTGAGGTGGTTTCGAAGCTCTTTCGGCTCCTGGTAGAACATTGGACACTTGTGGCACAAGTAAATCTTCTGTAAACTGTGCACGACCAAATGCCGCTGGAGCTTGAAGGGTTTGGGAAACTGTTTGCCACAGTGATGACAGTCCCTGGAAGGATCCTTGCAGTCTGGGTGCATGGGGACAGATTTTGGGGTGCCTTCGCTTTTTGCCGTGTGCTCTGGAGATGGACTGGCGGGTGTTTTAGAGGAGCTGGGCGCAGGTGGCTTCACCTTGACATTACTTTCCAAGGGGTCTTTCATCGCCTTGGCCTCCTGCTCAATGGGCAGCTCCTTGAGGCTCTTGCTCTCTCTGCTAACCCCATGCTTGCTGCTGGGGTCGGCGTGCCGGGAGGACCTGCTGGGCTTCCGATACATGATGGTGTTGAGGAAATGGGTGACAGCGGCGTTGTCCTCACCGAAGCAGGCTGGCAGGCCCATCACAGACTTCTGCGCTTGCCCCTTGCGAGCAAACTGGGTGGCGTGTTCCCGGAGGTGCTCGTTGTACATCCAGACGTCTGAGATCTCCTTCAGGCACATCCCACAAGCCCACAGACCGGCTTTGTTTTTGGCGTGCTTCTCCTTCAGATGGTCTCTCAGCTGCTCCCGGGAGCTGAATTTGCGCTGGACGCACATGTAGCAGGTAGGTGGAGGGGAAGGGTTATGGGAGAGCTTGTGGAAGTCCAGCTCCCCCAACGTCAGGAACCACTGGAAGCAGACTTTGCATTTGTACTGCTTGTCTTTGGCCTTGATGGTTATCTCACCGCGGTTTTTCCCTGCCTTCCCATCTTCCAGCTTACTTCTGTGCTTGCTGTGCTGGCCCGGCTTCAGCTTGAAATCCATGGCATTGTCTTCCCCATGGTCAGGAAGATCTTCACAAGGGCTGAAGAAGCATAAGTCTCTCATTTTCAGCTTTGCGTTCAGCATCTCAATGTTGATGGTATGAAATTCAGGAGAGTCTGAATCTTCATTAGCCTTGCCATCGTAGGGCTCCTCCGCCAGGTCGGGGGGCCCGCGGCTCGCTTCTCTGAGTGAGCGCTCGTCCTCAAGGTCCATCAGAGGCTCAAACATGTCCTCGGCAGAGAGGCTTTCTCCCTCCTTCTCCAGACTCCCCCAGATGTTCAAGTTGGGGACATTGTCCACTTGGCCATTTTGGCACAAAAAGGTTAGCATGTTGTCTTCCAGGTCTATGTCATCCTTCCCTTGGTCGGTCTTCTCGCTGTCCGACCTCAGCTCAGTGCTTTTAGATCCGTTGGGAGCAGCATCTCCACTCCTGGCCTTGCTGCCGTGACACATGTTTAGCATTAAGGCGTCGTCGACAGAGATGGTTTCGTATTCACAAGGGTCGTCCCTGGTGACACAAAAAGGGCTGGTTTCGCTGAGGTCAGAAGCCAACCGGATCGTGAAGAGGTCGATGGCACCCGCTGGCTGGAGGTTCACCTCAGTGACAGGCTTGGATTTCTTGCTGCGCTTCCCATACACCCGTGTGCACCTTCTCCGGACAAACTGGTCGTCCCGGGGGAAGAGCTGGGAGAATGTGGAGTCATCGTCAAACAAGCTCTGGAGGTCCGAGGTGGCCGTGCTCTCCACGCGGTGCTCTCTGCCTGGTGGTGTGTCTGCCTTTGCCCATCGCTTTGGCTCTGCAGGAGGAGGGCTGGTCCCCGGTGTGGTCTGCAGAGCGCCTTGCCCAGGAACCTTCTGGGTGGTTACCAAATCACCTGTGTCCACCAGCAGGCCTCCTTCAGCAGGAGCTGTGGGACCCTGTGGGGCATCGCTCTGGTTCCCAGCGGTGCTGCCTGCTGCGGGACTGTCTCCTGTCTCAGCACCCACCTCCCCTGTGCCGTCGCCACCGCGATGCTGCTCTTTGCCTACCTTGCCCAATCCCTTCTCCACTTGCTTCACAAACCCGCTAACCTGTTTTTCGAAAGCCTGCATGTCTTCCCCTCCATTTGGATATTCCACCTCCCTGGAAGACACGGCTGTACCCATTACTGATTCCTTGCTGGCCATCTCCTTTGAAGACACCATCCCATCGCCCATGTCCTCTGCAAGCTCAGCTGCACAAGGGGACTGTTCAGCTTTTTGAGAGTGCTGGGATGATGTGGATCTATTCTGTTCCTCTGTGGAGATGCAACCATCTGGCTCACGCAAGCCCTCCAGGACCCTGGGCAGACTGGAGATGAGTTCAGCAGGGGGAGAACCCGCGTTCTTCTCCAGCTCACATGGACCATCAGACTCATTTCTACCGGGAAATACCTTTGCTTTCCTTCTTCTCACTTTCCTGTTTAGCTTCTTTTCAGAATTGCTGTTCACTTCTCCGGGATCTTTGCTTTGGCTCCTTCTGCCCTTTTCTCTCTTCCCGGCTTGCTGTCCCAGGTCCAGCTTCCCAGCCATCACCTCACCTGCTCCCCTTGTCTCTGAGCACGGTCCCTTTGCCTTCGTCTCCCTCTGCAGAACCCGTGTGCGGTGCAGCTCCTGGGACATCTCGAAGGAGATGACGCTGAGGTCGCTGAGCACTCTGCTGACCACTTCCTGCATCTGCGTTTTGGGCTCTTTCTCCAGGTCTGGGCAGATTTTATCGGGGATGTGGTCAACATCAGCGGTTGGCATCTGTGAGATGCAGGTTTTCTCTTTGACCGAAGTCTTCAGGCTCCTCCTGGGCACCTTTTGGGGTGCTTTTGGTGTCTTGTCTGCAGGAATCAAAGTGGACCTGGGAGTCTTGCTGGGCTGTGGTACGCCACCGTTCTTCACCTGGTGCTTGACAGCTTTGTGCCTGGTCAGGCCAGGCTTGGACCGGAAAGAAGCTGAACAAATGTCACAGGTCACTGGGAGCCCGTTCGGCTTCTTTTCTTTGTGAAGTTCATTTTGGGAAGGGTTTGGAGTGCTGTTACACGTGCTGCCCTCTCCTTGGCCCACATTGTTTAAGACACAACTCCCGGCTTCTCCAGCCTCATGGCTTTTGGGTTTCTCCCCTTTTAAACTCTCTTCTCCACTCTCTGTGGTTTTGGAAAGACCAAGTCTCACCTCTGCTGCCTCTGAAAACTCATGGCCATTTAATTCGGCAGGACCAAGATCTCCAGTTCTTGTAAGACCTTTGCTGACAGCAGCTGGCACCTGCTGAACAACAAAACCACTGGACAAGGCCTCTGTTTCACTTTGATGCTTATGTCCATCATCAGAGCAGCTTTCAAGGTTCTTCTCTTGATTCAGGTTTATCTCTCTTTCTCTGATCGGCAGAAGATCTGTCATGGCCTGGGTTGGGTAATCTTGGGTTTCCAGAGGAATGGAGTTAACAACGATATCTGTGATGGTGCACGCTTGATTTTCTTTAAAATGAGAGGTTGACAGCACAGCACTGGTGCTCTCAGGTACCTCTTTCCCAACACCCTTCTGGCTGAAAGGTGGTGAGTAGGGAAGAGAGCCGTCCTTCCCATGTGGTTTCTGGGGATCATCCATCTCCAAGGCAGAGCCCCCCAGGCCATCAGCGCGCAGCAGAGTGCAGGGTCTTGCTGTCCCTTCTCTTTCAGGTGGTCCGTAGCTACCCAAAACGTTGTCAGGGAGGTGATGGTGACCGTCCTCGACCACCTCCATGGGCACAGCCCCGCAGTGATGCAGCGAGGGAGGAAATGCGGGTGGTCTTTTCCACGTCCCTTGCTCTACCAGGTCCATGGTGGGGTGATGGATGTGATGGCTGTTGGCTTCGGGAGGACACCTCTTCATGACAAACGAACTTGACGCATTAAGCAGGGACACACCGTACTTCTTCTCAACTGAGAGCTGAGTGCTGAAGTCAGGGACCTCTCCTCCCTCAGCCCCACCACCTTGCAAGCATTTGGGGTCAGAAAAATTGGTCACCAAGGGCACGCTGGCCAGAGATTCACCCGCGTAGTGACAGCCATTGAGGGACAACTTCTTGCCATTTCCTTCCCTGGGAACCTTTGTACTGACCGCTCCACCTCTCATCTCCGGCACCAAGTGGTGATCCTGGTGGAGATCGTCCTCAGAGGGACTGGTGGGACTGGTGGGATCACTGTGCAGGGGCCGTGTCCCTTGTCCCACCTCATTCCCTTCCAGCCTTTCTGCTGCTGCACTGCCCAGCGTCTCTTTCTCAAGTAAACTATGGCTTAAATGGGATTGCTCGTGTTTTTTAAATGCCAAGGTCACTTTGTTTTTATCTTGCTCCTGCTCTTCCATGAGCTGATCAGCTTTCTTTCCTTGTCCTGGCAGTTGGGTCACCGCTGTGTTTTTGAGTGGCGAGAGGTCATTACACTCTTGGGAAACACCATCTGCACGGATATTAATGTCATTCAGCTCCACGTGTTCATTTGCTAAGTGCTGCAGCTCCATTACACTATTTTGCAGCTCTGGCTTTGCAAATGTGGATTGTTTTGCACGGTAAGAGCCCGTTGCACCCAATGACTCCAGCTGCTCATACCCACCAGAAAAAACCACAGCCTCTTTTGCTGGGGCAGCAATATTTTCCATCTTGCCTCCAATGGGGACGTTCCCCTCCCCTTGGGCAGGGCGGAAGGTCTGAGCTTCCCCTTCCAAGGGACCGCCGTTCTCCTCTTTCTGCTCCGGCTGGACGTGGGCTGTGGCGGAGGGCTGGCTGGGAGCGAGCAGCATGGGGAAGCACGGCATCAACAGCTCCTCCTCGTTGCTCTTCACCGTTCGGGCAACGAAGAGCTGGAGCTGCTGCAGAGGGTTGGCAGCTGTCTCCGGGGATGCCAACGTCTGTCGGGAGCTGCAGTCGGTCTCCTTGGGCAGACTCAGCATATCAAACAGCAGAACTTTTTGTTTGCTGGCTTTGTCACTGTGTCCAGGATCTGGATAGGTGGTGGGGCTCTTCCTCTCCTCTGCTTCTTCCATCAATGTAGACCTGCCAGCATCCCCTTTGAAGTCCACAGTGCTTTTTGCCATTTTGGGTGATTTGGGCTTGTTTAAGGGTCTTTCTTCTGTATCTGGGACCTCTTTGATGTGAGGTGAAAATGGGAGATCCATGGCTGGGGTGGGACCTTGCTGAAAGCCAAATTCAGGTTTAGGGTTTGGAAGATGAGCATCAAACTTCTCCAGCTCTGCAGCATCAGTGAAGCCTTCATCCACTTTCCCTGGCACAGGGAAGGTCTCAGCATCGTGCTGGCATGGCAGGGCTGGCAGGGGATCTTCAGTCGTTTCTGCTGCCTCCAAGGTCTTGGGGAACACAGTGACAACAGGGGGGCTTTTTGTTACAGGGTCTGTGTAGGCAGGAGCTTCTGTTCCATCTGGTGTGTGTGAGCCAGGTAGGCTTTTGGATGAAGATCCGTTTTCCACCTTTCCAGGGCCACTTTCCTCAGCAGCTGCAGTTCCCTGAAGCTGCTCGCCGCTGTCTTTGGAGCAGAAATGTCCCGTGGCAAGCGGAGCTGGGGGGCACATCCCTGTCTGCAGTGAACCCAGCTCCACCGGGCAGGGCCAGGGCTCCCGGGGGGTCTCGTAGTCCCCACGGCTGCTCGTCACGACCGGCTTCTCACCCCCCAGCCTCTCCTCGACACACAGGCTTGAACTGCCCAGCTCGTCTGCCAAAAACAGTCCTTTCTCCTGGCCTGTCTCTTGCTTGGCCGGCAGTGGTGGGAACTGCTCGGCCGCTGGTCCTCGCAGATGGGCAGCGACGTCTTGCTCAGGTTTCTGGAGGGTGACGGACACCTCGTTATCCAGCTTGCTGGTCTGCAGCTGACTCTCCAGCTCGGTGACTAATCGCTTGATCTCCAGCTCATCGTCTGATATGTTGTTCATAAAAGTCACGTTATAATCCGTTATCCTGTCTGGCAGTGACAGGGAGAGTTGGCTGGCGGGGACAGGTCCTTCCTCAGGGAATTTCTTGGCTAGTGGCTTCTCCACCGAAAGGCTGTGGAACTGAGACATGTCTTCTGGCAGCATCGGAGTCACCTCCTCCATGAGAGACCACTCTTTCTCCGGCATGAACGGTGGATATGGTTGCTCAAATGGCAGTGGCTTGCTGGGGGCATTGGTAAATGTTGTCACATAACCGTCCTTGCTGGCAGAAACACTCTCATACAGTGGCGGATTGAACTCAGTGACAGGAAGCTCTCCAAATATCGAAGAGGAATCGAAGCTGAGAGGGGAGGAGACCTTGCCCTGTGGTGTTTCTGCAGCGTAGGGGGAGATGCTGGCGTGCTTCTGCTCGAAGGAGCTGGTGTTGATGTCATCCTGGCATAAGTACATGTCATCCATGTGTGAGGAGCCCAAGGCTGGGGGCTTTGAGAAGAGATTGTCATCGTAGTGACCAGGAAGGCCTTTGGGATTGAAAAACGCGTTGTTGGTGCTGATGTATGGCTCGGGTGCCTTGGCAGTGAGCATCATCCCCATGGCATCCCCTTCATATGGGGCAACAGCCAAGGCACCTGATCCATGTGCCTCCAAGTATTTGATGCCTGTTTCTGAGTAGGCAGCACCCTCATTGCCAGGACCAGCTTCATTACCGCCCTGGGATGGAGCAATTAGCTCTTCCGCATGGTACTCCAGCACGTCACCTGTGAAAGGGGCAAACTGATGCCTCTGGTTGACCGTGGACACCTTGGGTGAGTCCTGAGCCTCCAGGCTGGGTTCTCCTGTCTCACCCTTGTGCTTTTCTGCTCCTTTGGGCTCTTCTGTCCTCTCCTTACAGCAGAGCCCGACGGGGCTCCTGGCCGTGCTGGGCAGCTGCCTGTGCTGGGGCTGCAGTGATCCCCATGAAGACGCACCGCTCACCACAGCAACATCTGGTTCAGCGCTCGGATGGGCCCTGGAGCCAGCTACCAAAGGTTTGGCTGAGCCCAACCGCCTGCTCCCCTTGGGAAAGTCCTCTTTGCTCTTCTGGCTCTTCTTTGGGCTCCTTTCCTCAGGAAGGCTGAGCGGAGCCCTTGGCGCCTGTGCCGAGCCACCCGAGCGCCTCGTCCTTTGCGCACCCTTCTCGCTGCCCGAGCTGGCGCCGTCGGCGCGGAGTGGGCTGGTGGCCATCTCGCTGGGCACACTGTTGCTGTGGTTGCTGCCAGCAGATGACTGGCTGCTCTGTCTTTGGACTTTGGTGGCACAATCCTCCTTCTCGACAACCTCTTGGCTCGGGACCCCCTTGTGCTCCTGTGTCTCCTTTTTCTGACCGTCCCTTTTCCGGCTGTAGCTCCAGGCTGGATCTTTCTCTTTGGATCTCTCAGTTCTTCCTGGGCGTTTCTTGCTAAAGCTGTATTTGGTCCTCCCGATGAATCCTGTGCCTTGCTTCTTCCGTCCCCGGACCTTGCTACACTCTGCCCCATCATCATCCGAGTCGGAGATGTAGTCGTACTCCCGAAACCTGCTCTCCTTGGCACCTGGCACCAGCCTCTCAGCGACCTGGGGGAACGGGGCCTGCTTGCTGCTCTTCACCTGAAGTTTGTGGAGCTTGTTCTTCTGCTGCACAATCTTGTGAATGAGCTCCTTGCTCCACGTCCCGCTTCGGGGCTTCCGCTTCTTCATATCCTTCATGGAGAACCGAGGTGGCTTGGAGCTCTTGGTGTCAACACCCAGTGCCACCTCACTCTTTGTCGGAGGCTCCTGGCTGAGCTTCCTGAGATGTTTTTGGCTGGAGGTGGACTTGGAGGAGGTGGTCGTTGGTGGGACGCTGTTCTTCCTGCCTGCCCGTAACTTGGGCATCGTCTCTGCTCCCACCACCCCGAGATCCGTCTCCTGGGCTGCCAACCTCCGCGCCGCCCTCCCCTTGTGAAGGTGCTGCTTTCCTGCCCCTCTTTTTGCCCGCTCCCCACCTGGGTGCTTTTCCTCATAGAAACAGCTGGCTTTGGGCTGGCCTGCTGCCTTCTCCTCTGCTGCTGCCTGCTTCGATTTGCTCTCCGAGGCCAGGGCTTCCTTCGCCTTGTGGGACACCCCACCGCTGGTCGCCTTCACACCCGTCAGCTCCTCGTCGGCAAACACGTCGATGAAGCTGCTGTCAATCTCCGGGTTATCCGACTGGTACCCCAGGCCATTGAGGGCTTCAGTGATCAGGCTGTCCAGCTTGGCATCGTCAATGTCCAGGTCGGAGGCGGTGAGCGGCAGGGAGCTGGTGGTGAGGCCATTGAAGAGGCCGCCCTTCAGAGCATCTTCCTTGCCCTCGCTTTTGCTTTCCCCATCCAGCAAGAAGTCATCGCTCTTGTTTAATGCCAACAAATGCGCCTGGGGGTCTGGAGAGAGCCCCAGGCTGGGGGGCTTGGGGGTTTCTGGGGGGAGTGCTTTCCGCCCCTCGGCTGCCCGGGGAGCATCCTTGGCCTCGCCCTGGGGAGCAGCGGGATGGGAGGCGCAGAACTGGCGGTGCTGGAGGAAGGAGGAGAGGTTGCTGTAGTTCTGGTCGCACTGTTTGCAGGTCAGGAGCACGTCCAGCTGGTCCAGGCTGGCACTGCTGAGCGAGTTGGCCAGTAAGTGATGGGAGGAGTACGGCGGTGGAGGCTGCTCCCCATCCAGCCCATCCGAGCATCCTTTGGCCACCTCCACGCCGGGTTTGTGGAATAGGCTTGCCGAGGCACATTTCAGGAGGCTGTCATCTTTCAGAGCATCAGGAGGGAAGTGGAAGGACTTCATGGAGTCCGGGTGATGGTAATGAAGGGAGCTGGAGCTCAGGATGTCGGAGGGGTGGAAGGTTTTATTGCCATCCTTGGGATGGCAGGGGTGCTGGAAGAAGGGAGAGGGGGTCAGCGCTCGGGACATCTGGCTGTCTTCAAAACCAGGGTTGAGCGGGCTGCTGGACATGGGGGAGAGAGACGAGCAGGTGCTGCCACAGGTGGGGTTGGGGACAGGGGACGGTAGCGGGGACTCGCAAGGGGAGGCAGCCACCAAGGCTGATGCCGGCAGGACTAACGCTGAGCCCGACGAGCTCCTTGAGGGAGGAGGAGGAGGACCTGCTTGACCCATGCTGTAGAAGAAGGCTTTGCTTCTTGAATCGCAGGCGGGAGACCCTGGTTCCTTCCCACTCTCGAAAGAAAAAGCGCCCGTTGAATTGGGGTCTCCCCTCTGGACCCCGACGCTCTCTCCCGACAAGAGCTTTTTGCCGTGATACCCTGGAGAATTACTTACGGGGGGCCCTTTCTGGGCCTTCCCGCTCACCTGCCACTCCGCCGTGCCCAGGGGGAAGGGGAGCTTCTGGCTGGTGACCTGTCTCGACAGCTCGAGCCTGTTTGCAGCGGGCATTGCAGAGGCGAGGTGTATCTGCTGCCAAGGCATCCTGGCATTTTTCTGCCTGTGCTGCCTCTGCTCAGGGCCAGACTGGCACTCGAATGAGAACTGGTTTCCAACAGGGTTCGAATAAGGTGCTGAATTCTGGTCCATGGGAGAAAACGCCTTAGTGGCACCTTCCCAAGCTTGCACAAGCCGGGGGTGGGTGGGTGCCGTAGTGGGAACGCTTGTCTCGAAAGGCACGGATCCTGCGCCGGCACTGCCTGCGGGGGAGCTGCAATAGGCTTTGCTCGGAAAGTGCACTTGGGAGAGAGAGTTTGGTGGCATGTTCCTTCTCAGAGGGCTGCTCGGGACCAGCAGCCGCGGGCTGGGGACACTGTCTTTCGCTGAGGCTTGCCTCTTCCCGACTGGCTTTGGCATACTAGGCGAGTGTAAACTAGATGGAAAAACAGCTTGGTTTTCTTGGAAAGTGCTTGGGTTTTGGTCGATAGCACCAGATGACGAGAGAGCACCGTTGGGGTCGGCGGGATGCCGTGGCGGGCCGTGGTGCGGGGCCGGCGGCGGGTGCAGGAACGGTGGTGGCGGTGGCGGCGGTGGCACTGGCAAACCATAGAGCCTGCCCTCGGGGGACACGCTCTCGTAGGAGCCACCACTCAACACCTCCTCTTGCCACTCTCGGGAGGACGAGTGGAAGGTGAAGGTGCCGTGACCCAGGGGGCCAGCGGCCAGCCCCACGTCCAGGTACTCCTGGCTCCCCGCATCGCCGCGGTACGGCTCCTTCCCCGAGTCGTGCAGCAGCTGGAAGGGGTATTGACATGGCAAAACCCCCAGAGTGTGTCCACCGGCTTTACCACCCTCGGGGAAAGAGCTGGGCTTCTGCACCGTGATCCCGTAGCTAGCACCGGCAAAGCTCTTCTCTGGGGAGGGCCAGGACTCGGCCCCGTTGGCCTGAAACTCTAAATAATGTAGCTGCCCATTGGTGCCGGGGGTCTTGAGGGGGATGCTGGCGGGGGGCTGCCCTTTGGGGGCATGGGGGGGAGTGGGCTGTGAGGTATAGTTGGTGGAGGTACGGCCGGTGGCATCGGGGAAGCAGCGGCTGAAGCCGAGATCTTCTTGCCGGAGCTCGGCCTCACGCTGCGGGACGCTGGGCACGTGGAAGCGGTAGCTGCCGGCCACGGGGCCGCGGTTCGCCTCCGGCTTCTTCGGCGGGGTCACTTTCTGCTGGGGGTAGGCGATGCCGATGGTGGGGTTGGGCCGGGTGCCGGTGATGCTGAGCCGGTAAAGCTGCTGGTGGCCCCGCTCGCCCTTCCCCGAGCGCCGGCTGCGCTCACGGGCTCGACCCTTCCCCGGGGGGGACTGGGGGCTGCCCTTGACCTCTCCCCAGGTGCTGTCGTTGCCAAACTTGGGTTTGTGGTGAAGGGACTTGAAGTCGATCTTCCCCGCCTGCTGCGGCCGGATCACGGCTTCCCGCTGGCTGTGGGGCTCCTTGTCCTTGGGGACGGGGAAGGGGGACGTCCCCTCCCTGCTGAGCACCTTCCCGTCCTTCTCCTCGCATCCAAAGTCCTTCTCGGGGTCTTTGGGGCCAGTCTCAGTATCACCGATGGTGTAAACATGCTGGGTCTCTCCAGTCATGATACCGAGGAGGGGGGAAAGGCTAAAAAGCCCCGTTTTCCCGTCCCGCTGCGAGCTGCCGTCCCTCCGTCACGGGCATGGTCCTCTGCTGGTGGGCACCGGGGGGGGAACAGGGGCAGCGGCTCCCCGGGGCGGCGAGGGGTCCCAAGCGCCGATTGGGCTCTGCCGCATCCTTTCAGACCTGGAAAAACAGAGAAAGGGCGGCTGTCAGGCAGGGACAGGACCAGCGGAGGGAGGGCGGATATTTTGGCCCCTTTTCTTGGTGCTGCAATGGGGAGGGGGATGGAGGAAGGGGCAGTGCAGCCCCCCCCGAGCATCCCTGGGGTGAAGCCTTCCAGCTTCGGGCTCTTCAAAGGCTGCTCGGAGCATTTCACCTTCGGCAAAAGCTGCTGAGGGAGGCACTTTTTTCCTCCCAGAGAAGCTATTTCTGGGTACTTCTTAGCAACATAAGCAGAAAAAAGATGACAGAAGAGCTCCACCTACGGATTAGCGGGAAGGGCTGTTGGGCTGGGCTGGGAGAGGCGGCCTGGCAGGGGCTCCTGTGTCCCCACGTCCCCGTGTCCCAGCTCCCATGGGCAGAGGGATGATGATGTGTGTGTGCAGCATCCCTTGGACCTCACTGCCCCTCCACCAACCCATTGCTCCGAAACCCCCAGAGAAAGGACCTGAGCTTCTGCTGCCTCTGCCTTCACTTTAACAGCACCTACAAATCACCCTCGTGATTTTAGACCCTGTTAAGTAGCTGAAAGAATAAAAACAAAGTCCCGAATTCACCAGCAGGTTTTACAATACAGGAGCTCAGGGCGTTAGACACAAAGCACAAGTCGAGTGCAGCCTTTTAAAAGGTACCAGGCAGGATTTTAGCCTCAGACACAGGTTATATTAAAAAGAGGAGTAAACGCCTGTTTTAAGGAGTCTTTTTTAAAAGTCTACTGGATACAGAAAGGGTTTATTTCTCCTCCTTCACTAAAAACACCTCTTTACTCTCTGCTGCAGGGGGCAAAGGCATGATACTGCTGGGAGCTGGGGAGGGGGTGGCCTGACTCTAAATAAGCATGAAATTCAGCTTATTAGTCTTCTCCTGGGTCCAATTCTCACACCTCCCCAGCCCCATCCAGGGTCCACCCCGTGCTGCACAGCCTCGCCATCCCTGCCCAGCAACGATCTGAGCAGAAAATGAGAGTTTCTGCAAGAAAAGGGGAGCGACCTGCATTTATTTGGGGTCTCTCAGCTCCCATCTGATGCTTTGTAAGCATAAACAGCCAGGCTGAGCACCCAGCGCCTCGCAATGCTGCGACAGCACATATGCATTAATAATATTATTAATAATATTATCGTGTATATACAGAGAGAGCAGCTCCTGCTGCAGAGATGCTGTGAGCAGAGAGGAGAGGGTAATGCAGCGGGGAGAGCGCGGTGGGCGCTCCCCAGGGTCCCCTCTCTGATTTGAGCTGCCGGGCTCAAATTCCTCCACAATTACACACCCCACGAAGTGAAATGAATCCCGGGCTGAAAGGGCCGGACCCCATGGCGCTCGCTCCCCAGCCAAAGCTCACACGCGGCCCTCGGCCACGCTGGGGTTTTGCTTGCAAAACAATGCGCCACTTATGCCGCGTCCAGCCACAACTGCGGAGCCTGTTTGTTGCTGTTTAAATTTGCAAAGGCTCCTTGCCAAGATAAAATACCCAAGGCCAACGCTCGCTACATTATCACAGTTGTGCTCTTTCAGCCACATAAAGGAGCCTTTTTTTTTTTTTTTTTTTAAGGCAAGGCTCGGTTGTGTGTCCATAAAGCTGCAGGATTTGCATGGCGAGGGCTGGGGTTTGCTGGTGCATTAGTGCTGAGCGCCAGGAGAAACAAACACCCCGATCCCTGCTCTGATAGAGTGATGGAGATGGGGACAGCAGAGCCGGTGGCAGGTGGGACTGTCCCACAGACCAAGGGGACGCCCGGTGACGGTGGCAGAGCCTGGGCAGGAGATGGGCAGGAATTTATCCCATGCAAACGATAGATGATGCACAGGGAGAAAGGCAAGGTGTAAATTAGGGCTTTGTTCCCCAAACCCCTGATGCTCGTCCCCGCACCGGGGCTGGCGGTGGCCCCGGTGTGATGGGATGGCAACCCCGGGAGCAGCATAGAGCACAATGTGGGATCTCTTGGTGAGGCTCAGCCGGTGCTGCTGCCCATGGCGGGGTCGATAAGGAGAGCTGGGTGTGCTAATTTCAAGTGATATTCTCCATCCATCACCAGAGGGCTTAGGTATCCAGCCTAAAAATTGTTTGCCCCTTGCAGGATGGGAAACCCAGAATAAAATGAAAATAGGGGCCATTTCATGATCTTTTTTTATCCCATACTCTCAGCCTGCTCCTTAGCCTGTCCCCAGGCCCAGGATCCTCTTCGGGCTACTGCCAGCACTGCTTCTCAGTTTTTTATGTTTCATCTCCTAGGAGAGGAGGTGAGAAGGGATGGGATGGGGCAAAAGAAGGTTATGCTTTAAAAAAAGCAGTGAAATTTAGCAACGGGCTGCCTGGATGCAGGGAGAGCACTCCCTGTCTGCAATCGTGTGTCCTGCCGGGTGCTCAGCCCTTTCACCCAGAGCATCTTCCCATGCTGGGGCTTCCCACAGCCTTGCTGTGGCCTGGGGACACAGGGGACAAGTCAAACAGCGACGGCAGAGCCCAGGCTGCCGCTCTCTAGGGCAGGTCCCATCCTGCCGGGAGCCCCAACGTGCCAGACGGGTTGTGATTCACCGCCCCGGCTCCCCGGCACCCGGAGCGAGTGTCTCAGCTCCTCGCACCCCGAGAGCTGGTTGTGCCCAAGGGGCAGAGCTGAGGGTCCCCTGGGGCTGCCTATGTCCCCCGAGAACCCCAGCACTTCCCTGTCCCCTCAGCACTTATTCCTGCAGGGCTGTCCCAGCATGGACGTCCCTGGGGACTGTGTCACACCCAGCCCTGATGGCATCTCCTTCCCAAGAGAGAAGAGCAGCCATGAATTCCACCAGCAGGATGCCAAAGCTTTGCATCTCAGCTGGGACACCATATAGGGACCACACCACGAAGACTGAGGGGACCACCATGTCCCCATGAAGACCGAGGGATCACAACATCCCCAGGAAGACCGAAGGGACAACCACATCTCCATGAAAGCCAAGGGGACCACCATATCCCCAGGAAGACCGAGGAGACCAAGACCAAGGAGACCACCACATCCCCACTGTGGGCAGGGCAGCAGCAGGTGACGCATCTTCCCAGGGCAAAACAGCAACAAGGGAACAACACAGTCGTGTGAACAGCACAAAAATCCCGACACCCAAGAAGAAAACCCCAGCAGCTGCTGGAGCAAAGGAGGACGGGTGGGCTGAAAGGGCAGAGAGGCAGGTCCAGCCAAGCACTGCTGGGGCCAGAAGGCAAAGCCCCGTCCCCACGGCAGGGAGGGCAGGGATGGCCTCATGGGGGGACACGGGACAGCCGGGTTCAGCTCGGCCCGGCCTCTCCCTCGCATGACCTTGGGTACGGCAGTTAATCGTGGTGACTCACCCTCCATCTGTAAACCAGCCCGATAACGCTTCCCCTCGCCTATCTGCTCTCTATCATCTGTTGAGATTAGCGAGGCAGGGACTGTTCTTGCTGTTTTATGTTCAGTGCCCGGTTCAGCAAAGCCCTGGTGGGGCTGGGAGATGTCCAGGGATGGCTGCAAGGGGCTCCGGTTGGGGTGGGGGTCCCGGGGCTGCGGCTCCGGTTGGGGTGTGGGATGGGTGAGGGGAATAAAGAACCATCCCGGGACGGGGCTGCCGTTATTGGGGTGGGTATGGCGGCCGGCGGCACTGCAGTTTCGGCAACGGTGGCTCAGGGACGGGCGTGGGAGTGGGTGGAAGGAAAGAAAAAAATCAAGGTGCCAGCTGAGTGGCATCACCCAGGCAAATACATTTTTCTATGGGCTTTCACCAACTGCACGAGATGCAGGGGTGACTCTGAACACGTTTTGGTTTTTGCCCCCCAAAAAGGGGAATTTAAGCAGTGCCTAAAGGATTTAAATCCTGCCCAGGTGGGTTGATCCTATCCAGGCATGGCTTTGGCTGGGGCTGTGAAAAATCCCTTTTTTCTTGTGAACCGGCCCCTCCTCAGAGCCTGGAGCCTCTTTAAACTTCCTGCCTCTTGCAGCCGGGCTGCTGCGGGGTGAGAAAAGCAGACGGTGATGTCCTTGAGTATCCCTGCAACTGGGGTTTGGGGGAGGCCAGGGGCATCCCCTGAGCCTGTCGGGGTGAGGAGGAGAGTGTCTGCCTCCCAAAAATAGCATCCAACCCCGCGCTGTCAGCTGGCCCGTACCTTGGCACCCTCCGCCGCTCAGCTACTGCCGGGACTCACTTTCACCTCCCATGAAATACGAATATCTTGGCTGCAAAGGAAAGAGAAAAATATGTCAGGAATTTGTGTTTGGCTTGGCTGCTGGCACCGCGGTGCGTGGGGAGCGCTCGGCTGCCAAAAGGAGGGGTTTCCACCCCAAAATGCCCTGTCATGGCCACCTCCATTGGGTCCCTGTGTGTGGGTGGCTTTGGTCAGGTGCGTGGTCATAGGGTGCTGTGGGAGTGAGGAAACTGAGGTGCAGACGGAGATGGGGTCCTGCCTCCCCCTCTCCTGCATCCCAGCTCCATCCCACCCCTGGCACTGCCCCATGTCCCTGAGAACCTCATCTCCGTCTGTTCAACCCCTCCAGGGGTGGTGACTCCACCAATTCTGAGCTGAGCCCTGGTTGAAAAGGACCTTGTAAGGGGGGCTGGGGACGATGCCGGGGGTGCACACACACATGCCCGCCCGGATGGGCCGGCCTGGCGGTGTCGGGACAAGGAACACTGCAATAAGTTGTTCCCAGCAGACTTTTCTGGCCAGAGGAGAAGTTGTAAGCTTATTCAGAAAGTCTGTTTCTTGCTCGCAATGTTCCCAAATCGATTTTCTGGATCTGAACACGTTTGAATTTCCAAGCTGGTGCGAATCCAACTTTCACTTGGGATCCAGATTTTGCAAACAGTCCCTAAATCCTTCCTTGGTTTATAATGCAAAATAGCGGGGGCGGGAGGGCAGAGCCTGGCAGCTGCCCCGGCACCCCAGGAGATGTGGGGGTGTCGGGAGCCGATGTCTCGGCACCGTGCCCGGGGTCCCTCCCCAGCCTGCCCGCTGCTGCAAGAGGTTGCGCGTCTGGCAGAGGCGACGTCCCACGGGAGGTGGCACCAGGAGGTGGTCGGGGTGGGGTGGGGGGAGAGGAGAAGACACGGGAAGAGGCTGCAGGTCACCCCAAGGTGATATCTGTGGGAAAAGAGAGGGATGGACCAGGGTGACCTGGCAAAGTCATTCCCCGGGCGGGCGGTGGCGTGGGGTGGGTGACAATCAGCCGTGGCCACTCGCTCGGGTCCCATCCCCGGCCACAGCCAAGGGCATCCGCGGCTTTTCCAAGAGACTGCGGCGGGTTTAATCTCCCCCAGGAATCAGCAGCAGGGCCGGGCCCGACAGCAGCATCTTTGGAGGGCTGTAATAAAGAATGACTGATTTTTGACATTTATTTAAGAAATATTAATCTTTCATTTTCCTCCTAAATGCTCCAGTTTGCTAAGGAACTATCTGTTACCTAAGTGCTCCGATAAATCTTCTAAGGTAAAATTACATGTTAGATGCTGCCAGAAGGGTACATTTAAGAATGCTTCCTAAATTATCAACTGCATTAATCTTAATTACTTGGGTAAAAGTAGAGTCTGGCATTAGGGTGAACTAAATTGAACGGGTGTTTGTTTGTCTTTATCATATCACATATTTGAGATCATTTAACAGAACGCAGATAAAAGGCAACGAGGTACAGAGCAGCTGCCTAATGAAAATGATGGCTGCGGATGACAAAGCGCAGGCAGGAGGGGACCGCAGGGACCCTTGGGGTCCCCGACGCGGCAGGGCCCGCCTGGGCCAGGGTGGTACACGGCCAGAGGAGCACGGCAAAAAGATCCAAAAAATCAAAATTAACTCCTTAGACACCCACTTTGAGGGATTACAGCAGAAGATTGGAAGGATAAAAGCAGGTCGGTGTCCCGCTGGGTGCTGGGCGATGGGCTCTGGGTACCAGCGCATCCCGCATCACCGCGCGGTTGCCACGGCAACTGGTCCGCATCCTGCTGGGGCAAAAACGGACACAGCGGGATGCACCACGGCAAGTTTCTTGCCGAAATTTGGCTGCTGTCCTGCTTATTTGGAGAACTGCGGTGTGCCTGAGTACAGGCTCTCGCCTCGAGATGAGCGCATCGCTCAGGATTTTAAGGCACAGAAATGAAATTAAGCGTGGGATTAAGCGCTCTCTTGTGCTGGGGCCTTGGAGAGGTATTAAATATTGCTGCGATGAAATCTCGTCATCTCCCCAGGTCTGTGTGACCTGGGCAGATTCATTATCAAAGCAGAGTGAATTTGCATAAGCCAAAAGGGAGGGTTTTCATCTTGTTTTAAATTTAACTAAAATTTGTCTGTCAACACCCCTATGCACGGGATGCAGAAGGAGAGGAGAAACGATGCTGCTGGAGATTTGTACAATGGATAGATTTTGGGGAAGGGGAGCCCAGCAGCAACACCTTGACCATTCCCAGCCCCGGCTGACCTCCTCGGGCATCGTCACGGTGCCCCACGTCACCATATCCCCCCTTTCCCCATTTTCCCAAGAGAGAGCCCCACTCCGCATTTCCCTCCTAGCCTTCCATGACCTCAAAATACAGGAAGAAAAAAAGCAAAAAAGCAAAGGCGATGACACCATTCCCAGGCCAATATCACATTTCCTTCCTCCTGGCGGAGCCTGGGTTTGCTCCAAGCTGCTTTTTCCCCCCACTCACAGCCCTGGTCAAACGGGGACAGGAAACCTGAGAGCGATGAGGACATCGCCGGGATTTTCACCCAAAGTTAATTAAGCTCCTTGTCCTTTCGGCATCCTGCTGCTTGGGGACGGGGGGGGTCACGGCAAATCAGGATCTGCCCCACGATCATTTGGCTGGTTCTGCCTTTGGGCAGACACACACACACATACGCACGCACACACACACACGTATCTCCGCGCGGAATTAATTGCCTCATTGCAATTAACACAGTCACAAACTTCAAATGGGGGTTTTGCTCCTGCCTCGGTGTCAGCGAGCACACAAATCCAGCCGCCATCCATCGGGGTCCCGTGGCTGAGTCACTGGGGACAGCCACATCCCCGCAGGTCCCATCCATCCCACAACCCCACCCATGACCAGTGACACCCACCTTACCGAGCGCCGGCAGACGGACTGACGGACTGCCACCTCCCCAGCCTCCGTGACAGCAGCAAAATCACATTATTTCTCCCCAAGGTGAGGGCGCAATGGCGGGTTTCGGTAGACGGAGACTGTGACATGTCACAGATGTCATGGGTGGCACAAAGAGCACCCCAGCACTAGCCAGCACATTCACCACCAAGCAGGTTCAGCTCATCTTGTCACCCTCTGTGCCTGCCCCTGAGCTCAGGGTGACCCTCAGCACCCCCAAGTCCATCCCTGGTGACACAAACCCCTGTCACCATCCCAGGGAGTACCCCCCATCACTGGTGGTACCCACAGCATCCATCCCCTCCCAGTCCAGAGGTGCTCCCGTCCAGCATGAACCAGTTACCCCAGGATCTGATAGGAGGAGCCTGCTGCGAGATTTGGGGGCTTTTAAGCTGTCAACTTTCCTATAATTATTAACAATGTTTTAAATAAGCTCTCTTCTGAAATTTGCTTCTGAAAGACAAGATTAATGAGCATTTCCTTTGGGGATTTATTGCAATGTTAATTATTCTCTTCCAGAAATTTGGTTCAGAATATTATCAGCTTTTTTTTTTCAATTAAAAGTGATTAGAATTTGCTCTGTATAAAAGAAAAGTGGATTTAAGAAAAAAAAATATAATAACCTCCATTCCTGATTAAGTATAATAGTCAAGTGATGGAGATAAAAGTAGCCAGTGGCTCTGGCAGGGCACGCTGTGCAGACACGAACTGGGTGTCCCCCCCAGCAGCTCCATCCCTGGCGGGGTCCAGCTTTTGGGATAACGGGATGCTCAGACTTGCAATTGATGGAGATTTCCTGCAGAGGGAAGCAAAGGTGTCTGCAAGCAGCCGCCCGGCGCGGTGCCAGCTTCGGACAGGGGGGCTCAGGGAGGAGAAAGCTGAGGTTGGTGAGACCCGGAGACCCTGCCCCAGCACCCACCTTCTCCCAATTAACGTTGGGCTGCAAGTTCAGGGCTCAAAGGGGAGACCAGGAGATGCTCCTTGGCAGACCGATCCCGGTGGGAACACGCAGCAGGGAGGTGTTGGTAGAAATGGTGGTTTCTCTTTTCGCTGAAAAAAATGCCTTTTGGCACCAGGAGAAGTGGGACCCAAGCAGGGACAGCCCTGGACAAGGGGCTCCGGTCCCCAGAAACGCACCCTAGGGCCAGCACCAGTGCCTCGCCGGTTCACCCGCCGTTTGCCCTGCCCAGCAGACATTCCTCCTGCGTCTCCCAAATGCAAAACATGCCGAAAATGCTCCGAATACAAATGCTTGCTTGGTGGGGGACGGATCCGGTTACACCCAGGGCACAGTGGGGAGCAGCCCCATGCACGGCTTTGCTGGAAAACACCCTGCAGACGGCACAAGGACCCGAGACACGGAGACACGGACCGCTGCGAGCCTGGCTTTAACCCCAGACTGCCCCCGCAGCAGCCCCGCGGCTTGGCTGGGAGAAAGCAAACGAGACAATGAATTAAACGCCTGGGAGATGTCCCAGCACATCCCCCTCGGACGGGCAGATTTGGCTGGTCCCCGACCCATGGGGGCTGTCCCGTCCCTGTCCCCTGGCACACAGGTGGGATGCTCTGAGCTTTGTGGACGTGTTTCGGGTGCCACCTGCCCTGAGGAGCCCACACGTTTGTGGTGCTGCCTTGGATGGCTCTGAGCTGGGATCACATCCCCGTGCCCAGACACCCGGGTGAGGGGCACACCACCGATCAAGGGGGATCACAGGGGCGACGTCCCTGTGAAATCCCCGCCATTCCCAGGAGCGATTCCCACTCTGTCCCCATCCTCGGCTGCCTGTGACCTGCAGCCACATGGCAGATGCTGCTGCAGCCCCCCCCGGCCGCATCGCTCCCCATCGCTGCCGGAGAGTGGGCGCCTCGCCAGCCCCCGCAGCAAGAGAGGATTTTAAAACCATTCCCTTAATTTACTGCCTTTTTACTGCTTTCCATAAGTGATGTCCTTTGCTTGGCCACAGAAAAACGAGCGGGGAGCAGGTCCTTGCTGCTCAGCCTGTGGTGTAACTCTGCTCCAGAGCATTTCCCCACCGTGGAAGGGGAAGCAGACGGGGAAAGAGGAACGCCTGGGAGGAGCGAATCACATCCCAGAGGTGTCCTCTAATTCAGGCTCCCTCTCCCATCCATGTGGCTGGGATGCACCCATGGGTACCGCATCACCACGGGGAGCTGCACCCATGGGAGGTGGGAGCGGAGACGTGGCGATTTTGTGAAAAACGATGCAGTTTGGCTTCCTCGGGATGGGGCTGCTGCTTGAAGCCGAGCTTGCCATCGCCTCCAGTGCGTTGTGCAGCATTTTCCCAGGATTCACAGCCCTTCGCAGGCAGGAGGGATGAGCCACGTGGGAAACCGCAGCGTGGGGTTGAGGTTTTCGGAAAGGGCTCAATGCTCAGCCTTCCAGCATCACCGCTCCTCACCAGGATGGTCCCCGAGCTCTGTTGTGTCTGAGCTGCAAAACACACTGGCTGTCCAGAACTGAGCTTTTAGCCCACGTGGGGCACAGGCACGCCGGGAACGTTGCATTTGGGGCAGTGGGACCCCCAAAAATGAGCTGCCCTGGTGCAGCCCCCTCCCGTCCTGGCCGGCTGCGGACGCTGGCGCTGAGAGATGCTCTCTGTTCTCACCGGGAGCAGGAACGCTCAGGGCCAAGAAAAACGTGCGGAGCTATAAAAAGGCTGGCGAACAGAGGGACATTCATGGCGAACTTCAATCGGCCGCTTCGCAAAGCTGCTGGTGGCGCTGGGGACGGGTACGTGGCCCTGGCAGCCGTGGGCAGCACTCCGGGGGCAGGCAGCTCTGTCCCCTTTGTGGACACAGCAAAGCATCAGTGAAATCAAAGCAGGGAGGATCTGCACATCCCACCGGCACATCCCTGGTTTGTGGGGTGAGGAGGAGCTGGATCGAAACCCAGCCACGCTTCTCCTTGTCCTTCCTGTGTGATCGGTCCCTTCTGTCCCATTCCCAGGGGGGTGACACAGCCCACGGCTGCAGAGACCCTCCTGCATCTCAAAACATCAAAGCCGGGCGGGCGCTCGGGTCAGGTTTGTTTGCAGGTGCCGAACATGAGTCCGGCACATGCCTCAGACTTCAAAGGCTGAGTAATGAAAAGTGGTTTTGCCGACTGGTTTCCAGGCACGTGCAGCCCTTTCTGCTGGTCCAGCTGCTGGTGGCAGATGTGGGGACACGTCCCTGTGCCCCAGCCACGAGCCCGGCGATATCGAGGTGGAGAAAACCCACCGAGAGGCTCCATGCTATTTCTTCTGCTTTTTTTTCTTTCTTCTTTTCTTTTTCACCAGGCACCATCTGCGAGCAAGCACGGTTGAATAATGCCAATATTCATTGCCCAGACAAGCCCAGGCTCTGTTTGCACGGGAGGCATGTTTTCTCCAGGGACACACCGAGAGACAAAATCCCCTTCCTCACGTCGCCGTGTTTTACTTTCATCAGTCAAAAAAAAATTAACAGAGCATATTTCAAAGATCTGAAGAATGGCACCCTGCAAATATTTGCCTTTTGCTGGCGCTGCGTGGGGGTGGAAAAACACTTGGGGTCCAAACCCATCACTGATGCCTTGCGCCAGGTACCGGTCCAGGATAACATCTCTCCTTGGTGTGAGCTTGCAGGATAAAAAGTGAGGATTGAGAACCTCCCTTCTGCTTTGCGGTGTCATTTTCAGGTAGAGCAGGAAGATTTTTAAAAGATGTTTTCTCAGGAAGACCAGGTTGGAGACAAGGATGAAGCTGCTGTTCCTGCAGGGAAAACCCAGATGCTCGCGGGGCTGAATCCCAGCAGTGATGCTGCAAGGAAAAAGTGGCTGGAAAGCACAGAAATGAGGTGGGGATGTGGCCATCGACCCCGGGCTGGGCAGCACGGCCAGGGACCGGGCTCTGTGCTTTCCTGTGCGTTTCATCCCTTTCCTCATCCTCGACCACTGAAGAAGGAATGAAAAAGAACAAAAATCTCCCCGCCGCAACCCTCTGGGAGTCTGGAAAAAAAAAAAGTGTATTTTTATATCTTGGCTGGAAAACAGAATTCTTCCAAACAGTGAATTATTATTTTTTTTAATTTAGCTTCTGAAAAATGGGTGAAACCCACCCGTCAGCGGTTTCTCTCCAGAGCCCAGTGGCGGGCAGATGCGGGCAGGAGATGAAGGGGCTCAGGGCATTCCCCTTCACCTGATGGGCTCATCCCGGGATTATTTTTCCTCCCCCCAGAACGCATCCCAGACAATACCTAATCCCACGGCCACCGGAAACTATTTATTTCCCTCAGCTATTCAGCAATGACCGAACCAGCGCTAACGCAATATTACCAAACCCCACATACTTTTATGGTGAATTCACAGACCAAGAGGTTTTTTTTTTTCCCCTTCACCTGGAGATTTAATGCCGCTGGGAGCAGGCAGGAGATATTTGCAAGGGGAAGCTGGGCGGGATATTCGTGCCGGTGTGGGGAGCAAATAACTTCATGCATCTCTCGTCTGCCACGCTCCTTTTCCTTGCCTTTTTCCAGCAAAACGTTGCAACTAATAATTTTCGCACATGGTGCAAGAGCTGCCGTAAAGCGGCTGCTTATTTCATTACCAGCCACGGGTGCTATCGGGTTTAGGGAAAGGGGGTGTTGGAGAAGGGCCCCCCGCACCCCATGGGGTATCGCTTTACCCCGCCGCTTCCTGCCCAGGTGAACCCACACAAAACCCGCCTGTGTGATGGAAAACAGTCGGGACCCGAGACACGTTTCCAACGGAAAACACAGGCTGCGATTCAGCTTCTTTCCCTTCCAAGACGTCCCTCCTTTTAACACAGAAAGTGGCATTTATCTCGGGATTCCTCAAAGCCGCAGCATGAAAAAAAATAAAAAAAGATGTATATATATATATATATATACACACAATTAAATATAGGTCTGGGTGTCTGCCTGCATCCCGTGGGGCATTGCCGTGCCCACGCTGCCTCTTGCCTGGGGGTGGTCAGTACCCCTCGGATGCTGGGGGGATGCTCCCAAAACAAACCATCCTGCACAAGCAAACCTACAATAACAAGCCGGTGCCAGAATCGGTAAGAGGAAAATGGTTTCTCCACGCCGGGTCCTCCTGACAAAAAGCCGAGATGGGGAGACGGCACAGCGAGAGGACAACTCCCTCGCAACCGCGCCTGCTCCCAGTACGTCCCAGTATCCCGACACCCAGCCCGCCTTCCCCCCGACACCCTTTAATCTTCCTCGCCGCCTGTTTCTAAACTGAGAGCTGCAATTCTCAACCAGAGCAAGACTTTGTGTGTTTGTTTGGTTTGTTTTGAGTTTTTTTTAAGCTGGTTTGCACAAACACGCTATCAAGGGGAAAATGTGCCGCCCGCCTCTGCCCCAGGCCGGGGCCAGCAAGCATGGCGGGGGCTGCAGGGGACACGGGGACTTCGCCCGTCCTGCCTCGCCAGGGCCAAGCCAAGGCAGAGCCTGGGGGTTGCTTTTCCCTTTCATCGGGTGCCAGGTTTCAGCCCAGGATTTATACGGTCAAATCCAAAATCCCTGGAAGGCAGGGCTTGGCGCAGCGGGAACGCAGATGCTGCCTTGACCTTCCTGCTGTAATTATGCCACCAAACTTAGAAAGCAGCGGAAGAGCCCTATGTAGCGCTGCAATTAGGAGGCTGTTTAATTACAGTGCAACTGCGGATTGTTTTCCTCTCCCTGGCTTCAGCTGCCAAAAACCAGCTGAGCACCAGGAACCGCGTTGCAAGGCGGCTGCCCGGCGCTCCCCGCTCCTGCATCCTCTGAGCATCCCTGATGCTGGGATGCACACGGCTCTTGGCACCCCAAACCTGACCCATCCCAGATGTGCAGCCCCTCTGGGTCAAGAGCAGACTCAGCCGGGGCATCCAGCCGGGGAAGGAGCCACCAAAACATGTACCTGCTTGATGAAAGATGCTTTCTTCAAGCAACAGACATTGTTCTCCTCTCTGGGTCTCCTGCCCAAAGCACGCTGGCTGGCCTCGGGAGCAGCCAGGAACGATTTCTCCCTGTCAGTCCGAAGATTAAAATGGATATATGCGTGGGAACCAGCAGCAGCGACGGAGACAACACGGTAGAGCAGCTGATTTATATCGCGTTGCCCCTGCAAACGCCGCACATAAATCTGCTGCTTTTCAAGGCAAAGCGTGAATCAGAACAGCTCCGCTCGACTTTGCTTTATCTCCTCGCTGCGTGACTCATCCTCGGAGTGTCGAGCTGGGTTTTCTATGGAAAAGCGAGGGATGTACACAACCAGAGGACCGGCTTTGCACTGGGGATGTCACTGCACCCAGCAGGAATGGTGCCACCGCCAGCTCCATTGTTGCGTAGGAAGAAAATGAGAGACCAAGAGAAAAAAACCCAGTTGTTCCCAGTCTGACACAGGCAGGGGCACAGCAGTTTGGGCAGAGCCAGCTCAGGTGCCCTGTTCTTGCCCACAGACCTTGTGCTGCATCCCCTGGGTTTAAGCCCCCTGAGATGCTCAGCAGATGCTCCATGGATTTATCCAGCTCTGGCACCAGAGGGAATGCGCAGGGGGACCCAGGGCACATCCCCGGTGCTGGCAGCTTGGATGGGGCTACACAACATGGACCGAGGTGGAAAACATGAGCAGGGTCTGGCATCTTCTGCAGGACAGTTCTAGGTTGAGGGCGCTGCTGAAAGGTGAGATGCTCATGCTCAAATATCAGGCTTAAGGTGTTCTGAAAGTGGGAGCAGATCTGGGGAGAAAGACTGGGGGAGCTTTGTGTTCCCACCAGGGCTGGGGTCTCCTCCAAGCCTCTCCCTCGCTGCTCTTTAAAATGAACCAGCACAGTGGCTTAACTCTCACAATTCAGCCCTAGAGGTGTCTATAATGATACCAATGACCAGAAACACCCAGGCCTGCGGGCTGGTGGGGAAAAGTCCCTTTTCCTCTCCATCCTGCTCCTCACTCATTCCCTACGACGCATTTTCTTCTATTTCAGCCTTTTACAGAGGGTTTTGTGGGCAAGCTCCAGACTGCAGCTCGAAGCCAGTTTAAACCCCAATCCCTGCCAAAGAAGTAGCCTGGAAGCTGCTGTTTCCATCAGACCCACGGGGCTGTGCCAGTTCATCCACCCTGATCGTTCAGCAGTTGGCAAACGGGGATGAGCATCCTCCCGTTGCAAAGACCAAGACGCCCAAGGCACCGAGTCCTCTGTTCCCCCGCCACCGCGGCTTTGCTGGAGGAGCCGGACTCATCTCCTGCACCACGCGGGGAGGCGGCTCCTCTTGTTTTCACAGCTGACGGCAGGTCTGGAGAGCCCGGTGGGGAGGAAACGCGGCAGAGGGGTTGGCCGGCAGCTGTGGCCACCGCTGCCTGCACCTGGCCCTGTCCCGGGGCCGCGCCGACGGCAAAGCTCCTGGATCTGCGGCACAGCGGGTGCGGAGGAGGCTTTCCAGGGATGAGCTGCTGCTCCGAAGCTCTGCAGAGCTCCGTGTGCCCAGGAGCATGGGAGGAACGGCAGTGTCCGTGAGCCAGCGATGTGCCATGTGGCCAAGAAGGTCAGTGGTACCTGGGGTGCCTGAAGGATGAGTGTGGTCAGCAGGCTGAGGGAGGTTGCCTGCCCCCTCTGCCCTGGTGAGGCCACATCTGGAGTACCGGGTCCAGTTCTGGGCTCCCCAGTTTAAGATGGACAGGGAATTACCGGAGGGAGTCCAGCTACAAGGATGCTGAGGGGTCTGGAGCATCTTTCCGGTGAGGAGAGACTGAGAGAGCTGAGGCTGTTCATCCGGATAAGAGAAGCTGAGATGGATCTTACTGATGTTACACATCTTTCTGGTGAGGAGAGACTGAGAGCTGAGGCTGTTCATCCGGAGAAGAGAAGCTGAGATGGATCTTACTGATGTTACAAATATCTCAGGCTGGGTGTCAGAGGATGGACCAGACTGTTCAGTGGTGCCCAACGCCAGGGTGAGGGGCAACGGGCACAGACTGAAACATGGGAGGTTCCATCTGAACATGAGGAGAAAATTCTTTACAGCCGGTGGTGTGGACACGGTGGGAGGTGTGGGGACAGCCATGAAGGGACAGATGACCCAGCAGAGTCCAGGGATGTGCCACCAACCTGGACCTGGTGGCAGCAAGGATGCTGCCTGAGATAAAAAACTGGCTCCAGAGAAAGGCCAGAGAACCTCTTCCCTTCCTTCATTCCTTCAATGAGCTGCTCTCAATAAAGTCATGAGCAAAAGGAAATATATACATATATATATATATATATATATATATATATAAAAGCAGACTGTCTGGGTTTCCCCTCATCGCACCCCGCTGTTGAACGCTTCCCAGAAGCCTGCGGAGAGCTCGGCTCAGCCCAACACACGCCTGTCCCCAGCAGCCGGTGTCACAGTGCAACTGCCATCGGCTTGTCCCCCTCTGCAAAAACAACAGCCGAAAGAAAGAGCACTTTTGTTTCTTCCTCCTCTATTGACACAGCTGGGAGGGCTGGAGCCGGGGGAGGTTCCTCCTCCGGAGGGTCAAGAGCCTCTGTACATTCGCTTTGTAGCTTTGGCGGTGCTGGAAGAGGCAAAGCTCCTTCGCCCACCTCGCCCGGGCTTGCTGGATGCACACAGAGCATCCCCTGACCCATGCCAGGGTCCCCAGCGAGGTGGCAATGGGCAAAGACACGGCCCCGCTGCTCCTGGTGGGTCCCCTTAGATCTGGGAGCCCCACGAAGGATCATTTCTAGGATGTGCAACCCCAAAGCTGCGGCTGCCGGCACCCAGCTGAACAAACCGAGCTGAGCCGAACCGCCCAGCGCTCCTCCCGCACCCATCCAAGCCAAGGATGCTCCAATAATCCTGAGGGATGTGCACCGGGGGCTGTGCCGCGCCGGGCACCAACCCCTCCTCTCCCTTCCATTTCTGCTGCAGAATTTACAGTGCTGGCTCTCACTGCTGTCCAGTGCAGCTATTTTATCACCATTTACTCTAAGCACCCCAATCACTGCTGCAACACCATGAGGAAGAGATTAATTAATAAACCATAGAAAGGAGCTATATGCTCCCCTGTAAATAAGCCCCTGGATGTTGCCATGTGTGTGTTGGCAAAGTGCCGCGATCAGCCGGGGTTTGGGGAGGGACACGGTTCCATCTCTTAGGGCAGAATGTGCCCCCCAAGCCAAATTCAGGGCCTCATCCAGCCAACATTTAAGAGCAAGAATCATCCAGACTGACACTCCCCATGAGCATCAACTCTGAGCATCCCCACTCTCGGATTTACACGGATCCAGGGCCGAATCCGGCTGCCCAGCCGCTGCACGATCAGCGGGTTTCCTCCTCTTTGCCTCTGAGGCAAGAGACAAATGCAAAGCATTCCTTTATCTCCCTGCCTCTACCGAACGACAGGCAAAGCAATAAAATGCCTTTTTTTTTTTTTTTTTAATAGAGCTGTAAATTTAATTTCCTTTTAAACCATTTGCTTCCACTTAGAACTCAATGGAAATCCTGTGCTGCTGGCAAAGCTGCAGCCTCCCTGTCCTGCCATCAACGTATAGAAGCCGAGGGCGACAGTTTTTGGATGAGCTTAAAAGTTGATGGAAGGGAACATGAGGTGGGGGAAGAGAGAAAAATTCTTAGGGCATTAAGGGCCTATTTTCCATCTTCCTCAAGGAAAGACCTTAAGCTGCTTTATGGGGGCATAGTTAAAGCCGTCTCTGTCTGCAGGATAAAAGTTCAGCCCTGGATATTGCTGCGAAGATGAGGACACCGGTGGCAAGGGGGAGAAAATAATGATTTTTTGGCCTGAGAAACCACACGGGGCTCTAGATTTGGTGCTACGAAGCAAGAAGCAGCAGCGTGGGCTCATGCACATGTCGGCATCCGCACACCATCGGGGAACCAGAGGGAATCTTCCCTGATGAGTGAGGCAGCGGCACTGGGATCGCCCACGCTTGGCACGGGAGATCAACCTCGGCACAGAGCAATGGGTGTTGGGGTTGGTCCTGTGGATCAACCTGCAGCAGGACATGGATCAGGGCAGAGCCCGCGCTCACCCGGCCTGGGAGCTCCTCGTTAGCGCGTCCCTTGATGAGAAAGAAGCAAACGACCGGCTGCTATGGCACGAAGGACGCACGGTGGCCCTGGAAGTCTGGAGCACCCATCACTCACTCAGCTGTGGATCCAGCATGAATCTGGACCACTTCTCTCCTCCAAAGCCCCTCCAGCCTTTGCACAGGAGGCAGTCCCAGTCTGCACCCGCAGCAGCCGCTGTCCCGGGAAGGAGCAGGACAGACGGACAGTGCTCAGTGCTGCGCAAGGATTCCTGACCCAGCACCTCACCCACGGCTCTGAGCATCCTCCACCGGCACCCAGAGCTGCCACCAAGCCATGGGCACGCTCTGGGGACCTGTTTTGTGTCTCCTGCCCAAAGAGGGTGACCGCACCACCATCACCTACCTGGGACCTGAGGACTCCTCTGTCCTACTTGGGCTCCTCGCAGGCTCTGGACGTGCGGAACTCCCCGGTGTGGCAAATCCCAAAGGCTGGAGAGGCCATTCCTGGTTGTGCTGGGCAGATTCTCTCGTGCTCCTGCTTGTCCTGTGCCACTCAAAGCTGCTTACTGGGCGCTGGATCTGCGGGAGAAGGGAGCAACCTGGCTCAGCGGGAACACCTGCATTGGGATGCTGGGGACGGGCTCCAAGCCACCGCTGTAGGGACATCGTCCTGCCACCCCGGGGTAGCCAAAGCAGCCTTTTGGAAGAAAAATGAAGCTTCTCCAGAAAGCCAGCGTGGGGATTTGGGAAGAGCTACCCATCCCAGCTGGGGGGGATGCTGCAGGGGGGTTCACAAGGGGCTCCCGCCAGAGCTGCGCAGTTCCAGGGGACAGCAAGGGGACAGCAAGGACCCGCGCGTGCCGCCGTCCCTCCCGCCTGCAGGCTGCCCTCCTCGCTGCCAGCACTGCCAGGCTGGGTGACAAAACCTGAGAGGTGCCGTGTGCCAAGGGACACAGGCCAGTTTCTCCCTGCCTCACAGCCTGCTGATCTTCGAGCTCTATTTTCTATCCTGCTTTTTTAATTGAGTGATGAGGAATGAGGATAAAAAGGCTCAAGACAGATCCATGGGAGCTTTCAGTGTCTCTGCCGGCACCAGGTTCCACCCCCGAGCCCTCCCCTCCTGCCCATCACCTCCCCCGGGGGTGCTCCCCAGGCTGGCATGGGCTCCCCAGCCATGTTTTGGGGTACCTGCCCCCAGCCCAACACCCAGCACCCTCCTCACCGCACACTGCAGAAAAAGCTGCTTGTAAACACCCGCAAATCCCTGCTCGCCGAACCTGCACCATTTCAGCTGATATTCAGGTTGTTTTGGGGGGACAGAGACCCCCGTCCTACTCTGTGCCTGTGCAGCGCCCCAGCACAACATGCCTGGGGCTGTTAAAAAATACAAGAGTATAAACAAGCAATAACAGTTACACTTTAAGCCTCGCTTAAGGAATTGCACAAATCAAGCTCGATTCACCTCCACGACCCCGGAGGAAGCTGTGTGACCCACAGCTGTGGGTGCTGCTCTTTAGTGACGTGGAACTCATTTGCAAACCAAACCGAGCCGGCCCACACCCTCGTTAATCCTCTCCAGGTGAGCAGAGCTCCCAGCACCGGCTGCTCTGGGCTGGTCCCATCCTAGAGCCGTTTGCTGCTGCTTTGGGGAAGCTTCGTGCTGTTGCTTCCAGATGGATCCACGGCAACTCCAAACCAAAATGTGCCTTTTTGGGGTGAAGTTTTAGGAAGGCAAAAGTGGGAGCAAAGCAGAAAGGAGTTTTAAAAAGACCCAGACGAACATGACCCTGAAAACATCATCCCCACGTCCGAGCCGTGCGGCTTCTCTGGAATCAGGATGTGACCCATTTCCACCGCCCCAGGTCACAGCGGCAAGGCCAGATGTTCCAAACAGCAGCGGAGCACCCAAATCTTCCCCAGGCCATGGTCCTGGGCTCCTGGAAGCATCAAATCTTCCTGAGCAGGCTGCGAGCTCTGATCTTGCATCTTCTGCAAGCTCCCAAGCCAAGTGGTCCCAGCTGAACCCTCGGACATCCCTTGGTGGCCATGGTCCTCAGATCTGAAGCTGGGGTGATCTGTACCAAACCTAAACCTGGTGCCGAAGCCTTCAAAACCCCCCGAAGTTTAAAGCGCGATGTGAAGGCCACTTCAAAGAGCTGCAGCTTCCTACTCGATAACATCAGGAGTCTGGATCAAAGGCTGCATCCTAGGAAGTCCAGCGAGGGAAAGGAAAATCAAATTGCTTCCTCTAGAGTGTTCCTCGCTGCTGAAAATCAGCTGCTGGTTTGGGAAAATTAGACCATCACATTAAAATGATAGATGATGCCAAAGTATGCTTCTCTAAGGGCTTTATGGGGTTCGGAAGTGGTTTGCTAGCAAAGAAAAGCGGTGCAGCAAGTCCCCAGTGCTGTTTGAACCCGGTCTTGCACATCAGGTACATCCAGCTCATCCCTGAACAGGGATGTGGCTCCCAGCTTTTCCCACCCCGAAGGGGACGGCAGCCAGCACCGCCGGACAGAGCCGGCAGCGGGGGACAGACGGACACTCAGCCACACACGGGGTGTCCCAAGCAGGTCTCAGGTTCAGGAGCATCCCTTGCTCTTAGTGCCTCTTGGCAGCTGAAGTGGATATTCCTCTTTTTAAAGCTGCTTCCCAGCTTCCATGGCAGCTCCAAGCACGGCCGTGGGCTTTGCAATCCTCCCGGCTTTTCAGCGTTCCCAGTTGGCTGGTTCTTGCTGGCTTTGCTATCAGCGCTCCGGTATGCCACTGGGAGCCGGAGAACAGCCTCAGCCCATCCTCCAGCTCCGAAAACCACAGAATAGAATCACGGAATCATTTTGCTTGGAAAGGACCCTCAAGATCATTGAGTCCAACTGTTAACCCACCCCTGGCACTACCCCATGTCCCTGAGAACCTCATCTCCGTCTGTTCAACCCCTCCAGGGATGGTGACTCCACCACTGCCCTGGGGAAAATAATAAGGTGAGAATGAGCAAACCTGACCCGACCGGGGGTTCCTCGTGAGGCTGGGCTCTCCAGGCTGGGGGATGTCACCCCAGGATGTCACCCTGCGATATCCTCTTACCCGCTCACCTGCCATTAGCCCTGCAGGACACGTGGGGAACTGCCCACGGCTCCTCCGAAAGCCCTTGGTCCCAAAAGCCTCTACCTAGGGAAAAGGATGCGGTGCTGCCTCCTCTGCGGCTCTCCCAGGGCCAGCCTGGCATCTCCCAATGCATTTTGCAGGACAGAGACCATCTCATCCTGCTGAGAGTTTCAAAATCCTCAGAAACAGCAGCAAAATGGCCACGTGCAATAAAAAGTCCAAGTCAACCGACACCAGAAGCAGCCCTGGGCAGTGCCGGTGCCCTGAGCTGACTCCGGGCAGAGGTTTTCCTCCCGGCTTTGCAAATGCCATCACTGAGAGTCAGGGTAAAAGCAAACCACCCCTTTCATAAAGCCGTCTCTGACCACACCACCTTGAGATAATCCCATTTCGCCCTCCAGAAAAACCCCAAAGGCCCCACAAAAGCCTTCGAGCTCTCCGAGCCCTGTGGGCTTGGCACTGACTGGATGGAGCGAACCCCCTGGCACCAACCCTGGAGGTTTGGGGATGCTCAGACCCACCTGATGCTGTCAAGAACATGGAGAAACGGTGCTGGGGACAAATCGAGGGGCAGACGTACCAAGAAAAACATGTGCTGTGTGCACATACCATCAATCATCGCTGAAATCCCTCCTGCAGACCCATCCTTCCCTCTGCCCAAACACACTGGGATGCGTTTGCCAGGTCCTGGTCCCCGAGCGCAGGCGGGGGCTGCAGCAGAGCCTGGACCCGGCGAAGGCTCCTCCTCATCCTCCTCATCCTCCTGCCCCTCATCTCGCATCCCGCAGCAGGCAGGGACAGCGGATCCTTTCTCTGCCCTCCGCCTCCGCAGTGATTAGTGCCTTTCAGGAACAGATCTTTTTTTTTTTCGGCTAGCCGGCCCCAGATGAATAGCTCTGGGCAGAAGCGAGCAGACAGCATCCCCTGTATTCCACCCTTCATATGAAAACCAGATGCCACGAGTATGGTTACAAATCAAAGCTGACAGGGGGACGAGAGGTTTACTTTAGGAACTGAGAGAGGGCACGAAACCTTTCAAAAACGGGGCTACCGTGCAGCCCCCCGACGCACAAACCCCTAATTGTATCAGCCCCGGTGCCTGGAAAACGCCGATCGCCATCCCCTTTTGCGTTATTCACACTTTCTATTGGCTTTTCTACAAATGATAACTGGACAATGAGTTGATTTCCGGGGAGCCTTTTATTTTTGTTAGTTTTAACTCACTGCTGCACTTATACAGCTGGTTGGGATGATGTGGGGCACGGCCGAGCCTGGAAGAAAAGGCTGGCTCGGGCAGTGGCAGCATCCTGACGGGTCCTGCGCTCTAATGAACTGTCAGCTTGCAGAGGGAGAGCTGATGAAACAGCCGGGCTAATGTTTCGTGACAGCCGCGATTTACTAATCCATCCGAGAAATAAATAGGAGCCGTGTGGAATGAAAGCGAAGTTCAAGCCCAGCCCTCGCTGGGGCATTCGCAATGAAACAAAACGTCAGGTTTTATAAATGACCTTTTCATGTAAGTCCCTGGGGAGGCCCAGGAGGAAGAGGGGGGCGGCTGCCTGGGGAAGAGCTTTGAGAGCTGCCAAGGCAGGAGCCCGGTGCTGGATGTGGCTGTGGTGGGATGAGGGCTGGAGGAGATGCTCTCCGGCCTGCCCGGCCACAGGACCACACCGCGGCAGCATCGGGGTGAGCACCTTCCACATCGGCAGCATTGGGGTGTGCATCTCCCAAATCTGCAGCACCAGCATATGCATCTCCCAAATCTGCAGCACCAGGATATACATCTCCCAAATCTGCAGCACGCATCAGGGTGTGCATCTCCCAGATCTGCAGCACACACTGGGAGTGAGCATCTCCCAAATCTGCAGGTTACATCAGGGTGAGCATTTCCCACACCTGCAGCACACATTGGGGTGAGCATCTCCCAAATCTGCAGAACACATTGGGGTCAGCATCTCCCAAATCTGCAGCACACACTGGGGTGAGCATCTCCCAAATCTGCAGCATTGGGATGAGCATCCCCCAAATCTGCAGGTTACATCAGGGTGAGCATCTCTCACACCTGCAGCTCACATTGGGGTGAGCATCTCCCAAATCTGCAACGCATATCAGGGTGAGCATCTCCCACATCTCCAGGTTGCATCAGGGTGTGCAGCTCCCATTTAACCCCAGAACTGCAGAGAAAAAAATCCCAGTTTAGACGTGTTCCAGGTGAACGGGACTAAGCCCTTGATTTGAGATGCTGGGCAACACTCATGTGTCGTTCCAGCCCTGGAGGGTTTCTCCAGCCCCACCAGAAGCTGTCCCAGCCGGGATGCAGGGCTGCATTGCAATCTTCTCCCCAAGCCGAAGCCTTGCATCGCTCAGGCCACCATCTCAGGGTGGCTCATGCAAAGCGTGGTGGCTTTTGATGCCACAAAATTTCCTGGCTCACTCGCCCTGCGAGCCCGGGCTGCCGGCAGCGACACCCTGACAGCTGTGGGAGGGATGTTCTATTGCAAAATCCGCCGGGACGCAGACGGGATCCGTGCCGTGCGAGCCCTGTAACCGTCCCAAGGACCTTGCTGTGAACCCAGGGTTGTGAAACTCTCCCCAGCCAACATTCCCATCCGGGGAGCTCCATCTGTCTGGCTTGTGCATCCCCCAGGAGGGATTTATCTCTACTGGAAAAAGGGATTTTTTGCAGAGCAACCTGCCTCCCCGCAGCCCTCGCTGCCGTCACAGCCCAGGAAACATTTCAGCTCGGGATTGCTGCAACCAGCTGGCAGCAAAGATCGCTCGGACTGTGCAAGTGCTTTGGGATGAAAAGTATGTGATAAATTAAGATTACTACTCTTCCCTCTGATCAGCCAGTCACTGGTTTCCAGTGCGGCGCTGGCCAGAAAAGTCTCACCGAGGGATTCTGGCCTCGCCCCGAGAGCTTGCGGTTGAATGAAAGCAGATATTTTACACCAGCGTCCAAAGTCTGCTTTGGGCTCTCGAAGTGACAGAGTATTCACCACAGCTTTCGTAATCTCTTCCAAAATTAATTATCCTCGCTTCTCAAAACCTTCCTGCTTGAATTGCTCAGCCTGCAGCTCCGGCGGCGGAGCCAGCGATGCCGCGGCGTGTGTGATGGGAGAGCCTCTGCCACCCTCCGGGCAGCTATATCGAACTGGATTCTCATAGCTTTTTGCACTAAAACCAGACTTAAAGCTCGTCCCTAAGCTCTCGGCATCACCGCGCCTTGCTCCTGTGACCAGCCCTGGGCTCATCGCTCCGGCTCACGGGCAACCCGGGCGCTTCACTGGTGGCAATTTGCTGTGAGTCAGTGCTGCACCAACCTGCACGTCATCCACAGCCACCTGCGGCATCGCTTTACGCTGCTTCCAAATTAAAAAAAAATAGGCCTCAAGTGTGAAACGCAGCAAGCGGAAGGAAGGGATCCCCCCAGGATGCTCCAGGAAACATCTGCCTTGCTTATGATCACCTTGCTTGTGATTCCTTGCTTGCAATCACCTTGCTTGCAATTCCTTGCTCACAACTCCTTGCTCGCAATTGCCTTGCTTGCAAGTCCTTGCTCACAATTCCTTACTCACAATTCCTTGCTCACAATTCCTTGCTTGCAGTCACCTTGCTTGCAATTCCTTGCTTTGCAATCGCCTTGCTTGCAATTGCCTCCCTTCCAATTCCTCATCGAGACCACCCACAGCCCACCTAACACGGGACCCCTCACATTTATAAAGTGCTTAAGAGCCTTATCAGAGCAGCGTGCCAGGCTCAGCTGAACCTTCAACACCTCCCCACCAGATGGACTTGCAAAATCTTCAAAAATTACATCAAAGTCAACTTGGCACAAAAACCTGCTGATTTTCTGCAAAATTCAGGGCAGCTGAAAGGCAGGAAAAGCAACGTGTACGAGATCTGCCGGGCACTGTACGTGCACGTATCTGTACACCGGGGCAGCCTCTGCCACGGCACGACAAACGGCAATGAAACGCTTCTGAAAAGGCCACCAAAACACGCTCAGAAGGACTTTATACGAAACAAAACACTGGTTTTAGTGAAAACGCTATTAGGAAGCACATCACTCGCTGCACTGCTAGAGCTTTGGGGAGAATATTACAGAAAAAGGGTTTATTACCCCAAAATGCAGGTGTGAGCCACCAGTGATTAGCATCAGCTGAGAGGCTGGACCGAAAAAAAAGCCCGAATTTTCCATTTCAAGAGCAACGCTCCACAATTAAATTGAGATTTTTTAAAAAATAAATTCCAAGAGGATGCTGATGCGCTGGATGAAGCAGAGACCCCGCACACAGAGGCTGGGGACGGTCCCTGCACCGGGAGCATCTCGTGCTCGGCCACGTCCCCGTGCCACCCCTGTCCCTGCGCCCCTTGGTGACAGCCACCACCATGGGCTTGTCCCACCAAGGACGGGTCCCTTGGCACGTCCCCGCGGCCCAGCGCCGCCGTGCTGGGCATTTTCACCGGGGAGACGTGGGAATCCTCCCTGTCACCATCTCCCTCCCGCGCCTCTGCACGCCGGCCAAGGAAAACACCATTGTGTCGGGAGCAGCCGAGGAGCCGGTGCCAGCGAGGGCCGAACAGCCGGTTCATTGTGTCCCTCCGGCTGCCGGCTTAGCTCGGGGTTAGGTCAGCCTAAGTGTGCAGCTTTTCACTTCCAGCCTTCGTTAATGCCTAGAGGAAATGAGAAACATTACATGGCGGGGCCGGTTTGCATGGAAGGCAAACGTGGAGAAGGAAAATAATCCTTTTTCCACGACATGATGCTCTGGCAGCAAAAAATGGCCCAAAAGCGGAGCGGGGCTGCTGTAAAACGTGGGGTCAGTGGGTTGGGAGCGATGCCTGGCCGCTGGTCCTTCCAGCTCCTTCCAGCCCAGCCCCTCCATCCGCATCCCATCCCCCAGGTCACCGGGATGCACAACCAGGATTTAGGGGTGCTCCCAGCCCAGCCCGCTCCTTCCCCTCCCCTTTATTAATGGATTTGCTGAAAAACAGGCATCCTACACCAGATGACCAATCGACCCCTTCGGTGTGTCCTCCGGGGGTTTTTCCAGTTTCGGAGGGGTGGGAAGGGCCACCCGAGGTGTGGGGGGACACTGGGACCGCAGCGGGTGAGGGCAGGTGGGACAAACCCCCGCGGGCTTCCCCTTTCAGCTTCATTTCACAAATCACCTGAAATAAGGTCATTTTAGTTCAGCTGCTCAGGGCTGTGCAAACACCCCATCTGACCCCAAACCCTCCAACAGCTCCACGAGCTTTCCCAGCCCCAGCTGCTCCCGGGCTTTTCCTGCAGATTTTACAAAGTCTGTGCAAGACAGAAGAGCGAGCGCAGCACCCTCGGCATCCTCACATCTCTCTCTGTTCTGGTTATACACAGATTTCTGGTGAAACCCCCGGTCTGGAGGTGTGAAGCACCCACCTCTCCCTGCTTCGAGGTGCCCAAGTCTCTGCCCTGGGTGGGAGCAGCTTGTCCAGACAAACATCTCTCAGCCCAGCTCATTCTGCTCTATTCAGCATCCTTGTCCCACGTCCCCCAGCAGCCAGCACAGCTCCAGCCCCTCGGCACAGATGCCTGAACCAGTTTCTCCCATTCTCCCCATTCCCGGGGTTCGCTGTGGGCACAGGGAACCCAGTGTTGTCACACGCGTGTGCAGCGTCGCTCTCTCCCATCCAAGAACTTCCCAGGCCCTTGTTTTGGTTTCAGCAAAGATAAACCATCAACATTTTTAGGCACAGAGGGACGGCCAGATAGCCTGACCTGTCAACATCTCGAATGGAAAACAACCTCGTCAAGTACTTGGGATGAGGTTCTAATTACTCCCCACATACCAGCCTGCATAAATACAGCGGAGCGGTCCAAGAAAAGCACGCTTCCGACACGAAGAGCTTTTCCCGGAGTTAAACGCCGTCTCCTTTGCCCTGGGAGCCGGGTTTCGTCTCCAGTAGGTAGCAATTTGCTTCTGCGGGGTTTGCAGGGCTTGATGGAGGAGACCCAGCCCAGGCGGCATTTTTCCGACGCGGAAAAGAGCAATGGCTGCTGTGGTGATGGGAACGGCGATGCTGCGGGACACAGACCAGGGTGGGCACATCCAAACAGTGCTTGGTGTGGCCTTGTGGGACTCGGGGACATCGGCCACCCCAGTCTCAAAGCACCGGAGGATGCTGCGGGACACTGCTGACAACCCACCAGGTCTCATCCTCCCCAGCTTTGCTTCCTGGGGAGCTGAAAGGAGAGCAGATCTGATACTCTATTCATGGCACAGCTCAAACCCCCTCATCTTCATCAACAGCTTCCAGGCCCCCACCTGCCCTACAGGCATCGCAGGAGAAGAGATGCTGCCCCAGAAAAACGCAACACATTTGCTTGAAGCAAATCCTCAGCTCCCGGCCCCACATCCCAGCTCCTCAGAGATGCGGTTTCTGCTTCCTCGCAGTAGGAAATCCCCTTTTTAAAACTTCCACCTTGACTTTGGACAACTTGTCCTCACTGGGCTGGCTCCGGGCTCTGGGGAGGCAGCTCCTGCCTAAAGCCCCTGGTAAATAAATCCTCCTGCCCTCCCAAACGTGGCAATGGCACTGACGAGGGAGGCTGGGGCAGGGACGAGGATGATCTGAGCCGGGGCACCTCAGTGCTGCTGGGTGGATTTGTGTTCATCTGTCTCAGTTAATCACCATGAGAACTCTTTGCTACAAACCCCCTCTTTCCCACTCTCCATGCATCACAACTTCAGCATCACCAGCAGGCAAGGGAGAAAATTGTTGATGCTCAGGAAAATGTTAAGGGGAGCAGAATTCCCTGGTTTAGAGCGAAATGACACTGAACTGCAGCTGGCCCGGCTGTCAGCTCTGAGGATACACGACCAGGAGCAGGAGCAAGGTCGGGCTGAAGGGACAGGACACTCCTTGGAAGCCAGCAGGATCCCAGCAGGGACTGGGATGGACACCGGGATCTGAACCGGTGCTGCCTCAATTTCCCTTCCAGCCTTTTCCCTGCTGCAGATATTCCAGTTCTAACCTTCCAGATGATAAATTGCTGCCCAAGAGAAGGAAAGCAGAGCTGCAGCTTCATGCAACACAGGAGGGTCTCAGGGGAGCTGCAGCAGTTGCAGGCAGCGGTTGCAGGCAGAGGTTGCAGGCAATGGTTGCGGGCAGCAGTTGCAGGCAGCGGTTGCAGGCAGCGGTTGCAGGTAGTGGTTGCAGGCAGCGGTTGCAGGCAGCGGTTGCAGGCAATGGTTGCAGGCAGCAGTTGCAGGCAGTGGCTGCCTGGGCTGTTGGAAGCCCCACGTGGGGGACCTGCCCTCTGCAATCCATTTAGCACTTGGCACCGCTCAGAAGGGCTATTTTTAAAAGGTATGCAACTGTCCCAGAAACCCAACTTTGAAGTGTGGTTCAAGGCTTTGTTGTTGTGAAAAGAAAGGGCTTTTTTTTTTAACGTTTTGTAATTAAATGCAAACTCGAGTGAGTTATTGGACCGGAGCCGGCTGAGGCAGGTCAGCTCCATCCATCGGGCTGGATATTTTCCCACTCTGGTTTCACCGCTTGTCTGATAGACCGTTGGCCTCCCCTCCGCTCTGTAAAATGCTGTGGTTTGCTGTCAATTAGAAAAATTCTTTACCTGGTCACTGATAAGTACCAGGAGAGCACAGGGCTGTGTCCCATCCAGCGCTGCATAGGGAAACCATCCCCCGGCTGGGTGGGGTGGGCAGGGATGGGGCTGAAGGCAGTGTCAGTGGTTATTCCAGCTTTTCCATGCTTCTGGCCAGCTTTCTGCATCTGCTGGGGGTCGGTGATGCCTGCGGGGAGATCTGGCAGGAGATGTCTAGAGGAGCAGTTTGCATCTCGTGGTCGCGTGGTTTTGGATGTGGCAGGCAGAGCCACAACGCTGCTTTAGCTTATCATCCCATATGGGACCGGAGAGCAGCCTTTCCTCTTTGCGGGGCTACAGAGGATCCCCAAATCTGAGTCTGCAGCAGAAAAGGCTGGAGTAGCACAGTGGCTCCAAGCACGACCTTCAGATGAGCTTCGCCTTGTGCCCAAAGAGAATAATCCTGTTCTTCATCCGTGGAGCCCCGACCGCAACGGCACCGTCCCGCTAAGAAGAAACATTAATGCATCCTGCAACGCTGGGAGAAACGCAAGGGTCACCTTACACATCCCTCCCAGGGAGGTATTTTGGAGGTGTTGCTGAGCGGGAAGCCCTGGGCCAGCAGCCGGTGTCAGTGCAGCCTGGTTTTAACTGGGCTGGGGCGGGAGGGTGCTAATTAAACATGACAGCTTGACAGGAAGGGGCGTTAAATAATCCCTGCCACCCCGTTTGTCTGGGCAGCCCTGCGCGGCCGCAGGGAGGGGGCAGGCAGTTCCCCTTAATTAAAAAGCAGCAGATCCAAACCAAAAATAGATATAGATATATTTTTTTTAAGGAGACACCAATGGTTGCCTGCGGCTGCATTTTTCACATGCCTTCTGCAGGAGATCTCTATCGTGTCACAGGGAGGATGCGATGGTTTGAGTCCCGCATCAGGGGACACGGCTGTGCCCAGCTCCGTCCCACGCACAGGGCACTGTGGGTAACACAGGGATGGAGAAGACCTCGCTGTTGGGCAAAGCCATGAGAGGGGAAGGAGCTGGTGCCAGGCGGATTTCGGAGCAGTGGGCAGGCAGCAAGGGTTGGCATGGGGAAAGCGGGCTTGCAAGGCGGCCAAAACGCAGTGCACATACCTGCAAATACCTGCAAATACTCGTGTGCTGCGCTCCCTGCCCAGCACCTGCCTGCCAGCCCTGCCAGGACAGGAACAGGTGAGCATTAAGTGTATTTAAAGACAAAGATTAATAGAAAAAAAAACCAAAACAGATCAAAACCCAAGAGAAAACACAGGGGACAGCATGAGAGCTGGTCCTTCCTTGCTGGATTTCATTCCCGCATTTGCGAGACCCTGGAGAAGGAGGGGATGTGGGTCCTGGCAAAATGCACACCCTCGCATCCCACCACGTGCGGTGGAGAGAGCTGATGCCAACGACCCTGCGAGCACGGGAATGGTGACAAAGGGTCACACCTCGGGCCGTTTTGTCCGTCCCCATGTCTCTGAGAGCATCCCATAGCAATGGATTTGGGGACAGCCCCCAGAGGGACCCTGCCCATAGGAATGCTAGCTCCGGTCAGCATTGACTCCAGCCCTAAAGCTCCAGGTTAACTATTCCCTTCTGAACCGGTGTTGAGATAAATCTGGATGGTTTTCTTAGAAAAAAATGCCCCGTCCTTTTCCAGGATATGTCAAGTTCTTGGTTTCAGCCTCCTCCACAGGCTCGTTGCTCCAAGGCCTTTGGGGCCAACAAATAAGCAGAGACACTGGATCCCAGTATCCTCAGGTGATGCTCCGATGGGAGATCCCAGCTCTTGGACACCCGATGTGCGTTATCCTGAAAAACTCATGCCATATGTGCAGGCAGGTAGGAATGTCCTAGGGTGCACAGTCTGCAAGACACCTGAGTTTTTCCCTCCCAACTGTCTCGCCATCCCACGTGGGCCAGATTTCCCTGAATCCCGGCTCTGGTCCATCAAACCTGGGGTAGGATGTTGCTTCTTCCAGCTCCTCTAGGATGCAGAGAACGCGTGATAGCGGCAGCGCGGGGATTCCTGGTGTCACGGGGACGCTGCTAAACGGCCTGTGGACCATTGCTGGGCTGTGGTGTGGGTGCCGAGGCTTTAAAGCCAGCAGCACCCCCACAGTGATGCCACAGGGAGTCCGGCCAGCCAGCAGCTGGGATTCATGGGGGACCAGGCAAACCCCAAACCGCTCCCTGGTGTCTCACGGCTGCAATGTGGTTTCCTCCCTTGTGTCCATCTTCGCTTCGTTTGCGATAACAGAAAAGGTGAGGGCAGGCTCCGGCTTCCCGGGAAGCCACATCCACACAAGTGGGTGTGAAGTGACAAGGAACAGCATCAGCTGCCCCTCCATGAATCGCCCAGCCTCCGGTCCTAGAAGAGCGTCCCTTCCCATGCTGGAGTGGCAATTTCAACCAGTAAATCCTTTCCCTCGATCCCAAGCAGATGATGGACAGACTGACACAACACAAACGTGTCAGCAAGACAAGACCATGCTCCCTGCAAGTTATTCCTTGAATAAGCCCAACTCTGATTTCGCTTACGTGCACGTAAATGAGACCTGACCCCACTGGGGCCGATGCTGCTGCTCCCCATGTGTCAGAGGAGCCGGGCTGAGGAATTAAAAGCTGGGCTGAGGAATTAAAAGGTGGGTTGAGGAATGAAAAGCTGGGTTGCAGCCGGAGGTGAGCTTCTGCAAAATGAATGCCCAGCACTCAGGCACAGATACCTTCAGGGGTTGATTCTCAGCTACATTAAGGCCCCTTTATGCTCCTCTAGCCACGTAAAGAGGTCTCTAAGTGAGTGTAAATTAAATTTAAGTTACTTTCGCTTCCTTTTTAAGGCCCCTTTATGCTTCCAATGAGGGGTGAAGGAGCCTCAGTGTGACTGCGAGGCGGGCAGGCTTCCCTGCCAGGCGCAGGCCCGTGAGAGCCCCCCCTGTGCTGCCTGCACTTGCCCGTAAAGCAGCACCAGCAGCTTTATGGGGTGCTGGCTCCAGCCCTGCTGGCGCGGGGTGCGACCGGGACCGACATCCCGGGGACAACGGGTCTCTGGGCACACGGCGGGTCAGCGGGAACAGCACTGGGACACCCCGCGTCCGTGTGTGGCCCAGGTCTCATTTCCAAGGACAAGACAGGCTGGCATGTGAATTTTAAATGGCCAGGAGATTTTTTTCCCCGTACAGGTGAAGGCATTTCCCCACATGCCCCGGCCAGATACAACACAGGTAACTCCGTTCTGTCAAAAAGCATTTTCCCCGCACCAGCCTGGTGAGGACGTCGCTCTCCAAAGCTCTTGGCTGCTGGAGACTGTATTTTTTATAGTGCCAAAAGCAATTCCTGCCATTACGGCTTGTACGACGTTTGCTGACCGCGAGCGCGATGCTGCGGCGTACGGCACAGGTGGGATGTGCTGCAGTGCCAGCACCTCGCCGCAAGCCAACCGCATCCGCATCCTCATCCTCATCCTCATCCTCATCCTCATCCTCTCCTCCCAGGCACAAGGACCACTGACACATCCTGACCTTCCACACAACCCCAAAAGCCACTCTTTGACCCCAGTCCCGTGAGTCACCCACCAACAACTATAACAAATACGCTCAACTCATCCCAAAGTCCGTCTGTCCCCGTGGCATCTGTCCATCCGCACACCTTGTGTAGGCGAAGCCCCAGCCCAGCAAGGTCCCAGCTGGGGGAACCCCCTTTCCCAAAGCACTCAGGTACCCAAAATCTCCCTGCTTAGGGGGCTGCCGGTTAGTTTTGCTGTGCCAGGTCCAGGTTCCCAAAGCCGCTGAGCCCTGAAGGAGTTAACGGAGCAAGAGCGACTCGGATTCCTCCACCTAAACCCTCCAAAGTCCCCGTATAACCAGACTTGGCACTTTGCGAAAGCTCCACAAATCCAGAGGCTAAAACGTGCTGCCTTCCGTTCGTTCGTCAAGAGAAGGCAAGTCCCAGCTAATTGAGGAAACAGAGCCTTCCCCCAGCCCCCTTCCAGGCTGCTGCTTTATTTAGCGGCCCTTTCCCCCTCTTTTTCCTCTTTTTTTATTTTTTTACCTTTTCTTTCCAGAGCAAACACGAGGAAAAGAAAGTGCAAATTAATTTGGTGGGGCACGGCTGCAACTTCTGGCGCTCCCCAGCTGGTGATGGGCTGTTAACCCCGTGGGTGCCCGGCGGGGGGGGTGCGGACACCCCGGGGTGCAGCATCCTCCAGCCGCCCTGTGTCCCGTGGGGGGGACACGGCCCCGCTCCTCCGCTCCCCACACGGGGAGAGACAACAGGAGCAGGAAGGCAAAAGGCAACGGTAGCAGATGACTTCTTTTTCCCCATATCTCATTTTTTCCCCCCAATCTCATTTTTTTCCTTAAATTTCACTTTTTTTCCCTAAACCTCAGGTTTTTCCCTTTCTTCCCTTGCTGCTGCTGAGGGTTTCCTGAGCGTACAGTAGATTTTTTTTTTTTTTTTAAACTCCCTCTGATTACTGCACACAATTCAAAGGAAATCTGGGAAACCAAATTCTCAGCTCTCCAAAGCAGCGAATGGAAAGTCACTTAAAGGGACTTTTGCCTTAAAGCGGCAGCAGCGCTTTTCTGCGGCGGCGAAGAGAAGGGGTTAAACACTCCCCCCCCCCCAAAAAAAAAACCACCACCAAACCGGGCTGATCCCTCTGTCGGACGGTGCAGAGGGTTCGGGCCACCCCAGGTGACAGCACGTTCGCGACCCAGCTGCTCTGGTCCCCTCCGGTGTCCCCCCCCGGGGACATTGGGGGCACTCCTGGGGGGCTGATGCCCATCCCAGGGATGGGGTGGGGGGGACACCAAACGGCTGGGGACATGCCAGCACCCCACGGTGTCCCTGCCTGTCCCCAGCGCTCTTGCCACGCACACGATGCTCCCGGGGTGGGGGGGTTCTGTAAATCCAGGGTTAAAGAAGGCGGGGGCGGGGGGGAGGAAAAAAAAAATAAGGAGGAAAGGAAGGACCGACATCAAAGGCAAGTTCTCTGCTCAGCAGATGAGCAGATCTATCTACACTTCATATTTTTTGCAGCTGAAGTCGGAGTTTTGGGGGGGGGGGCGGGGAGGAGCTGGATTAACTCTTTGTGTCCCGGGGGGGGTCATCCCGCCAGGGCAGAGGTGACATGAGAGAGGTGGCACGGTGGCAGGCGAGGACAGGAGCAAAGCACAGCCCGGTTATCCGGGGGGGTCACTGGAGCAGCCCCCAGCCCGGGGGGGGGGTCCTGGCATCTCCAGCTGCAACCCGGGGGCAGCTTTAGCCCTGGGGGGTGGGTGGGAAAGGGGCTGGCACTGATTTTTCTTTTCAAGTTCTGGGACGACACAAATAACCCAAATACTTTGCAGCAAAGGAGCATCATTTTTTAACTCTGACAAAGCTCGTTGAGTCATTGAATGAGCAAGAAATGGGAAAGGGGGGAGAAAAGTTGCGTTAAAGGGACTTTGTGGAGCAAAAACTCCGGAGCTTTCAGCAAAGAGGGTTACTGAGGTGAACGAACCCTGGGAAATCACTGAGATATTAAACCCCCAGCACTGACATGTGGCAGACAGCACATTCTCCTTCCCGCCCCCCCTCCACCCCAAATCCTTCAACCAAACAAAAATAATATTTACATGACATCAGGGCGCAAGCCTTAAATGACAAAAAGGGTGTTTACTCACCTCATTATAAGTCGGCCGGAGGGGAAGGCTGCGCTCTCCTCGGCGAGGGCTGAAAAATTAAAAAGTTGGGAAATTAAGAGCTGCCATCTGGCCCTGTGCAGTTCCTCCGTAATCTGTGTATAAAAAGAGAAGTCTTCATTACTGACCACAGGCACGGAGCCGCGCTGCTCACGCCCCCTCCGCGCCGCACCAGCCAGTAGCGCACAGAAGTTGGGCTACGGGAGAAGGAGACAAGCTGAGCCGAGACTATAATGATTTATCTGCACCTCTGGTAGGAGAAAATAAAATAAAATAAAATAAAAGGATAGGAAAAAAAAAAAAAAAGGCTTCGCTCCCAATATGACATGGGAGGGAAAGTGAGTCTTGTAGTTGAGAAGGGTGACAGCCGCGAGGATGTGCCAAGTCCCTAAGGATAAAAAAAACACACACCTCTTTAATCAGCCCTTTAGCCAAAGCCTTAATTAAAAAAGCTGCTACAAAATATCAGATAATGGATTGCATTTTCAGGCCCCTCTGGAAAACCAGCTCATATGGCAATGTTTCTCAACTCCTGCCAGAGCGGGGAAAGCTGCCAGTTTTAGGTTACAATATCAAAGGCACACATCCTCCCCGCTCCCCGTTACACCGGAGTAAACCCAGAGCCACCGCGCTGCCTCCGCGGCAGCTGGGGCTGATTTACAGCGGGGCAGGATCAGGCCCTGCGCTGGCAAACGGCCGCGCTGCTCCTGCCTAAAGCATCCACGATTTGGCCTCTTTTTCCCTCAATCTGTGATCAGGTCTGCTCATGTCTCCCGGTAAAAAAATTAAAAAATAAATAAATAAAATAAAAGCAGCATTCCCCCAATTTGTAAGGATAAAAGGCAGAGAGGATTATCTGCTTTGTGCTTCTCTGACAGCGGGTATAATATTTGAAATCCCGCTCTTGAGGTCAATACCACTTTCCAAAGCACGAGACCGACTGGCATTTTTCACGTTGCGGCGATTATTCCTGGAGCTCCGTAAGTGCAGAGAATGAGTTGTCATCTAATCTTGGCAATCAAGTGGAATTGAATAAAATCCCTGGACTGGATGCCATCCAAGCGGCTCCGAACGGAGCAGCCCCTGGAAGAACACGCGCTTATTTACAGCAACGGCTGCAACTGCCTCTGAAAAGTCAATTTTGTGGATGGCAACAGCAAGGCTACACCAACTCTTGACATTGTTTGCAATAAAGCTCAAGTGGTTTTGAGTTACTCATGTTTGACATAACCTTTTTTTTTTAATTTTTTTTATTTTTTTTTCTTTCCTTTCAGCCCCAGAAGTGAACGAACATTTCTTGGCATCACTGGGTTACACTGTGCCCTGTTCCGCGCAGCACGGACAACCTCCCATCCACGGTTTTGCTCTCATGACGCCCAACACACCCTATGGAAACATGGTATATAATAATAATACACACCAGTCCGGATCAAAAGCTCTCCAAAGGCCTGGGCAATTTCAGCAAAAGGCCTATTTTGATGAAAACCAGAACTAAAGGCCTGAAAAATGCTGCTTTTGCCCAGTTTGCCTCCAGTCTGTACCACCTGGCCTGAACCCAGCTCTACATGGGTGAACTGGTCCAGGCTGATGATGCTGCCCAGTGCTGCCCAGCGCTGCCCAGCACCCTGGTTCCCCCCATCACCCTCCCAGCACTGCCAAGGCTTCAAGCTCAGCTTTTGTTTTTTAAAGGTAAGTACATGGGTGGCTTTTTGCAGCAGGTATTTCCTTGGGGAAAACACTCCAAAGCATCCCCTGACGAGCAGGTCACCTCCAGGCATCCCTAGCAAGGAGGGCACCACCGCTCCGGCTTCTAGCATCCGTTTGGCAAATATCACTGCGAAACGCTACACGCAGTCCCCAACAGAGCTGGTTTTAGCTAATGAGGTAAGTCCGGAGGAACTTTTCCCAAAGCCAAGGGAGCTACTACAGCCTGAGCCGGGTCTAACGGGCGCTGGCTCCCGGTCAGGGACTTGTTTAGAGGACTCGTTCACAAGGCAAAACAATGAATTTTGAAATACATGCTGTATTCATAGATTTGTTTTGAACACACTGACATGCAACCACTTGTATAATTGTCACAGAGCAAACATCTCGTTATACACAATAAAAGAAAAGTTTTGTTTCGTTCAAACCCACCCCCCCAACCCCAGTTCTGTGCTTTTTGCCTTGGCCAAGACATTTCTCATGTAACATAAATCAAACCCAGGTGCATCTTTCTCCATGAAGTATTTCACTAGTAAACGTTGCTTAAAATACATACATGACTGCACTAAAATAAAGCCCAGCCCCTCGTTTGGAGTAGTCAGAATTCCCTTTCAGACCCAAGAACAGTGGTTTACCTCCCAGGTGGTGACAACCCCATCAGCATTTGATGCATTAGATACCAGGATCAAAGTGCCCTGTTCTTCCTCACGCTGGATTTCTTCTGCGATATCTAACTTACACCCAAATCTCCTGGAAATCACGTGGGCTCGAAACTCTTCTCAGCTTGTACACAAGAAAAAGACTTTTTCAAGCAAATACTGCTGGCCATGTGCTTTTTTTTTTAATGGTATGAGGTTATAAGTATATATTAATTATAAATTATTTATATATTGTGGTGTTAGAAGTTTTTTCTCCTGCTTTACTGCCTTTCAGCCAAAGGCTTTCAGCATCGGGCCATTGCAGACCGGACAGCTTGCAGGACCATTGCCTTGCAGGCGCCTACCCCGTGTCTGCACGAGCGACCGGGGGAAAACAGACTTTGGTTTGCCCACAGTGCGCATCAAGGATGTCTGATCCCGATCTGAACCCAGAGCTCGGACCGGAGCTTCGGAGCGCATGGGCTGGCCAAGGAGCTGCGTGAGATGGTCCCAAGGAAGGTGCTGGGGACCCAACCTCAGAAGCTGAGTCGTGGCCGGGAACTTTGCAAGCAGCATCACTCAGCTGTGCCATCTGCTTGCTCTTTACTTCAGGCTCCTCAAAACCACAATCCCAGTGACTACAGGCAAGAAATCAGAGACCAAGGTGAGGGTGATTGTCCCTACCTGGAATAGCGGCTCCAAACTAAGCAACCCATCGAATCATGGAAGATTTTGGGTTGGACGGGACTTTCAAAGGTCACCTAATCCAGCCAGGTAGCAGCGAAGCGCGTGGTCTGCTCAACGGGAAGGGGAGGTTGAGTAGCTGAGCATGTTTTTGATTTCAAGTCCAATGGGGTTTGCAAGGTGGATTTCAAACCCACAGCAGTTACTGTCGTTAAAAGAGTATTTGTGGGGACGCACTGTTTATGGGACAGAAGGGGCTGACACCGTTCCCACCACATTTGGGTTTGCAGGGGACAAGCCGAGCCATGGGGAACATCTACAGGGCCCTGGTCACCACCACGAGTGACGAGACGGCACCTCTACAACCCCATTTTCTACCTGGGTGCTCATCACCTGGGGTCCCCACACAAGCCCTCATATTTGCACCCTTCCACAGAGAGAGGACAACCACTGGCATCAGCTGAAGGGAAAGAGTGATCCAAAGGCGGCAGCATCATGAGATTCAGGGACGGCAGCTCCGAAAAGCCTGGCTGGCCCCAGAGGCCACCCATCAAACACGATTAATTGCCCACGACTCTGAGCTACTCGTGAAACCTCCGAAAGTGGCAACTAGAGATAAATCAGTGATCGGGAAACTTAAATTCACCCCAGATGAACCCTCACTACTAACAGAATAATTGCAAAGCGCCAAAAAACAAATGAAGTTCAACATCACTGCAGACGACAGATGGTCCATGTGAAGCTAACGTTTTGCTACAAATTTTGGTTGAAAAGCCTGTCCCTTTCCCACTGAAAAACTCATTGAAAGTTAATTTCCTTCACCGGCTCACCCATAAAAGCGGCAGCTCAGTATGAGAGCCAGGCCAGGGCCACGGGCTGATCGCATCTGGGGATGGCGGGGGGCGGTGGACACTGTGGCTGCTCCGCGCTGCCTCCTTCTTCCTTCCCAAAGCAAATTCCCCCGGTGCCACCCTTCCGCGACCCTCCGTGCCCCAGCACGGATTTCCTCCAAACTCATTTTCTCGCTCTCCTCTAATCTCGCTCGGGGAAAGGTTTGCTGAAGAGCTCAACTCCCGAAAGAAGAGCTGACATCAACCAAACCCGCTTTCTGCCCGGACAGACCGCTCCCGTCCATCCCACCCCTGAGATGGGTTTCTGCTGCCCAATTCTTTTATGAAAGATTTCAACTGGCAGAATCATAGAATTATTTTGGTTGGAAGAGACCCTCATGATCATTGAGTCCAACTGTTCCCCCAGCCCTGCTGGGGCACTGCCCCATGTCCTGAGAACCTCATCTCTGTCTGTCCAACCCCTCCAGGGATGGTGACTCCAGCACTGCCCTGGGCAGCCTGTTCCAATGCCCCACAGCCCTTTGGGGAAGAAATTGTTCCCAAGATCCAATCTAAATCCATCCCACCTGCAGCTCCCCAGCCAGCTTGCAGAAAATGCTGCAAACCCATTGCTGTGGTGGATGGAAACAAGCTGGACTCAAGGGAAACTGAGGCACGGGGCAGTCAGGGCTGCACTTGGAGTCACTTTTATTTCAGCACTTTTTAAAGATTTTGGCTTTCTTGCTCCCAGCAAAGCGCCGGAACGCGCGGGGCGGGCATCTGCAGAGCCCTGGCGCTAATAGGGTTGGAGCATCTCATCCCAGCGCTTCGCAGGCGCTGGATCTGGGAATCCTGCTAATGAAAGGCAAACAGAGGAGCTGCGGCGCAGAGGCCCAGGGTGTGGTAACTCTAGAAGGCAGCAGAGGAGGGATGAATGAAACCTTTCACCGTGGTCCAGCGCAGCCAGCGGCACACGGGCTTGAGGAATTCGAGAGCTCTGCGCAGCAAAGCAGGCGGGGAAACACGTTTCGTGGGACGTGGAGACACAACTTGCCTTTAATTAGCGGGCAGGGAGGACGATGGAGCTGCTGCAAGAAGCGGGGGGGACACACCACACTGGATGCAGATACCCCACGGGGGGAAAATAATCTGTTTATCAGCAGTTTAAAAAGGGGACGAAGGAGGCCAGCTTCCCAAACGCTGAAAAGCTGTCCTTATTTTTTCCTGTAATTATGTCTCTAAGGGATCACTAACATTTACATTTTTGTGCGAGCTGTATAGTTTATTCACAGCCCCGCTTGGCAAAAGGCTCTGCTAATAAATAGACTTATTGATGCTGGGCACTTCTATACATTATGCTACATCCACGCTCAGACAACCAGCCTATTTCAACCCTGCGCTATATTGTGAACAAATTCTTCTCCTCTCCGGTGAGCTCCCCCCAGCCCCGCCATGAATGGCCACAGTGTCCAGAGCCGCTCGCCCCTCTGCCTCCCGAAACACTCACAGAACAGAGGGGGGGGGAAAAAGCCCCAAAAAGAAAAAGCATGGGGGGATAAAGATTCCTTCACAATCTCCGCCTGGGTTTATTTCACCTTCCCATCCCCCCTCCAGCCCCTTTTCCCACTCCAAAAATAAATATATAAGGAAAAAAAGCAGAGGAAATCATTCCTTAATGCTTCTGCACAAAAATGCTGTGGCCTTGCTCCCCGTTGTCTTCCTCCTGCAGCCAGAACAAACTCTTTCCTCCTGCCCCTCATCAGGGGACATTACTATGGGGAAATGTTTTCCCTCCCACACTCTCAGCTGACTTGAAATTATTTACATGCAACTGGTCTGGAAGCTTCTCCGGAGCCCAAGCAGCACTGGGTACTCCAGGGCAGGGACAGAAGCCTGGGCGAGGCCGGCCAGAGCCGTAACCTGCTCTCAATACGACCCGTGACACATGCGAAATGAGCTGGGGAGCTCTCAGCCCCCTCTACCACGGCACATGTCCACGCCATGAAACCACCCCATGCACTGGAGGGTTTGGGGAGCGGGACCATTCCTGGCTCATCCCTGACCTGCAGGAATTAGCCCAGTCCGCTCCTTCATTTTTACAATTTTTTCTTACAGCCAACATCTTCTTTTTGACCTTTTCTTCCTCCCTGCCCTGCGCATCCCTGCCCGCAGCCGCCGAGGCTGCCCGGGCGCAGGGAAGCGACAACCCCCGTCCCAGCAAAGAGCTCTCTTTGCCCCAAATCCCTCTCCAAAGAGGCAAAAAAAAAGCATTTCTGGCAGACAGCAGCATCGGGATGGCTCCCAGCATCCCCGCTCGCAGCCCAGGGCCGCTCCGAAGGCGCATAGTACCCCTCTGTGCCTCCGGCACGCAGCGCCAGGGACACATAGATGGCATTATATTTAGCTGGCCCCAGATCTCGGGCATAATATTTTTTTTAGCAGTGGACTAAATATTTTTAACATATGCAAACATGCATGACTGAGGCGGCTACAGAGCCGGGGAGCTGGGATGCTGACGGCCTTCCAGGGCAGAACAATGTCACCTTTCTACTCCCTGTCCCCGAGACGACGACCGTGCAAGCTTGAGAGGGATGGGGAGAAGGGGGCAAAGAGAAATGTGGAGGCTTTTCAGGGTGAATTTTGCAACGGTATCGCAGTGAAAGGGTCCAAACTCCTCAAAGGCGCAGAGGCGAGGATGCACAGAGCAGCGGTTTGTCTCTCGAGCAAACATACCTGCGTGCGCGCCCGGCTTGGCCGAGAGGAAACGTTCCCGGCTTTGAGCAAACGGAAAGGTGCCGGGTCAAATAAGTGGAGCAGAAAGTTCTGTCACAGGTAAATAGGTCACTGTGAGCCCCGGGGTTGAGCAGCGCAGCCGGGGACGTGCCAGCCATCCCCTGGTATGTGCCCCAGAGCTCCCTCCCTTGCTTTACAGATGGGGAAACTGAGGCAGGGAGAGGCAAGGGAGCTGGGTCTGGTGGCCAGAGTCCCGGCACACCGTGGCAAACCTCTCCTGCCCTTCCCTGCGTGCTGTGGCCATCAGGCCGGGTGTCCCCTCACTGGTGCTGGCTTCATGCAAGCCCAGCCCTTGGCCTTCAGCAGCTTTTGAGCAGCAGAAGAGGTTCAGGGGGAACACGAAAGAGTTTTTCCAGGGAGGGCAGGGGCTGCCCCATGGCAGCTCAGCCAGCCCTGCCGGGCACCCTCCCCACACCACCAGCCCATCACCTGCATTTCTGGTTCCTTATCTCAAAGCATCCCAGCCGTTCCTCCTCGTTAAACAGCTGCAGCTCCCACAAACAAGACACTCGTCTCGGCAGCACGTTATTGCTTCCAGTGAGCCAGATGTGGACAGGAGGCACACGCCGTCCCCCGCCGGGGCTTCGCATCCTCTTCCTTCCCTGCAAACAGGCACTTTCGCACTGAGAAAAAGGGCTGGATTGTTGAAAGCTGGACCCAGAATATCTCTGTTGACCAACAACATCCACCAAAATCTCCTTTACACCTGGGATGGGGTTGATATCGGCCTCCCTGGGTGCAGGGTTGGGGCACATAACTGTGTTTCTGATTGACACGAGCACAAGCCCTAATTCAGCACACAGAAGCGCACAACGACGAAGCTATAGGGGGGTGTTGCTTCCAAAAGCAAGAGCCAGATTAAATAGGAGCATATTCCTGCTCTACTTGCAAGTCACTGCACACAGCGACTGAAGGCACCAACCCAGGATGGTCCCAGCACCAGAATACCCATTTTCTAGCACAGACAGGTGATGTCCCCCCACAAGGAGGTGGTGAAAACAAAGGGGGAACCCCAAAGTCACATCAGCTTGAAGTGTCGCAGGCTCAACCCAGAACCATTCCGCGGGGTCTTGCTCAGAGGACACACTGGTCCTCACCCTAAAGGAACAACACGAGGTCACACTTGGACCTGTATTTCTTATATTTCAGCTAACAAAACTGTATTTGCACGCAGAGCTGCGCTGGTGCCTTTGGCTGGACGGGGGGGATGCAGAGGGATGGGATTTGGCTGCTGGTGACACCAGCTCTCTGCAGCTGGTGCCGACGTGAGGATTTTGCAGCTTGGCTGTGCTGGCACGGCGGCGACGTGCGGCCCAGGCTGGGGACGCGGGGGAACGTCTGCTTTCAAGCTTCCTTTTAAACTCTAATAAAAACAACCCAAGCTCGCCTGGCTTCTCCCGCTGAGCCAAAAAACTGCAACCTTGTGCCCAGGGGCAAGAAACCGAGCAAACCCTGGCACTGGACATGAGTGAAATGTCGCCCTGAGGAACTGGTGGCACTGGCTGAGCCGGAGGGGACCGCGGCGGGGTGGCACCGGCCTGGCACGTGTCCCGCAGCCCTGCTGCGCCCGCAGCACCGAGCCCCGGGCAGGCTCCTGTTTGATTTGGAAAGACGTGCAATGACTTCTAGAAGCACCACGTTCCTCTCCGATGAAATGCGGGAGGCAAGTGTCAGCCCGGTGCCCGGGGAGCAGCCCAAGAGGCCGGTGCATTATCCTGTTCCCGGCTCCCGTCCCCTTCCCTGCACAGACCCACCGCTGAGCCCAGGCTCCAGCTGTTTCGACCTTGCAGATGCGAAACTCAAGGGCTCGATTTTCTGGCTGTTTAGATGCAGAAAGATTGTGATTATGCCAAAAATAGGTATCTTAGAGAAGGCTGCATGTTGCTAAACCCTTTCCTGTACCTTTCGGGTGGAACAGATGCTGCAGAGCACCCAGCTGGGACGGAGCTCAGCCAGACCCAGGCTCCCGTCCCGGTGTCACCTGCCCAGAGAGTGTCACCACATCTGTTCCTCCTGTTCTCCTTGCTCGTTCATGGATTGCACTCGGCAGTGCAACAGGACTAATTTTCATTTTCCATTTGTGATCAACTGAGTTAGTCTTGGACTTTCCAGTTTCATAGCTTCAAAATGAAACTTTCGGGTGGTACCTGCAAAGGCAGAAGTGCCGAGCCTGTCCCTACCTCCCAGTGGGACACAACCCCAAAAGAGTTTAACCCTTTTTCTTGTCTTTTTTTGCATTTTGAATTGAAGAAGAACAGCAAGGAGAATAAAAAGATTCTTTTCACAGAGTTTCAAGCCACGTGTGTGTTAAAAAAAATAATAAAAAGACACGGAGGAGGACAAGGTTGCTGCCCCAGTCTGCAACCACCGCTCCCAGCACCGGGTCCTCTCTCCATGTCTCACCATATCTGAGCATCGAGATGAAAGGACACCTCACAATTGCTGCTTAATGCCAGATAAGTGTTTTTCCTCAAAATTATGGGAGAGGAAATTCAATATTTTTTTAGGACTTGGCTTTGCATAATAACAACCGGCGCGGGGAGAACAATTCGTTATTCACACTCAACACAAACAAGCACCTTCCAATAACCTCACACCTCTGACTGCAGCCCAGCCACGGGTCAGGCACCGGCCTGTCCCCAACTGTCACCCGCGGTGCCAGCAGGCCCTGCGAGGCCACCCATCTCCCGGGGGGGCAGCAGGGTCACAGCCTTGTGTTGTGTCCACCTCCAGCTGCAGACCCCCCCGAGATGCTTCACAAAGCTGGGAGATGCAGGATGCACTAATGTGTATATATATACGGGCATTTTACAAATATATATATATGTCTGAGAGTTGAGGAAAGAAAGAAGATTACTTCGGCCAGTGCTCCTGAGAGGTTTCAGAACCACAGAGAAGAAATCTCAGTCAGGTCAAACAAAGGAAGACGAGGTTGTTTCAGCCACACGAAACCAGCTGAAGGTGGAGACTGGAGCCTCGCAGCCCCATGTCACACCAGCCCTCGCTTTTATCATAGAATCACAGAATCATTTTGGTTGGAAGAGACCCTCAAGATCATAGAGTCCAACCATGACCTAACTCAACCACTAAACCATGTTCCTCAAACATTTCTCACCACGGCCATGAGCCCAACCTGCTCACATCCTCCACCACCGTGACATCCAGCCTGGGTTATCCTGGACCAGCCCTGGAGGCTGAGACCCTTTTCACACGTGTTTCTGAAGAGGAGCAGGATAATCCAGCGTCTCCCCACCTCCATCGCTCAGCAGCTGGACCCACGGTGACTTTAGCTATCCACCGAGGGCAGCCAAGGCACAGAACGTTATTTACATCTTGATAAACACCAACACATCTTTTGGAACAGAAAGCAGCTTTCGAAATACACAGCAAAGGGGAAAACGAGCGGCGAATTTCCCAGCCAAAACTTTCAGGGAGAAAATGTGCTCGCTGGAGCTGGGACTCCACGTCCCTGATCTCTCTTCTTCCTCCACCAAATCCTGGTTCTTCTTGTCTCCATCTTTTGCCATTTATTCCCTCTGCTCCCCTGCAGCCCTTTCGGAACAGCTGCCCTGTGCTAGCAAACAGCCCACAGCCCCAGGGCCAGCTTTCCCAGCACTAAAAGCCCACTTACTTCTGTTTGTCTTGACAAAACAGTAGCAGATTTGTGCTATAAATCCCCATTAATGGAACAATCTACGTTGGCTTGTTCCCATTAGCACTTTCCAAAGGAGAAGAGGTTTGTGTGCGTGCAAGATGCGTGTGCGTGTGTGCACGCGTCCCCCTCCTGCAAACAGCAGCCGGGGCTTTCGACTCATCATCCCCCCATTAAATGCCAATATTCATAAAGCAGAATCTAAATATTTCAAATCCTGACAAATTTAAACACGCAAATGGCTTGTTGAGTCATTTCCTAGAAGGCTTCTTTCAAACAAATGCCTGGTGCTTAATCCACACACACGCTGTTCATGGAAATGGGGGGAGCACAGGAGCTGTGTACAAAGTACATGAATACCCCTTAAGCAAAAAATAGCTTTTAGCATCGAGGTGAATGAGGATAAACCCAACATGTGATGAATCCTCAGTCTATTGCCAGATATCCTAAATATCCACCAAAAATCAATGAAATCCACCCAAACCGATGCAGTGAGATGTGAGCCCAGTGCCCTGACGCCCAGCGCAGCTCTTGCTCCCACCAGCCCAAACCCTCAGCCTGCTCTTCTCCAAAGCATCTTCCCAAATAGAGACTTTTTTCCAGCAGAAGCAACCGGTTTTGGGGCACAGACCCTGCACTTCACAGCACATTGACTCCAACGCGATGCAGAACAACCTCGGCTTAATTCAACTGCCTGCCCAGCCAGTCCCTGGTGAGTAATTCAGAAAGACGAAGCCCTCAAAGGAGTTTTGCTCAAGGGAGAGCGAGAAGCCGGGTGAACCCCCCAAGAGCAGCTCAGCCCTGCTTGCTCCAGCTCTCTACATTTTCTAGCTGCCATCGCAGAGCTGATCTTCCAGCAGCATCCCAGAGGGATGCAGCAGCTACATGGGCTGCAAGGTAATGCAGGGATACGCAGCTCCTGATGGCTTGCAGAAGCTCTGCGATATCCTGGTCTCACCGATTTAGCCTTGTCAGGTTCCAGAGTCCTATTTAAACCTCTTGATGGGGATGGGGGAATAAAGTGCATTAAGAGCCAGGCGCTGAAGGGCTCCAGGGAAGCATCGCAGGTGCGCGTAAAAGCAGGAGGTTCACCTGTCTGAAGCAGCAAAGGTGGTATCAGCACAACAGCGCATTCTGCACTGTCCCATGGGCTGGGGAGCTCCTCAGCTCCAGCAGAAAACCAGCACTTACTCCTCTCTCTCCAACCACTCTGCCGTGGTTTAATCTCAGCTCACAACTAAGCACCACGCAGCCGCTCGCTCACTCCCCCCTGGTGGGACGGGGCACAGAATCAGAAGGGTAATAGTGAGTAAACTTCTGGGTTGAGAGCAAAACAGATTAACAGATAAAGCAAAAGCTGTGCACGCAAGCAAAGCAAAACGAGGGATTAATTCACCACTTCCCAAGGCAGGCGTGTGTTCAGCCACCCCCGGGAAAGCCGGGCTCCATCCTGCGTAACAGTGACTTTGGAAGAAAAATTACATAACTCTGAATGTCCTCCCAACCCTTCCTTCTCCTTCCCCCAGTTTTATGCACTGAGCATGACGACGTACGGTGTGGAATATCCCTCTGGTCAGTTGGGGTCAGCTGTCCCCACCGTGTCCCCTCCCAGCTTCTTGTGCACCCCCAGCCTCTTCACTGGTGGGGAGGGGTGAGGAGCAGAAAAGACCTTGATGCTGTGTAAGCCCTGCTCAGCAACAACTAAAACACCCCTGGGTTATCAACACCGCTTCCAGCACCAATCCAAAACACAGCCCTGTACTGACTACTATGAAAAAAATTAACTATATCCCAGCCCAAACCAGCGCATCCTCCTTGTCCTCATTTTGGCTGTGCAGCCTGTGTGTGCTGCGGCTGGGAGCTGCCCCATGGGGTGCATCCCAATGGGATGTATCCTGACGGGAGGTATCCTGATGGGATGTATCCTGATGGGAGGTATCCTGATAGGATGTATCCTGAAGGGAGGTATTGTGATGGGATGTATCCCCACGGGATGTATCCCGATGGGATGTACCCTGATGCGGTGCATCCTGGTGGGGTGCATCCTGCAGGGCTTCATCCTGGTGGGATTCCCCCTGCCGGGATTTCTCCTGCTGTATGTTCGCCTGTGGCAAACAGGTGGCGATGTTGTACTCCAGGATTTCAGCTTCCAGCCCCAAAAAGCCGGCTGCTGCTGTCAGAAATCCACGCTCGGAGTCTCCCTGGCCCGTGTGCCACCTGGGAAGCCTTTGAGAACCAACGAGAGAGGTGTTGTGATGAACCCAAGCTTTCTCCTTCATTTTAACTAAAATAAACTCAAGCCAGAGCTTTTCTTTCTTTTTTTTTTTTTTTTAAATTTCCAATCCAGGCAATGGATAAAAAGTCCATCCTTTGCAAGACCATCGTTCCCTCGAGCTTTGAAGTGAAGAAGAAAGTTCAGCTTGCAAGGGGAGCGGAGAGGATGCTTTGGGGCAGGCGCACCATCCCGTTGTTGCAGACACAGAAGCTGCAGTTGAGATACACAGACCTGGGACATCGCAAGGGCGTCTCTCACGCAGAGGGAAAAATTCCTGCAGCAGAACAGAGATCCGCCCTGTAAGACGACTTCCATCCACAGCAGGTACCTGCACTGCTAGAGCATGAGGTCTGCAGGGACCTGTGAACACCCAAAGCACCAGAGGAGATAAGGGGGGTGTCTGGTTATTGTGCTCGTACCGGCCGTCGGTGAGGGGTCCTGCAGGAGGCCGGCAGGACGGTGCCTCAAGGAGCAATTCCACATCTCGGAGAGAACCAAGTGCCTGCGGTGCGGCGGATGCTGTGCACACAGGGATTGCTCTGTGTGTGTCCCCAAGGGACCGGGGCACAGAGCAGAGTGGAGATGGCAGCAGCCCGTGGCCACCACCTGCTCCGTGTCCTCGGGAGCACCTGGAGTGATGCTGCCCAACACCTCCACGAAAGCAGAAGCTGCCAAGGGCTTCGCATCACTGCATCCTGCTTTTCCAGAAAAGCAAATTCAGAATCACTGGAGCCCTTCTCTGAACAGAATCCCTGTCCCCGTGCTGGAGCCTGTCTCACGGTCCTCAGCATTCAGAAGGAAAGCTGGAAGCTCCTGCGAGCCTTGCCCTTGCCGTGCCGCTGGGCAGGAGATGCCCCCGCTCTCAGATGTGGGGAGCGAGGCGCAGGTTGGTGCCACGTTCCCCAGACTGATGCCATTTCTTAGCAAAGCCCTCGCGGCGCTCAGCACTGTGGCCAGATGGGCTCGTGGGTCACCGGTGACGCCACACGATGGAGAGCGAGGGGACACGGGCTCCAGATGGCACCGGGACGAAGGACTCCATCCTCTGAACAAGTGCCGCCTGTGCAAAGAAAGCTGAGCGCGCCATGGAGGTGATGAACACGAATTCAAGGGGATCCTCAGCAGGTTTTGGGGTGGTGGAGGCTGGAGATGTGAGGGAGCATCCACAGGCACAGCGAAGAGCAGCAAGATGAAAAATGATGGTAATTTGCAGGTGAAGAAAGCGATTCCCAGGGTGAGGTGAGATGGGCTCTGTGCTGTAGGTGGTGTTTAAGAGCAGGTTGGGAAAAGCAGCTGCATTTCTCTTCTTAGAGGGATTTCCCTGACTTTCTGCCTGTCTTCAGTGCCTCTCCTGCAAGAATCTGTATTTTGCTGGTGTAACACAACACACAGTCCGAAAGACCCATCTTGCAGGGGGACAGGAGTCATCTGAGGTCACAAACGAACTGCGGCCGAGCTCAGGAGACAGGGCCCCTCTACCATCCCCAGATCCCATCCTCATCTTTCCACAGCGACCGGCGTCACTGAAAAGTCACAGCCTGTGACGCAGCCCATGGGACGGCAAACCAGACCCGGCAACACACAACCGGCTCCAACACACGCGCTTTTCTTGCAGCAAGACTTATTGTCCCCAAATCCCGATAAATTACGGCAGCATGGCCAGCCTGGGAAAGCCGCTTTGGAAACAGCGCGCTGAATAAAACCATTATTTTTTCAGAGGTTTGCAGAGTAAACGTTAGCTTTATACTCACTTGGTATTCCTCTGAACCTCAGTGGTGGGATGGGCACCTCCAAAAATGATTCCCGGTCTCCCATCTTTGGATGGAGCTTGGGCATCTCCCCCAGGCCCCAGAGAGCCCCTGCGGGGAGAACCTCCCTGAAATATCCGCTGAACAACTGAAATCTTGACGATCTGCGTAAAAACCCAGCACTGACTGCTGCTGGGATAACACCCTCATCACCTAAACTTCCCTCTCTTAGCTGGTGCATGGTCAAGGCTTGAGCAAAACGCACAGAGAATCAGCACACAACATCCAAAATGTCCTGTAACTAAACATTAAAAAAAACCCCCAACAACAGCCTTAAGGATGGAAACTCGTAAATCCCAGCTTTTTGCTCGCGCTAACTAGCAGCCAGAGAAACACATGTTATTTGAAACCGTCATAAATATTGGGGGATGCCTAATCCCCGAGGGCCGGCAGATCGGCGGTGCGGATGCTGTCATCGAGGACGGCGCGGGGAGCAGCGCTGCGCACCGCTGACTCACGCCCCAGAGATGCTGGGAATCAGCTGCAGTTCCCCTTGTTTGCATAATCTCACATATTTTATTTGCTTTAGGTTGTTGGTAACTGTTGCTTAGTAGTGGGCCAGGGCCCCTTTCGCACCTTTCCCCTCCAAGGACAGCCAGCCAAAGCGGGCGGCAGAGGATCCCAGGGTGTTTAAAGCACATGGGACCTGCAGGCAGCTCCTGCTGGATGGCTTTCAGGACCCTGAGTGCTACGATCCCCAAAAATCTGCAGCAAAAATCAGAATAATGCAACTAGTTACTCGTTCATTCGAATTGGATGCACAACCAGCCGGTTACGGTGCAACTTGAGTTGAGATGGGGCTCGAGAGACTGACAAAATGACAAAATCCAGGTCCTGGGTGGGATGAGGTGCGTTCCAGCTTTGGAAAGCACGTTCCCGTCTTGCTTTGAGGGCAGCTGGAGCCAGCCCGACAGCCAGGATTTGCCACCCGCAGCTGAGCGCGGAGCTCAAATCCTACCCACCGAATAAAAAAATCAAAAGGAATATGTAATTTTAGCTTTTTCTTGAGCACCTCAGTCCAGCCACGAGTCCCGCTGGCAGCTCCCTGGGAGGGCACGCAAGGTGAACCTCCGCATCGCCGTTTTAAATTATTTGGGGAAAAAGTCGCCCCGAGAGCTCGGAGCAGCGAGTTGGGCTCGGGGAGGGGGCACGGAAGCAAATCACAGCACCCAGGAGACCTCGCCAAGGGTCACCGGGGCTTGTCCACCTCAAGAACCTTCGGTCCCCCTGCTTGCACCCACCACGGGCAGGACACAAGACACTGGGGACGGGGAGCTGGGCAAGGGGGTTAAGAAAGGAGGCGATCCTCCCGGAATTTTCTCTTATTCAATTAAAGCTGTGCTTGCAACAGGAATAAAAGCAGCTGGTGCGGTGTCCCTGGGTGCAGCGGGGCTGCAGAGCGGGGTTCACTGCGAGGATGCGCAATGGCATGTGGACAAAGTGCATTTCCCAGGAGCAAAGAGCTCCCGCAAAGGGAAAAGCCTCCCAGGAAGGTGCTCCCATAGGGTGACACGTACCTGTGTCCCTCCATCGCCCAAACACGGGTTTGAAGGGGTCCGCTCGGGGCTGGGATGCCGCTGAACAGAGACATGTGGTTTTTAAGGTAACTCTCATTGGGATTTTCGGGCTATAATGGGATATGAGGAAACAAGATGCTTCTGATGCAGGATTAAAAAGGTAATTGTGCCGCCAATCTCACTGGGAGTCCCTAGGCCCCAAAAATTCACTTAATGTCGATATCATGTTAACCTCCACATGGATGAAATCAAGGGATTTTTTTTTTTTAAAGGTCATATTATTTGCAATGAGGGGCAGGGTATTATAGGAGCTCACGTAAACCCAGAAGCTGCCTGTCTGTCTTCCTTGAAATACACTCGCAGTGTCACAAGCCTGGACACTTCTGCAATAGGAAAATTAAAACTACCGTGAGCCAGAAAATGCAAAACGCGGGGACAGAGCTGCATCCAGGCTGAGGATCGGCACGAGCACTAAGCTCAACGCAGGAGTTGAGTCGTCGGCTCTTTTCTGGCCGCTGTAAAGCGATACACAATCATCTCGTCCCAGGAACGGTCCCAGGAACTCATCATCTTGAACGAGTTAATCGCATCTGGTTAGGAGCAAAACCTCTTCTGGCATATTTCTCTTTGGTTTACGATAAACAAAAATGCATGTTTTCACGGTGTGACTTTTTATAAATTAAACAGCACTGTCGAGTCATCAGCTCCAGCATGGATTTGCCTGCATAAGAGTTACTGGGTTTAGCCTTAAGACAGCTGCTTAACTAAAACTTTGCTCTAGCCTAAGTATCTGAATTATTCCAAAAAGCCTTTTTTTACAGAAGAGGTAAGACCTGAGCCTGCAAGCCGCCAATGCTAACATACAAAGGCTCTAAGAGCAAGGATGACAAAACCTCAACACAGTTTCTCTGCAAAGCCCTAGAAGAGGAGAACAGTATTTTTTTAATGGTCATAAAACTGCCCACGTATTTTTTCAAAGGGGGACCAGCGGGTGAGGACTAAAGCAGCTGGGCTCAGCTTTACCGCCCGCCCTGGGAGCGGTTTTGCAGCCCTGCTTTCCCGGGAGCTCCGTACCTGAGCGCCGGGGCCGGGCTCGCCGGGACGTCGCCGTCCCCAAACAGCAACCCAGCAAACTTTCCAACTGCCAAAAGAGCACGAAAACACCGCCGTGTTTCCAGAAACATCCCCCTTTCCCCACCCCCAGCGCTGCCGCGACCCAACCGCCGGCGTTACGGACAAACCCAAGGGATTTTCCAAGAGAATTGCCCTCACCTTTCCCGCGGAGCCGGGAGCTGCCCTTTGCTGTTTTTCTAGTCTCTCACTATCTCCAAGTCTTCCCGCAGCTCCCGCTGAGCTGGAAATATCATTAAGCTCCAGTGAAGCAGACCAAAAAAAAAAAAAAAAAAAAANAATCCCAAGGAAAGCGCTGCAATATCCAGAGGGAGGGGAGGGGGAAGCGAGGGGAGCCCCGGGTCCCCGCTCCACCTGCGTGCGCCTCGCTGCGATCCGGCGCTCCCGGCCGGCGTGGGGCAGGCATGAATTCTTCTCTGGTGTCTGCTGATGACTTCACTTCATTAGCATGCTCCTGATAGTTCTCTCTGACTGTCTTTTTTACTGACTTTAAGGCTCTGCTAATCAAAATACTGTAGCGTTTAACTATTTCCTGACTCTGGGGTTTGGAAAGATGAAAAATCCGCGGGGCAATAAAAGCCGAGCGGGAGCAGAACGGCGAGCAGCGGCGGGACCGGCCCCAGAGCCACCCCAGAGCAACGTGTGCTGTTGGGGTTTGCAGGTCCTGACTCCAAACACCTCCCAGTTCTACACACTTAATGAGGGCGAAACATCTGCTGCGACGGACCCTTTAGCGCAGGCGGGTGCACCTTCCACCTTTGGGGATGAGATTTTCCCTCGTGAAGCAGTTTGTGTATTTATTAACCCGCAACACCACGTCAAACGTCCCTTCAAGATGGGGTGGTGGCACCCAGGTGGGTCCCAGGCGATGCCACCCTCCAGAAGTGCCACCGCTGCCATCACCTGCTTGCTCTGTGCTTCGGGAGCAGAGCTGACTCTCCGAGGTGAAGAAAAAAACAAAGCCGCGTAAGCTCTGGGTTAGAAAAAGGGAAAGGAAAGCACAGAAAAATGAAGCGACGTTGCTGCGAGCGCACCTGGAGCGCACGGCAGGGACGAGGACCCAGCTCGGGGCTCCCAGGTGCCTTCTCCTTCGCGTTTCTAACTGGTTTGGAGTCCATGTCAGGTTTTACTTCCACAAAGGAAAAACAGGAGCGCGCTTTGCAACAGTGGGATAGGAAAAAAAAAATATTAAAAAGAGAGACCGCATTAAGCGTATGTGCAGTTTTCCCTGTGTGTGTGTGGGTACCTGGTTGCACGTAGCGTACGTTGTACCCGTGATCACGGGTGTCTCGGTGATCAGGTGCCCCTCAGCACCCAGACGCGTGCCCGTGTTCGCCCCGTGCGGTGCCGGTGTCCCGGCACACGTGAACGCCACGGGGACGCACGCCCCGCCGTGCCGACACGCGGCTGTGCACACGCGTGTGCGCGCGCGTGGGCCGGGAACACGGGGTTTAACCATTCAGGTCCCTGCTCCGAGCACCAGCGCTGTCCCAAACTCACGCCTGCGCTCTTACCTAATGAACACCCATTCGTTACAACGGCAAAAACTGGCCCCAAAAAAAGCCTTTAATAAAGGCCTGCCGCGGGGCTTGGGAGCCGCTGCCGGAGCAGCTGTGGGGTCCGTCGGGCTGGACGCCTGATTCATCCCCAGCAAAATGAGGTCAGGAGCAGACGAGTCTCTGAACGTTCATTTCTTCGCACAGGAGGTGACCCACATTTTTTACTCCTGATTCACAGCTCAGCTGCAGACACGGCTATCTTTAGCCCCAGAGAGAGACGCGGAGAGGCCGAGGGCCCCTCGGCAAAAGCTGTCAGGTCCAGGCTTCCGAGGGCTGTGATTTTTTTATTGTTATACATATAAATACACATACACCTTCTCCTGCTTTCTACAGCATCTCTCGGAGGAGAGCGGGACGAGCTCCAAGCACAGGGTTGATGCTCTAACCAGAAGTCCCGTCCGGGCTCCAGGAGCACGGGGGTCTGCTCGGGATGCACCCACTGGGTGCCCACCCATCACAACCCACGCCAGGACCCACCGGAGATGGGACCAACCGCAGTGGGTCACGACACCGGGAGAGAGGGTTTCTAAAACCTTCTCGCTGACGGGACCAAGGAGCCGCCAACATCAATCTTGCATCGGTCCTTGGGACGGGGGACAGTCTTTGTCCGGTCATCGTGCCCCCTCAAGGAGATGGGGGCTCTATTTATGCCGATAAGGGCAGAGGATGCTAAACAAATCTGTTCCCAGCTCCAGCTGGTCCCAGCGAAATTCCCAGGCGCTCTCCCGGTGCTGTGGAAGAAGAAACTCCTGCGGTCGTGTCCAGCACCCAGAGCGCAGTTGCACGAACGATAACATTTTAGCAATGTTTATCCTTCTCCTCCAGGGCGGGATTTTATTTTATCTGTTTTCAGAGCCCTAAAGCACATGTTTACTTTCGCGATGAGTAAAGTCTCCAGCACTGGCGCGGGGGAGCCTCCAGTGCTGGTGTGAGGTTAAGCATGTGCTTAAAGGGCTTGGACTAAAAATGGCCTTTTTTTTTTTTTTTTTTTTTTTTTTTT
>VWYH01000014.1:137778-151529 GCA_013399365.1 Pampusana beccarii
TTCTTTTTTACGCAAGGCCGCAACAGAGCAAAAAAAAACCATCCCTGGGACTGTTACTTGAGGGCAATGCACAATATCAGCGGGTTGCTCCCTGCAACCACCATCCTTGGGCAGAGAGAACTGGACTTTAAAGCTGGCCCTAAATGGCCCCAGTTCTGATCTACAAGCTGTCACCTGAAGGCAGGAGTCGGAATCCAGAGTCAGCGCCCAGCTTTGTGCCTTTTTGGCCTGACACTGGCACAAATTGCCTGATTAAATACACTGACCTGCTCATAGACCGAGTGGCATCCAGAACTGAGCCAGGAACCTGAAGAGGTTTTGCTGGACCCTCAAAACCACATCAAGTCGTGCTCAGAAGAGACTAAGGAGCTGGGACGGCTGTCCTGCTATCCCGAGATCCTCTTCCATTGCCAAGCTGCAAACTGGTGACACCTTATTTCATCCTACTGGGATGGATGGGAAGGTATTTGTCCACCAGCTTCTGCTGCAGGTGGGCACATCCCGTGCTGGCAGTCTCCCTTACAGCCTGCAAACCAATATCCCTCTTTCGCAGCGAAGGCTCTGCTGAGTTCACTCCATCAGGTATATCTTCATCATAAACTCGATTTCTCTCACGGGTTTGGGTGGCCTCCCTTTGAAAGCACATAGCTCCCAACAGTTCCTTTCCTAACGTCAAGAAACAGCGATTTAAAAGCCATAAACCCCAAGCAATGCTGCTTAAACCAGGGGTGTCAGATCACAACCAGGGGAGAAAGCCCACGCACACATCCAGCTCGTGCCTGTAGTGTAACCACAGAAAGAAAAACTGCAGGTCTGCCATTTATTCGAGAGCTACCGTGGATTAGAAGGGAGGGCGAATTTAAAGCCCAGCAGCTATTCCTGACACGTTCCACGTGTGGACAACAACCACACAAAGCTCTTGCCCCACAAGTCCCCAGACCAGGCAGGTTGGGATGGGGGGCTGATCTTCATCCAACCTGCCCTTCCCCTCCCAGCTATACCATGGGTACGACTCAACTATTTCATAACACGAGTTGGGTAAAACCAACAAAACAACAAAAAAAGCAGTGGCAGAGAGAACAGCCCTCGTTAAGCCAACCCCAAAAGCACCAGGCGACTCCTCTGAAACCTGCTTATGATGTTGCTGAACAATAGACAAGGAAGATCCCATGGATCCAGCCTGCACCAAAGGCGGAATGGTGACGAAAACCCAAAGGAGAAGGGACGTGGAAGCAAGGGGCTTCCTAGAAACCCGACAGCCACTGTGCACATGGCTTCTGCAGCGAGCAGGAGGCATTTAGTGGCCGCTGTGTTGTGGGGAGATGCTTCGGGATGGGATTGAAGTGGCCTGAATCAGACAAAAGCATTTAGACAATAACATTCTGAGGCCAGAAATTAAATCTGAACAAAAAGTTGGAACTCGCCCAGCAGGGATCATACGGCACGAGGAAGAGCTCGCTGGCTCCCAGCTGTTTGGAGAAGGCCACCCTTGCCACCATCCCCAGAGCTCGTCCTCCACCCTCTTGTAGAAAGCTCGTCCCGATTCTCAAACTCTCAACCCCAACCAACTGATGCTGTCATTCCAGAGCAGAAAGAGCCTGGCTCTGCTGCCTCCACCCCTCGTCTGTTCTTCCTGCCTTTGCTTTGAGTGAGAGCAAGATCCTCCTACGCAATGCCATGGCGAGCTCTTGCAACACAGAGCTGCCTTCAAGAGCACGGCTACGGCGCTCACGGAGACCTCTGCAGATGGACCCAGGGCCTTGAACGTGGACAAGAAGCTCGTTACTGACACCCCGAGCTTGGCTTCTGCAAGAAAACCCCTGCTGAAACGCACCAAGAGCTTCTCATCTGTGAAGAGATGTGTTCTTGCAGCACCGTGGTGCGGTTGGAGACGTGCGGGCTGGAGCTTTGCACCATGCGCTCCCACGTACCCCAGGACATCCGTCCCAAAGACAGGAGCTCCAGAGCCCAGACCTGACCTCGGACACACGGTTCTCCCACCCAGCCTCCTCATGCCCATCTCTAGAGAGACCTTCACAGAATCCCAGCCTGGTTGGGGCTGAAGGGACCTCTGGAGATCCCCCAGTCCAACCCCTGCTAGCGCAGGGTCACCAGAGCAGATCACACAGGATCCCGTCCAGGCAGATTTGAATATCTGCAGAGAAGGAGACTCCAAACCGCTCTGGGCAGCCTGGGCCAGGCTCTGGCACCCTCTAAAGAAATTTCTCCTCATATTCCTCCTGTGTTTCAGTCTGTGCCCGTTGCCCCTCACCCTGGCGTTGGGCACCACTGAACAGTCCGATCCATCCTCTGACACCACCCTGAGATATTTGCAACATCAATAAGACCCTTTCAGCTTCTCCAGGCTGAACAGCCCCAGCTCTCTCAGACTTTCCTCAGCACGAAGATGCTCCAGACCCCTCAGCATCTTTGCGTTGCTCCGCTGGACACTCTCCAGTGACTCCTTGTCCTTCCTAAAGAACATTTTTGGCAGCAACTCCCTCCTCTCCAGACGTGACAGAGCCCTGAGTGGGTCTGCAGCCCCCTTGCTGACCCCAGCTTCACATCAGCACAATCCCCCACACTGTGGGTCGCCCAGGCAGCCCCACCGGGCTCCCAAAACAACCCCCCATCAAAGGCCTGAGAGCCAGCATGTGTCTGCAGCTACAGCGCAGGCAGGAGCCAGAAAAACCATCAACATCAAAGACCAGATCCATACATCCAGTAACTTGGGACAGCAGGGGGGGAAGAAACAGCCCCCCAAATCGGGCAGAAAACCATCAAGCTGCATTCTTAGGAGCGGGGTTTTGTCGACACCGTTTCTACCGAGGGGAGAGGGACGAGCGAACGAGCAGAGGCCACCGAGAGGGTCACCAGGAAAAACGCATGTGCCACAAACAGCAGCCGCGCAAGCAAAGGACACGATGGGAAACGCTTCCAAACTGCTTCAGGAGCGAAGGGGCAGCACTCTGCTGACAAAGGCAAACCGGCCCCACGGAGGGACGGATCCAGCCCCACGGAGGCACGGATCCAGCCCCATGGAGGCACGGATCCAGCCCCACAGAGGGACAGATCCAGCCCCATGGAGGGATGGATCCAGCCCCATGGAGGGACGGATCCAGCCCCACGGAGGCACGGATCCAGCCCCATGGAGGCACGGATCCAGCCCCACAGAGGGACAGATCCAGCCCCACAGAGGGATGGATCCAGCCCCTTCTCCTCATGCTGCCGCTGCCCCCAGCATCTCCAAATGCCTCACCAGGGGCTGAGAAAGGAAAGAGATTTAACGGAGAACCAGCCAGACCCAGTCACCTTTCCCAGCCCCTGCAATGTGCACGGATTTCAGCAGTCACCGAACATTTTTCTTCAAGTTTTCACCCTTTTTTCCTCCTCCCATGCCAGGGTTTGTTTTCCCTCATCACCCAAGACAGCAGCTTGTTGCTGTAGGGCTGCTGGAAGTCCACCAGTCTGTGATGGGGGAACGCTTGGGAAAGCTGTATCTTTCGTTTTGCACAGGGTTGGGCTGATATTTTTGATGGGAGGAGCAATACAACAATTTTTTTGTAGTCTCAGAAGCAACGGGAGTTCGCACACACCTGCAGCCAGATTATTTCCTACCCAGCTCGACACTTTGCTACCCCCAACACCAAGTAAATCACCCCAGCCTCAGGTGGGGGCTGAAAAAAACCCTGATATTTTTGGTTAATCGCAAATTCCAGTGAACCTGGAGGTGGTGAGGCAGCCTTAGGTTAGCTCAGAGCAAAAATTCAGGGCTTGATGAGATGAAAAGCTGTGGGAAAAACCTGTTTCAGGGCGAGCACGGTACCTCATTCAGACCAAATCCACCTCAATTATTGTGGCGTTACGGCACATTCGAAGGAAACAGGGCCAATTCCCATTCCCAAATGGGACTTTGAAAGGTTTTGACACGATCCAGGGTTTTTAAGATGCGTTTTACCACGATCCCCGAGGTAAGCGGGGCAGGATCCGTGCAGCAGCCCCTGCTGTGTCCTTCCTTTTCCCTTCTGCAAAAACTGTTTTGGCCAAAACTTCCCTCCCATTTGCATGCTGCTTCGTTAAGGGACAGGCTGGATTTCTCAGGACTCTCATCTTTCTTCTGTTTTGTTTCCCAGGGATTTCTGCATCAGCTGCTTCCCCCGTCTTAGCGCCCGGTGTTTGGGCACAATAACATCCCCTGGGCAGCCAGAGAGACGTGATCCTAAAAAAACAACACAGAAAGCACCTTGATTTTCACCACTGGCCTCAAAGATCCATTTTCTTCGAAGTAACAGGCACCCTGATGCCACACAGACCCAGCTTCGTAAAGCACTTAAGCCCGGTCTTAACACTAAACTGCAGCCTACATCCCAGACACGATTTGCACAGTATTATCAACAACCAAAACTCTCCATGTTCGCGATGCCCTGGGAAATAAGATGTTCTCCCTGGATGGAAAACGTCACCATCCAGGCAGGCGCTATGGCCAAGGCGTCATTCCTGCATCTCAGCGCGTCGCGTTGCCACCCGACAGACCCTGGATGGGCTCTGGCCTTTGAGAAAAGCCACCTCTCAGCACCATCTAAAACCCAAGAGCTGTGCTAGCCCTCCCCTTCCCCCTTTCCTGGCAGCTTTTTAGTGAATACTCCCGTTAAAAACCAAGGAAATCACATTAAAAAGGAGCGTGTTAAAATAGCTTTCAGGGCCTGACTCTGACTGACACCTACAGTTACAACACATTTTGCCAGAGCGTGAATCACACGTAGTTTATCGGCCAACATGGGTGATTTCCATTATGCAGCCCAGAGCGGTTCGAGTCTGCTGGGCTGTTTGGATGGAGTTGGGCACGATCCACTTGGACCTTCTCCCACTGGTGGTATAATTCCATTTAAAAGCCTTCGACTATCGTAGCCCTCCAAAGCAATAGAAACTAAAGGCATGGAAAGGATGAAAAAAAAAAGCATTTTCTGTAGCTGGCCTGAGCTGTAAAATAGAAATCTTCCAGCACAAAGTGGAGAAAATGCATCTCTCAAAGATATTTGTCTTCGCTCGTCGACTGTAGCAGGGAGAGGGGTTTATTTATAGGCTTATTAACCACCAAGGCAATAAGAATTTTATGTTTTTTTAAGTGGCATCTTGGCCCATTGGGTTTAGGAGCCTTCAGATTCATTTGTACCCCATGGAGAAGTCATTTTTCCCTCCACATAAAACCCCAAAAATCTGCTCTCCTCCAAGTACACCCAAAATTTCCAGGTCTCCTTGCACTGGTGCTCGCCCACATCCATATTTCTCAAGCAGATCCTCCCCGCCAGCTTGGATTGAGCTCGCGGGAGAAATCCAGCCAAAACAAGCGATTTCTGGGATATTTTTTAAAGGTTTGGTTTGGAATTTTTGCTCCTTTTTGACACATACAACAGCAATACCGCCGAGGGAAAACTCGGTGCTTGAGAACAGCGCTAGGTCAGAACATTTGATTTCTAACAAAAACACAGCTACTTTCCAATTTTACAAAGGAAATGTGAATTTAAAATTTGGTCGGATGAGGCACTTTCACTGAAAAATCCCACCTGACGTGGCCTCAAGGGAAAGCACCGGTGGGTTTTGTGGGGCGGGAGATGGGGGTCTGTTCCCTCACATGGAAAGAGGACACCTCTCATCATGCAGCTCCTATAAAAAATGCCAGGGTTAGATGAGCTTTGTGCCCTTTTGGGGCCAATTCTGCATCTTCTGCTGCCTGGTTATTTTATTCCTAACGCATATTTTCCCCCTCCAAGCCCTCCTGCCTTGCAAGAAGCGACATTCACCAAGGACCTGGTTGGGCTCAGGGACCCACCGACCTAAAGTGACTCCTCAGTCTCACAAGGCAGCAGCCAAATCCCAGGGCGCTGCCCCAATTTGCTTCATTTTTTCCAGATATAACGATGATTTGAACCATACAAAGACGAGACGCCCGTCCCTCCGCAGCACCCGACAGCTGCCGGATCGTCGTTTTGTTCGGGGTGCTGCTGCTGTCGGCTGCATCTCCGTGCGGGCATCGACCGCAGGCAGCTGAAAAATCCCACGGCCCCTTCCCCAGGGCCAAAACAATCCCGGTCACCACCAGATATATCACCTGGGAAACGTTTGGAAAAAAATATTTGTCTGCTAGGACACGTGCCTGCCCCATCTGCGGAGCAGGCAAAGGCTTCCGCGCTTCTCAGGATGGAGAGGCAGAGCGCCCGGAAAACCAGCGTCAGCCGTTCATCCGCACAGGGGTGAAAAACGGCGAAGGCTGAGCCGAAAGGGCAGGTACCTCCACAGAGCTCATGGGCATCTGCTGGCGGTGGCTGGTGGCCAAACCCCTCCTTTGTAGTCTGAATTTTCTAACAGCCCGCGTGGCTCCGCAGTTTCACGTGAGCATCTTCTGCCTCCACCATCGCTTCCAGTCCCACCTGCTCCAGCTTCCCCCCCTGCCCCAGAGGCTTTGGCAACAAGTCACGGCATGTGGGATATTTTTTTTTTTTAGCAGCCTGACGCACACCAAACCTGAGGAAGAAGCTTGATAAACCCGAGGTCAGGAAGGAATTTGAACTCAGCTTAATTGCGAGGAGGCAATTCAGATTGGTAATGCACCTAGACGGGCAATAATACAAAGAGGCAAGACAGACCGTGTGGGAGCAGATCGGCAAAAGCTACAGAAAATATGAAGGGATTAGCTTGATTTTTTTGTTTGGGTTTTTTGGAAATCATATGTTCTGCCAGGCTTTCTTCGAGGCAAACATTTCAGTCCCGCAGCCAGCCTGCCAGCCTCCAGTACGCAAAAGTCCTGAGTCAGGTTTTGAACGGCAAAGTGATACCAACTTAAAAATAATTAAACTGGAAAAAATCACCTGATTTTCTATTCCAGTCTCTATCCCTGCTCTTACAACTTTTTTTTCGGGTTTCCACTTAGGTCGGTTTCATTCTAAATGAACCCACGAACCTCTGTGAATCCCGGCAGCTGGTGCTTTGATGGACCCAGCGAGTACCGCGGGATTCAGAGTTCCATTGCCAAGGCTGGGGGCTGCATTTCTGCTGGGGGGGGCCGATTTCTGTGCTCATCCGTCTGCTCTGTCCCTCTCCCCAGCTCGGGCCTGGCTCTGGCTGCTGCCGCTCTGGTGCTGATCCTGCGGCCGGAGGGGAATCCTCCTCCCGAGCGCTCCGGCCAGCACCGATCCCAACCAGGGCCTCTGTGCCAAAGCCTACAATTGGGAATAAATCCCTTTTCCCCCACTTTCGGCTAATGGATCCGGAGCTTTGACCAGAAATCTGGCCGGCGGGTCCGAGCCCGCGGTGCCTCCCGCGCCGCCCTTCCCTTCCAAGAAAAATGGAAACAGGAGGCCAAGGAACTTTCCTACGCCGCATCCAGCTCTGCCCGCTGCCAGATTATCATCGTGATATTGCATTAACGTGCAAATAATGATCGCTCACAACCAAAAAAAAAAAAAAATAAAAAGAACAGAAGGCGCACACCAGCGAGAAGCAAAGCAGAAAGCGCAGCAGCTCCAGCTCAGCGTTTGGCAGGACCTGCTGCAACAGCAAAGCGCAGATGAGCGGGGACGGCATCACCGAAAGGGTCCGGCTCAGCCCCACACAGGATCTACCCCCCAAAAACCATTTCTAGCAGCCAAGAGCCCCTTCTCCCCGCTGCCCCGTGCCGTGGTTTGCCCAAATGGGCTCGCTGAGCTCCGTACAGAGATGCATTGTGTGGGGCACCTGCGTGCTGGGATCATCAGAGCTTTGCCCCAGTGACACAGGCCAGAAAGGAGACACAAGATGTGTTTACGTGATCTGATTTGAGGGGATCAAGAACAAGTTCAATCAGATTCCTTTTTTTTTTTCCTTCTTCTTTCAAAGACACGGTAATCTCCAAGCTTTAAAGAAGTGACGGTAGCCTCAGGAGGTAGGATTTCCACCCATTTGAAGTGCTTAAAGGTTCAGTCCTCTGACTTGTAGGTTTCTGTATGAAAAAATCTGAAGCTACATCACCACTCACATTAATACTGGGCTTCCTACCCTTTGATAATCCCAAATCCCACGAGACTGATGCTGCTTTACAAACCACTGACCACGCAGACCCACGCGAACGCACCAACATTGTTAAAGGAACGTTCAAGTTGCAAAAGCAGAGTTAGGGAATTCCAGAATTCCTGTTTCCTGGGCAATGTCAAGAAGCCTCTTTGTGTCTTCCCGTTTCCACACCTTTCTGCCGGCAGCGGGCCCGCTCCTGCTGCGCACACCCCGGCCATGGGCACCCCAGAAGGAGTTGTTATTCGGGACAGGGAGCGCGGGGACGCTGGAGCCCCACTGGGAGGATGGGGGGCACGGACAGAGCACAGCGTGCACGCTCCGCGGCAGCGGAATCCCCCCGATGTACAATGAAGGTGCCGGGTGGATTTCTGCGGTTTGGAGGAGCAGCGGAACTGAAATGGGGTCCCAAGCTGAGATTGCAGCTATTTTGCAAAGCCACTTTCAAGCAGTATCCATTGCACCCTGAGAAGTGAAGGCTTTCCACAAATAACCCCTCGAGGACTCACCAAAAATGCCGGCTTATCTCCTGAAAGCATCTGCGTGGTGTCAGCATGTGTGGACGCACACAGGCTGGGGAGGAACAGAACCCATGAGAACGGGCTGAGAATTCAGATAAAAGTCAGAACAAAATCCCTTTGGGACTGCTCTGGGCAAAGCAGCATTGCAGCTCTCGTCCATAAACAGATATTTCTTTTTTTTCCACCCATCACATCACCATTAAACCGTAGGAACTGGTACTGGGAAAGATGTTCTAAAATAAAAGCAAAAAAATGACTTTCAGGACCCACCTCAGGATCTCAGAGAAGAATAAAAGCAAAGCACGGCCTGGGCACACTACGATGTGGCTTGGGAACACCAGCCCTGGGTCTTGATGGCCCCAGGAGGGTTGTGCATATTTATGTGCACATCAAAACATCCATACGCCCTTAGATCTGCGCAATAAAATCTGCAATGCAGAGCGCCAGCTTCCTTCAGCTCCGCAAGTCACAGCCACAGCGAGCTCCAGAACACCAAAACAAGGTAATTAAGAGCAGATATGGCCCTCAGCACTTTTTGTATACTAAATGTTTTGGAAACTAATTAAAGCACCATCCCAGGCAACGCCGTTACACATCCCGAATGCCACAAATGTCCTGGCGAGCGGCTCTGCCTGAGGATGGGGAAAGTACCAATAACCCCAAACTGGGCGCGATGGAGCTGCCGCATCTGACATCCCCAACATCTCACAACCGGCCCTCAGAGCAGGCGCTGGATTTACGAGGCGTCAGAGAGAGGAGGAGATGTCACTCGCAAGGGATCATCCGTTTCTCCCCCAGGAACCACGCTATGTGGTTTTAACTGAGATCGAGCTTAAAGGAAACCTGTGTTTATGCTGGTGGGGAATTGGGAGGAACCAGTCACACCAGTATGCTGCTACCAGGGAGAAAACAACGCTGCGGTGCAGAGAGCTGCCAGACCATAGTTTTATGTCTCTCGCAGGTGCCAGAGCCTCTCAAACTACAAAATATCCTGAGATACTAGAGGAGCGACTGGTGCCAGAAACCTCTTTTGTTGGAGGGACCAGAGCAGGCTGTGAGCCGGAGTGACCTGAGGGCTGCTCTGGGGTATTGCTGGCTTTTCGACGACGCTCATGTTTGTTCATGTTTGCATTTAAACAATGGGAACAGAAAAATGTTCCTTTCCTGAAAAGCTTAGCAAAGCTGCCCTCAATTGGGATGCAGCAAAAACTGATGCTGCGGGATGGGAGATCAGGTGCAGCCCCACGCTGATGCTTTGTGAGGGCTCCTGACATTGGGTTTTGCAAAAACCAAGACAGCTGGATAGAAAATAATATATATTATATACCATGATGCATGTTAAATGCATGGAAAACATCTCACCTACATGGTGGTACAAGACACGCAGAGAGGAGGAGCAGCCTCCAGCCACCACCCTCGTTCCCACTTGCATTCCCCCGAGCAGCACGCATCAGCGCACTGGGTCAACAGCTCATTTCTTACAATTTATGATGAGGAAACGGCTTCTTAGCTCCTTCACTCCCCGAAAAGGCTTTGCTGGTGTTTTTGCACTCTTTGGCAGCCCGTCTGTGGGACGTGCTGGCCTGCTCAGGTAGCAAATCCCTGTGGAGGTAGTGGTGTCCCAAATAGGACCAAATTTGTCCGGCTGGTAACTCGTACCCCAGCAGCAGCATCCCAGTGCCTGCATCCCAGCAGCATCCCAGTGCATGCACCCAGCGCCTGTATCCCAGTAACATCACAGTGACTGCATCACAATGACTGCATCCCAGCAGCATCCCAGTGACTGCATCCCAGTAACATCACAGTGACTGCATCACAGTGCCTGCATCCCAGCAACATCCCAGTGACTGCATCCCAGCGCCTGTATCCCAGCAACATCCCAGTGACTGCATCCCAGTAACATCTCAGTGCCTGCATCCCAGCAGCCTCCCAGTGACTGCATCCCAGCGCCTGTATCCCAGCAACATCCCAGTGCCTGCATCCCAGCAGCATCTCAGTGACTGCATCCCAGCAGCGTCCCAGTGACTGCATCCCAGTGACTACATCCCAGTGACTACATCCCAGTAACATCCCAGTGCCTGCATCCCAGCAGCGTCCCAGAGACTGCATCCCAGCAACATCCCAGTGCCTGCATCCCAGTGACCGCATCCCAGCAACATCGCAGCAACATGCCAGTATCTGCATCCCAGCAGCATCCCGAGCTCTCTCTTTCCATTTTCAAGGTCTCTACAAATATTCAGCTTTGATATAAAGATATAGGCAAAATCCGCAGAGGGGTCACAGGGAACAGAAATGCCCTGCTCTTTTTCTCCACTAAATAAATCAAACCGCAACTCAGTTGAACTCTGCCTGGCTGTGTATTTTATTACTAATTCAAGTTATTTACTGATGTCTTGAAACAGGCCCCAATCACGGCGTAAAGAGACTCAGCCGTAGCTGCACCCCAGCATCTCCATTGTGCATCTGAGCAAGCGTTCGCTTCAGCTCCTATCTCCAGACAACAACAGATCAAAACAATAAAGTTGCAGGAAATTAAAAATGCATAGTATTTGTCACCATTTCTAGGCCACAGCTTTCACCTTTTGCTTTTTTGCTCAGCAAAACCAGACAGAAACCATTTTCTCTGCCTGCTTATTCTGGGTCAACCCTTTGAAAGTCAGGACTTCTTGGGAGGAAACCCAGTAAAGACTGACCTTTCTTGAAACACTCGTAAACCTTTTCTAATTTTTCCTTTTGCCTTAATGGTCTGTGTTTTTATTGGTACCCGAATGTAGAGTTATTCTCCCTTTTTATTTTCCTCCCCTTTTTTTTTGCCACTGAATCTGACAGCAAACATCCCAGAGGAGAGGGAGTTTTCCACCATTTCTGGTAGCAAATTCTTTATGTTTCATTTTAGCCTTTTGTGGCTTCAAAGAAACAGCTTGAAATCCAGAAAGGGTCCAGATTGGCCAAGGAAATATGAAACATCGTAATAGCTCTAATGTTAGAGGAATTTTTAAAAGGTTACATAGTGGAAAAACAAAATATGAAAACCTTGTGGAAGCAAGGAGGTTCCTCGAATGCTCCTGCCAGCCCCCTGCTACTGCAAAAAAGGGCAAAAAAGGGGGGGAAATGTAAAAAATCCCCCTTAAAAGCAAATTTCACCAAACAGAAGGAAAAGTATTTTAAATCCCGCAAAGCAGAAAATGGTCCAAAATGGTAAAAAGCTTTTCTCAACGTTTTTCCCATAGCTGACCTATTCTAATAATCATTTTCACTCTCTTTTTCTGGCACGCACGCCCAAAACCGCTGTGTGCATGTCCCTAAAGCCGCCTATGTACTTTCAAAACCTATTTTAAATGGAAATGAAGCAGTAATGGAAACAATTTGATTTCCTATTAGCTTTCCTAAAGCCTTTCTGCTACAAAAACCTAAACTTTAGGCTCAAGCTGTGCCGACAGATGCATTTGAATTCCGTTTGCTGTTGGTTTGCAGGGCTGCCCTGACCCGAGCCCGGAGCTTCGGGGTTGGCAGAAAAATCCAGCTACACAACACGGCTGGGTCTGTGGGCAGGCAATCACTTTGGGGATAGGAAACAACATTTCAGCGAATATTATATTTATGCAGAATAAAATAACACGAGCAAAGAGTCGAGGTATCGACCCTGCCCATTACAAGGTGCCCAAATCACTAAGTAACCTTCATCCCCATTTTCGGGCACATCATCCCTAAACAGCTCTAATGGAAACCAGGTGCTGCTTTATTTGCTTCTCCCTTCGACTTATCAAATAAAGTAGATGTTGCCACTTCGTTCCCCAGCCAAGAAAAGCTCAATTTTCTAAAATTTTTTTTTTCAGCTGTTATTTTGCTTGAAGAATGAGGTGGTTTATGAGCATTTTCTTCACAGGGGGAAAAAAACGCTCCAAACTATCAGCCCGTGCAGGCAGAGAATAAGCTGATTTTTCAACACTTCAAAATTATGTCATAAAGGCCCAGAAAGAGGCTTTGGCGAATATATAAACACGGAATCCAATAGAAGTCACAGGGTGATTAACTAAAACCAACGTTTCCAGAGGAATAATATCGACACAAACAGCCACATGCTTTGTTTAGCTAAATGAGTAACAGCGCTTTGGCCGCCGCCAAGTGTCTTTTTTTAACTGAAAAAAAAATAAAGATATTTGAGGAAGATTGGCTGTTTTATATAAAACGTAGTGTCAGAAGTGAAAGTCGTACCCAATGGGCCTGACCTTGAGAAGTTTTGCCTTTATGGGATATATTATTATTATATTAGGGGCCTGTGCCCATGGGGGTGAATGAGCTCAGGGCTGAATGCCCCTCCACCCGGGTGCAGGCAGCTGCCTGCACATGGTTGGACTCCATGATCTCGAGCGCCTCTTCCAACCCAAATGATTCTACGATTCTATCTCACCCGAGCTGCCCTCGGCCGCACGCAGGAGGAGGCGCTGAATCGGGGTGGGATGCTCAGAGACGTGGTCCAAAGCTCCTTCTTGGAAGCAGCGCACAAGGGAAGGGGAAACCCTTCGTTACAAGCCCGTTAATCAGGAGTGTGGTCTGGCTGGATGAACACCAGGACAGGAATATTTGCTACCTGCTTATTGAGCATCAGGCGGCAACGGCACATCAGCATCTCGCACACCGCCGGACCATCAGCATCTCTCACACTGCTGGACCATCAGCATCTCACACCCCGCTGGACCATCAGCATCTCGCGCACCGCATGTGTCTCCGACACCCACCGATCGCTTAGAGCAAGGGATCTCTTACCGTGGACATAAGAGAAAGGTGCAAAAATTGCTGATTTTTCATAGGTCAGTAGGTACAAAACTGAACTTTAAGTGATATAATATAACGATAATATTGCCCTGCTCCTCCCATGGCAAAATTAACCTCCTGGGCAGCCTCCAAAAGCTCCTTTCCTGGGAGGTGGCTTTGGCCCCAGGGGCAGCAACATCTACAAGCCGCCCCCCTCCAAAAGTGATGCTCCCCCTCCATCACCTCCTGCCCCTGCAAGATGCTCACGGCAGCTTCCAGCAGCATCTCCCCTACAGAGCAGAGCCACTGCAATGGGCCATGGATGGAGGGGCAGCCCCACGGCACAGCCAACCTGGAGCCCCTTTGGCAACGACTGTGATGTTGAACTAGAGCAGTTTGTTCAAAAGTGGGGAGAGAAAAAAAAAAAAGTAT
>VWYH01000014.1:151549-442945 GCA_013399365.1 Pampusana beccarii
AATAAAATAAAATAAAATAAAATAAAATAAATCCTCCCTTCTCACAACTGGAGGAGCAGCCCGTGGATTGTGCAATCACGTAAAACTCCGAGCGAACGCTGGGCCCTGGAGGAAAGTTTCCTATGGAAAGATGTAAAGCGCAGAGGGGCTGGAAGGGCTCCCGGGGAACACGCAGCCGCCCAGCGAGGGGCTGTAACCAGAGCTCACCGCTCCGGGAATGGCTTTACCAGGGCACTTTCCTCCGTACAGCATGTGCCTTCAGCCCCGAGTTGCCATGGAAAAGGGTGAAGCTTTGAAGTAAATAGTCTGTGCGGTGACATCCCGGGCCAGCCTATAGACTTGCATCATCTGATTTGCATTTTATTCCCATTTTTCCCTCCCTGCCACCTCTTAGGTAGAGACGAGCACAAAAATCCTCATGGCAAAGTCCCTGCAAATTGCTCTGCAGCACTGGCTGAAACTTCATTTAGAAAGTTTTCCTGGAACAAAAACAACCCAGAAATGGGAAAGAAAGGCAGGCAGAGCAGCTCAGAGGTTAGAAAATTGACTTTTAGCTTCACCAGCCTCAGGATTCGGAACCTAAACCCTCAGCCAGGACAATACTTGAGCACTCAGCTGAAGTTAAGCAGATGCTTAAGCTCACCCCTACTCTAAAATACATAAATTCATCACTGTGCTGACTTGAGGGACATGGGGGAGTCACAGAGGGGCTTGGGGCCCGAGCAAGGGGGGGCAGATTCTGGATGGGACAGAAACTCAACCTGGCTGGGCAGTTTGGGCAAGTGGTGGCCACGGGCAGGTCTGGGACATCAGCACGCTGAATCTATAACCCATCCTTCAATAGCAGCCACAACCCAGCCGAAAATGCTACTTTTTGTAATGGTATAATACATAAATGTTACGTCTGCACGCTCTTATCACTTTATATAATGACAAATAGATGTGTGTCTTACTTCCCTGCCCACTTTCCTCCCTGGAGCTGAGGGTGCAAAACAGGGGGACAGGAATAAATGTGCACAAGGTGGCGGATTCAGAGGCTTTAAAGCATCCCCGTGAAAGCCCTTGCACAGAGGCAGCGGGGACCGCGCGAGAGAAAAGGCAGAAGCTTCCCTCAAAAGACGTTGAGAGGCAGGAAAGCTCTGGAGGAAACACGCTCGTTGCCAGTAACGCGAGAGGTGTGGAAATACGAAGCAATTAAGACAAATGGCAACTGTGAAACGAGAGCCTGCTGGACCGCGAGACGTTGCTTACGACAAATAAACAAACCCAGAGCCTGATTGCAAAGACAGATACTCACGGGAGCCGCTTCCGCACCGAGCTTTCTGCAGCCAGCGATCGCTCCGTGCTGAGCACCGGAGATGCTGTGCGGCCGCAGGACGCCGTCCCGTTAATTAAAAGGTTGTCATCAGATAGACAACAAATAAATGAGGCCACAACCACAACGAAAGCAAATAACCTGGTGGTGGGGAAGAGACGCGAACAGCGCGAGCTCTGGCGTGTAGGAATATCCATCAGTGCAGCAGCAATTAGCAGCTGCTCTGGTTTAATTGTGCAACACCCTTAATCACAGTGAAGCAGGCAATTCTCTACACTTTCCCTTCTGGTAGACACTTCTTCCTCCTTAAATTAGCTGTGTGGACACAGCTTGTTAAGGCACAAACAAGCAAAGCTTTCTTAGGCCAGACATAAATAGGCGCTGCTTGTTTTGCTCGTGTTGTTGTGGCTTTGGCCACCTGGAAGACTCAGACCTGAGCTCCAGAAGATCTCCTGGGACTATGGAAATCCCCCGCAACCACCACGCGTGGAGGAACCCTTTGAGTGTGCTCAGGAATTCCAGAACTTTACTGGGAAAAAGCGGGGGAGAACAATATATTTTAAGCAGAGCGGGAGGCTGCGGTATGACAGAAAGGTGAGATGTTTTGCTGAGAGCTCACAAAACTCAGCGCAACCATCAGAGGGTCCTGGGGGGCTGATAGGGAGCCGGGCTTAGGGGAAGCCCTTGGCTGAACCAGTCCTAGGACCTGGCTCAGGACCAGGAGTAATCGCCGTGTCTGGGGGTCACCAGATCCCACCACAGCTGATGCTGCTGGGACCAGTTACCGGCTTAAAGATAAGCACGGCTGCAGGTGCACTATGGAAAAGCAGAGTTAGAGCTCATGACGACAAGTGGTATCAAAGACTGATTAAGGAGAAAGGAAGAAGAGGTTTAAAGTAAGAAGCATTATTTAGATTAGAACAGGCGCTAAACTGAATTAGGTCCAAGGTGAACAAAACTGTTCAAGCAGCAAAATCCTTAAAGGAAAAATCTGCATAGGATAATAAAGTGTAAAAATGTAACACGAGCAGACAAATTCCTAATAACTTCCCAGATTCGGTCAAGGAAATATTGGGATTACTTCTCGTTTTGGCAGAAAAATAATGGCTAGGATAACGGCAGAAAGGCTTTGAAGGTATAAGCTGAGAAACAGGCTGGCTGAAGCCACGAACCAGGGAGATGTGCAGATAGGCAGGGGTAGATATTATCTTTTCAGCACTGGCTAGAGAAACGTCTGTCTGTGCTCTTCACTTTCTAACAAACTTAATCGCTTCATGATGAACCGATGGCGTTTCCACTTCCATATGCTTTTGATATTACTTAAACTTAATTAGAGAGCAGCCATCGTACTGGAAAAATAACATTTCGGAGGGTTCCCTCTCCCTGGTTAGGAACAGGCCACGTTACATAACTGGATTTCTTTTCTGCTCCATATTATCACAATTGGGTTAAATTCCACTATTCATTTTTACAATACGCAGTAAAGATAATAACTGTAATCGTTTTGCAAGTAGGTAATAAAATGCCTGTCTGCCCAAGCTTGCAGGTAATGCCTTAAAAGATATTGGGTGTTATTAAAAAAGGATGTTCTGAGTCTGCGGCTCTTCCTACACAGCCTGCGAATTAAAGCCACGAACATCCTGTGTGCAGGAGGAAAAAAAGGAAAAAACCTCCGCGTTATCTGCAAAGGGGCAAGTGATGTTACCTGTAGGGGTGCTGAGACAGAACCTGCCCAGATGAATTATTCCGGGGAGGAGATGGCGGTGGGGGGGAGCCCCTTCCTCGAGGTCACCCCAAACTGAGGGCACCGGGGTGCATTTCTCATCCGATCCATCCCACAGAGCCCGGCTGCTCAGCATCTGCCGGTGATGGGCAAGCACACCCTTTCCAGACGGTCGGAACCGAAAGCAAAACCATCTGTGTTGGTTTGAGGGAGGATGAAAACAACTCGTATACATTTCAGCCCTAATGTAAGGCACGTTGCTGGGAGGAGGGTGAGGGTTTGCCAGCAGATAAATCTTGTCACCCGAGCGGGACGAGCCTGCACTGTGTGATGCGCGGAAGCAGCAAAGCCCACTCGCTGGTTCGGCATCCTCGGCACCTTGTGCAAGCTTAGACGGGGATCCACTGGATCCATAGGATCTGTCCAGAAAAACCCCAGGGCTTGTTACTTCAACCACCCTGCTCCCTGTGAGCCGCGTCCCCGCAGGGATCTGCTCCTACACTACATTACCATCCTTCACACCACCGCGCTCTGGTCCTTCCTCTTCTTCTTCCCTGTGCTGGGCTCAGAGGTTTCCATTTTTTGAACTTACGGGACGTTATCCGATGGTCTCTATTTGCTAAGTCACAACCAACCTCCTCACGACTTGCAAATTATACTCTATGAGGAAGAAGCTGGCACGTTCAACCAGCCATCACGGGTTTGTTATTTTAGAATTATTTGTTTCAACAGTCAGATAACCAGACCAGCTTTAGCAGCTCCTCCCCAATTTGGAGGTATTTCAGCAGCAATATAAATTTTAAGGCTTTTCTACAGTCTGTAAGAAGAATACACAAGAAAACGAGATTTGAAGGTGAGTCCTCCACCCCAGCCAGGATCTCCGGGTCTTTCCATCTGCAGTGGGAAGTCATTGCACACAAGCAATGGGACAGTAGGAAGGGTCTCATGGCTACAACTGAAGATAACCACAAACAGAGCAGAGATGAGATTGGTTTTCAAACCTCAAATAATTTTTAAGACTAAAGATTTTCTTCTGTCTTTGCTTTCCTATAACAAATTTTCAAGCTTATTATGATACTCCATTAAAAATGTGATTAGCTTACAAGAGACCTTGTGATGGCTTTGGGAGCCTATGTAATGTCTGTGAATTCTGTTTGGTCACTGAGGACATTTTATGTCTACGTTTTATGAGTGAAAACTTCCTCAACGTGGAGCTTATCTGTTTTTCCCATTGCCTGTTCCCACCAAGGAGCCTCTGGAAGCTCAGCAGCCAGAAACACAGGTATGGTTTAGGCAAACAGTTTTTAAAATCTGAATTCCGGCTCTGAAATAATGAAGCAACAGACCCGGTGAGATGTCTGGATCATATGTTGGGGCTGGAGAAGAATCATCTGGAAAAGGATGGGAAGATTATGAAAGAGAAGATCTCTCAGAGGTCGTTTTTGGAAATAAGCACAAAAGCGAGAAGGGGTGTGTGTGCTGGAGGAGAGCTCAGGTGCATCAGAGCAGGAGCAGAGGGGATCTGGGATTATTTAGAGGGCTTGGACTTGCATTCAAAAACCTTTCAAGAGGCATTAAAGAAAAAAAGGCAGGAAAACACACTTGGGCATATATTATTTTGTCTAAATCTATGTGTTTCTTGAGTTAGCTAAAAAAAACCTACTGGGGTTTCTTCAAAATCTTTGCAAACTCTGTATCTCTGTTTGCTTTATCGCATCTCCTCGAAGAGGTGACCTGCAAAACCACCACAATTTTCACCATTCACAACGGATGAGGCCTCAGAGCGGGTTAGCCCTGGAAATGCAAATCTGCAGAGCACCCGAGCGGCCTCGTGTGAATCCCTCAACCCGTTTCCATTCTTGGAGACCAATCTGCCATGGTCCGGGCGCTTGTAGCCACAGCTCTGCCCTCCTTGGGCAACTCTTGGGCCTCCTACAGCGCAGCAACAACCAGCAGAGCCGAGAGGAGGGAGAGGGGGGCTAAGAAGTGATACTAAATGCCATTTGAGGCTCGTAATAATACCTGGCGACAACATAACTAATCAAACACAGCCTTTAATTCTGATTTTTCTGGCAGTTGAGTAATAACTGCAATGTTGTTTTAATGTAAAGGCGAGTATTTAACTGGGGGTTGCTGGCGTGCTCGCACACGGGTGCGACTGGGAGACAGGATGCACTAATATTTGCCAGTGAGACAGAACAGAAGACGAGAGATAAAGAACAGCATTACGCACAGCACACTACATACACAATAAAGAGCATTATTTCATTGCTCTTGGGACCGTCGTGCAAACTAATTAAAAGGGTATTTCAGCATATTGAATTAATGACTCCACTGAGGGCAAGAAAGATCTTATCAACAGGTGTTTTGAAACCTCATTTGCTTTAAAAAATGTACCGGATTGGTAATAATCTCAACAAGTGAACCGGCAAAGTCAAGTAGAAACACAGGTTTTGTCAGGGTTTGCACGGGGATGAACGTTGTCCCTTTGCAGCCCTGCAGATGCCATCGGCCAGGGCACGGCAGGATGAGCACTGAGCATCACTCTGTGCACGGATATTGCTCTCTTGGTGGGAACTCTTCCCTTCTCTTTAGCTTAAAGAAAGGAATTCTGGCTGGAAAGAAAGGCTGCAAGGAGCGGGTGATTTTGCCCGATTCACCTCTCCTGAAGGAGATGTCACGTTGTCTCCTTACAGCCACATAAAGCATCACTCATGTAACTCCCAGCTCAAGACCGGAGCCTTGCTTTGGGATGATTTTACCCATTACAGTTCCTAGACTGGAGATGCTTCATGTACGATCAACAGGGGCCTCCTGCATCATCTGCTAATGCCAAAAACTATGTCAGACAGTCCTCACAGACACAACCAAACTCCAGCCCCCAACCAGCCCGGGTTTCACCCCCACTTCTCCCACGAGAAGGACATGCGTGACTCAATGCCACGGACCATGCCAAAGTACGGACTGGTGTGTCTGAAGAATTAAAAGAGAAATAAAAAGCCTTGGTTTCCCTCCCCGCTCCTCCCAGGCTCCCGGCAGCCCCTGGTGTGGTGCAGCCCCCCACAGGCGATGACATGGGCTCCATCGCTGTGCGGTCCTCACGCAGCCCGGGGCCTGCAGGGCCAGTGGTGCATCTGCTCAGACGTATCTTTGCCCCATCACAGCCATAAAGTCTTTCCCATGGTCCTGAAGTCAAATCTCTGAGCAAAAATCAGCATAAAACCAACAAAGTCCTGGAGAGCGTGAACGGATGCCAAAAAGATAGATGGGAAAAACTTGCATTTCTAAGTGCCGGAGAAGACAACGAGACATAACAAAGCTCTTTGTTTGGGAGAGGGTTTTCTTCGGGGAAGAGAGAAGACTGGAGAGGGAGCAGGGGGAATAGTCATCCATCCCACACCCACTCCAATAGTTAAAAAATTCTATCAAAGCCAAACATTTTTCATATCCAACCACCACATTTTGGTGCCAGAGAACTCCCTGGACAGATAACCTCCCTGAGAAGGGACATGTCCTGGGCTGGTCTAGCCAGCTTTCCTGATTTTCTATAACCCTCATCACCCTTTCTGCAGCAGATGGACAGCGGGGATGCGCCGGGCTCATCATGGGCACATGCGACAACCGCGTTTGGGTCCAACAGGGACTGGGATGGGCACAGGGGATCAGGCTGAGTGTTCGCATTGCAAGAGAGGAGCGGTGGTGGGGAAAACGCAATGTGTCCAGGGAGGAGCAGGGAAACGGGATGAGGCGTCATCTCACCTCAGGTCTAAGAAATTAGAGCTGACCCGCGCAGCTGCTGCACGTGGGTGTCACCGCAGGGATGTCAGCGCACTCCATCACCCCCCGGGTACCCGGAGATCCCGACCGGCAGCGACGTGAAAACCTCTGCCAGCTTTTGGTAGCTGATTTGGAGCCTGGCGGTGTTGCAGCAGAGCTTCCATAAACCAGCGCAGGCAGCTGGGTGTTGTAAAGCAGCTCTGTGTGCTTTCTGGATGGCTGTTGCACATCAACAAAACACCCGTTGCCGCTTAGAAGGATTCAGGTTACGCAGAAGTCTCTTTTTAAAAGATGCTGGAGTGTACGCAAACTTTTAGCCTCTGCTTCCAGAGGAGGTGATACATCTATAAAGGCAAACACATGAAAACTGGAGTACATGGCTTTCCTGTCGTGACCTTTCGGATCTCCCAGCCTGAGTCTCAAGACACATGGCTCGCCTAGGCTTGGTCTAAAGTCTGTAGCAAGCTCTGACCTTCTCCTCCGGCCCCATGTTGCTGCAACACCTTGACCTTGGCCAGCGAGGACAGAAAGTGGCTGCAGGAGCAGCCAAGCGAGCATCCACCACCCCTCGGAGCAGGATTTGGGATGTGTTAAATCCTCTGCTGAGCATCAGCTTGGTACCACAGCAGAGCAAAGCTCAGGATGTGCTGCGGGGTGATTTCAGGTGGAGGATGAGGACTTGGAGACAGAAAACCTCATCCTCAGCAGGCTGCTGCTGCAACTCCCCACTGATACCTGTTTGAGGACATGCTGAGTGCCTTTGCATGGCTGTTAAGGGGGTGATTAGCACAGGAGAAGGTGTCTGAGCTTCAGATGCCTAAGGTAAGGCAGGTGAATTCACGCTTCATCTGCTCAGGAGTTACCACTCAGAGCAAAGACAGGCTGAGCCACAAAACTCCCTACTATCACAGCAAAAAACAAAGAAAAACACCTTAAAAAGCCCCTCGAGTGCATTGACCTCCCAGTGAACTGCACGGGAGGAAAAAAGTCCCCTGTCAGTTTGGAGGAGCTGCTATTTCCCCGTCACCTCCGTTACCTGCGCCGGCGGAGCTGACAGGTCCCCCTGAGAGCGGGCGCAGCGCCGGCACAGGGACAGACGCGCTTTCCTCAGCTGGGCTGGGTTGCAAGGAGCAGCTCCCAGCATCGCCACCGGCTGTCACTGCCACCATTCCCCTGGGATGGGAGGATGGGGGCTCCCCGAGTACGGGAAAGCTACTGCAGGGACCCCGAAAAGCAGTGCAGATTCTACAAAGCACCAACCACGAATTTGGATATTTGAGGTGGTTATAGCAGCAGTTCACAAACACCCTTTTTTCCCAGCCAGAATTTGCCAACAGCCAAGACGACGCTATTTAACACCGAGGGCGCTGCGGCCATCGCGCTGACTCTCAGAATTCACAGACAAGGCACATTATAGGCCTCAAACCCCCTTAATTTAGACGGGCTGTTGATTGCTGTCTGCCACTTGTGTAGAGCACGTTACCGGAGATCTCAGCCCGCAGCACAACCTCGCCGCGAGGAGCCTGCTCGGGTGGGAGCTGGGGCTCCACCGATGCTCACCCCGGCATCGTGGCGTTAGGCTTCCCAACAGCAGGCCTTGAGAACAAAGGTCCAGCAGCATATGGCAAATCCCAAGCAGAAAATTACAAACANCCATCCAGGAACAGAGAACACCACGGAGTGTGCTGGGAACTGCGCCCAGGGAGGGGATGAGGCTCGTGCAGAGCGAAGATGGCCCTTGCTTAAACGTCATTTGAATTTTCAAAAATCTCCTTCGCCTATCAGCAGGCTGCTGTCTGCATTCTGACAAAGCCCGAGTACATTTCCAGCTCGCTTTGATGGTCTCCTACCACCCTGCTTCCAGGAGAGAAAACACCCTGGTACAGCAGACAGCTTGAGCTTACTCACATTACACAAACCAGAGCTTCAGCTTTCGCAAAAGCCCTTTTGAAACCCCTTGCTCTGCTGACTCAGGGACCCTGGTTCAGTCCCAAAATACCCATGGGAAGCCTCATCGAGAAACGGCAGTGGGAGAAGGAAAGACACACGAGCAGGAACGCTTTGGGATGTGAACAGCACGTGTTTCGCAGCCTTTGGATGCAAAGGAGCTTTGCACGGCTCTCCATTGCCCCCGCCTTAGGGAAGCCCAATGCCAAAAATGAGGACATGAACGTCCTTTACTCCCCCAAGCAGCAGCAAAGCTCTGTGCAGGACAACTCAGCTGCCTTGAAAAGAAAAAGCATCTTCCTGACTGTAAAACCTGTGGTCATTATTATTCAGTAATCTCTACGGACTTGCTTTCGCTTTGGCATCTTTTCTTGGTAGAACAAACACCAGGACAACTAAAAACGATATGGACAGAGCTGCCCTGTCGCGCTCCCTGGATGGATGGACCTGGATCTCAACAAACTTAAATGCCTTTAACCTCCCGGTGTCTGCTCCTCGCTCACCGCAACTCCCCCATCCCAAAGCAAAGCAGCACGAGCCCGCTGACACCTCCGAGTGCTCCAAGAAAACCAAACCAGGCAGCTCCATCACAGTTTCTATGGTAAAGACTGCAAAGCAAACCATTTCAGTGCCAAAAGGCCTCCCTGCACCGGAGAGCGAGACATGAGCTGCTGGAAGGGCTTAACCCCACGCATGGGGACAAGGCGGCTCAGGGCGTCACTGCCACCCGAGTCCTGGTACCGGCCCAGCATCCCGCCCTGGCTGCATCGCCCCTGCTGCTAATCCGGGGACGTCCTCAGTCCCGCCAAGGGCTCTGCTTCGGTTGCTATGATAACAGGGATCTGTTTTCCCCACGTCCCCGTTCGCACCTGATGCTGGAGGATTTTGGCCTTCCCTCCCATCCGACAGCTCGTTACGGTCAGCAGGAGATGGAGCGGAGAAGGCGGCGAGCGCTCCAGCAGAAGGAACTGGAGCCCAGCTTGAAAACACAGCTAATAAACTTGAAAGCCTGAGCCTATTTAAAGCCAGTTCCTTGATTTTTACGATAACCCAAAGCATCGTTTGAGAAAAATGCAGCCTCTCTGCAGCCAGGGCTGAGGCAGAAGCTCCTTCCTCCGATGGCACCGGGCAGAATTGCCATTTACACCTCCAAACCCGTCAGCCGCACCAGTTTGCTTTGAGCCACCAGCCATCTCTGCCCCAAAACCGTGCCGTGCCCTCGCAGTGATAAATAACCATCTAACGAGAGGCTGCTGAATCCCATCAGGATCAAGCGTGTTTTCCGAGCATCTTTTATCCTCCCCGCTTGTCTGAGTGAACTCCGTGCTCCCCCCATGGTGGTAGGAATTTCCTGCTTCCCGAGACAGCAGTAAATACTTAAATATGCTAAACGAGACGCTGTGATTTTGCTCATATTTTGGAAAACGGGTCCTTGGCTTCTGCAAGAGCTGCCCATGGCCCGCGGCACCTCTCCCAGCCCGCCCTCGGTCCTCGCCCCGGCACGGGGCATTTTTAAGCCAAGTCTTGGCAACAAGATACCAGCATTTTTCTGGTACCAGCAAACATCGCAATGCTGGAGAGATTTCCCGATTCCGCAGGATTTCATGGAGCCCAAGAACCAGATCATTTTTTTTCTTTTTTTTTTTTCAATAGAACTCTTTCTCCCTGTTGCTGCTCTACTTCTAATTCTTAATTGGACAAGGCAGGCTCTTTCCTCTTTCCAATAGGGTTGTGCAAAATTATGAGATCCATTAGCTTTGCAAAGAAAAAAAAAACCAACCTTCTCAAATGATTTTCAAATTCTTCCTTGGAACACATGTGCTCTGTGGCAGAGTAATTTTGTTTAGGGTAATTCACTTGCACTAATTTCCTGTAAGTCTTGCAAGATATATGACTATATATTTTGGTTATTTTCCACGTATATTCAGCACTAAATTCCCTCGGAGCAATATTTACGTGCAAAATATCCCCAGAGATGACGGAGGGGTTCTTTTTGTTCGAAGGAACAGTGGAAAAGCCCGGTGGATCAGATCACCGGCTCGTCCAGTTCAGCGCTCATCTGAGCTAGCAGCGAGCTGTTATTCCAAAATACACAGATACTGCCGCAAACACAGCCCCAACTTTCCCCGAGGTCCTGAGCTCTCGGAATTGTCGTTCTAATTAGTCCGCGTGACTTCATTTCAGTAAATTGCTCATAACTGAAAAATGCTGTTTCTGTAAACCGCAGGCAGGTTGAATGGTGAACATCAGGAGTTGCGTGGGATATTTAAGATGTATGTTTGAAAGGAGTACAATTGGAAGAAGAGGCAGATACTCAGTGCCCGGGAAAGAAGAGCCTTAGAATCACCAAATCATTTTAGTTGGAAAAAGACCTTTAAGATCATCGAGTTCAACCATTAACGATCTTAATATAGAGCTGCTAGAAGGATGATGCCTGATCTCAACAGAAAATGGTGGCTTGTGTCTGAAAAGCTTTTAATAAAATTCCTTACAAATTTAAGTTCAGTACTAGTGTGTCCACTAGTATGAAATTTTACAGCCCCTATTACACAAAATATTTAAATTGCTTTTAACTTCACGACGCAGAGAACGTTTAGAAGCAAGTATATTCATTAATATGAACTTCAGCTTAGGTGACACTACTATGTTTATCCACATTCAAGTTGGACTTAAAGTAATTATTAAAAGAAAGGAGACTAACAGGGACTTCATGCTAACAGTGCTATACTGATCCAGGGGTTAAGCTGGGCGTTTTATTTCCTTTTAAATCACGGCTTCTTTTCCTCAATATAATCTCGGTTACGGGTCAACACAAGGTAAATATCTACCCTTGGTTTTTCGGTTCAGCTGCTGATCTCCAGATCCCAGCTGGCCACCGAGCCCCCGTTATAATTTGCTTTCACCTCCAGGTGGAGCGTTTCGGTTGCTGTTGCAGGGCTGAGCCCGCTCTCCCTCCCAGCTGCACAGACGCTCGACTGGACACCACGCCACAAAAAAAGGGAATAAAACAACCCACCCATGCACAAATCCCAAACGTCACCCCACGCTTTGGGTCACTGCTAACAGGCGGCCGGCGGCCAAGCGATTCCTTGCCTTGGTGCATGTGCAACGAGACCCACCACCACCATCCCTTGATGGTGGCAGGGAGGGTAAAATCACAGAATCATTTAGGTTGGAAAAGACCTTTAAGATCATCGAGTCAAAACCATTAACCCAACAATGTGTAAAGGGCCTGAGTTCTGCGACGGGCTGGATTTTGGGGACGTCCCAAGCAAGTGATGCGACAAAGGGATGCGGATCTTGAGCACCTTCCCCACGGCAGCGTTGGCTCCCCCTTGGTAGCAGAAAGTTTTGGTTTTGCTGGAGAAAGTGTCTTGTTCCAGGGTGGATTTTCACGCTCCGAGAGGCAGGAACTGGAAAGCCGGTCAGGGAAAAGCCAGGAAGGAAAAATTGCAAAACAGGAGCGGGGGGAGGAAGGGAGACCTGGATGAAAACCCACCCTCCTCACTTACAGGAAGGCAACTGGGAGAAAGCACGGTGTGGAAATGAAGTTCGCAAAATAAAGGGAATTTAATGCTAACCAAAACACCCAGACACAGATGAACTTAATCATACTGAAGTGAGCGAAGGTCATTAAATAAACAGCAAAAGTCAACGCGTGGAGATTGGGAATATATTTAGCTATCAGCTCTTAGGGAGAAAAAATAAACATCGGGGATTGCACAGCAAAAAGTTATCTGAAGCACTGAGACAAAGAGAAAAAAAACAAATACGAGCCTTTGCTGACACATAACGTACATAATGGCTCATTCAGAAGGACGTGGGCTGGGGTTAGGAGCTGTTTAGGAAGGTAATGCCGCAATGGCAGGGGTTTTCCAAGGCACTTTATATGCACTTTCCTTCTCTGATTTCCTATTCTTCTGCACCATGGTCCCACCACCACCATAAAATCTGTTACCATTGACTGCGGTTGGTGTAACTATCGACAGCCACGGGCTGGTCCTTGGCTGCTGGCTGACCCTTGCGCTCCATCTCCCATTATTGCAATAATTATTGCAATAATAATCGCAATAACTCCCATAATGGCAAAGCACAGTGGCTTGGGCGCACAAGTGTCCTTGTCAACCATTTGCAGCTCTGTGGTATGAAACGGGATATAAATTTTTTTACTCCTCCGGTTTTCCTTTCTTTCAGCTTGGCAAGACTCCGCATTTTTTTAAACAGATGATCCAGGGTTCAGCTCTTGCTGATTAATTTCACGTTCACTTTGCCGTTGCAAGAAAAAACTGTGCAAAAGGTGCACACAGCTTTCCAGCCTTTGTGTAAAATCGATGGCCTGGAAAGCAGTTGTGAGCTTTTGCACACAGGGATCCTCCCACCGGACCTGCTGGTTGTTATTTGCAGAGCTCACCTGGCTGTCCTCTGCATGAAAAGGTGTCCGGGAAACTTGTGGGACCCATAAAATCACCTGGAGCTTTTGACCTCAAACCACTCTTCAGTCTCCTGGATGGAGAGTTTAACTATTTTTTATAGGACATGTGCTGAATAAAGCAGTTGAGCCAATCTTTTCTGTCACACGTGCACTGCAGAAATATCTTTGCAAAGTGAGTAAGCAGAAGAGTAATTTTCCTTATATGAATAAGCAAGAGGCCTTTACACATCCAAACACAGTGTTTAGGAGGGGGGATGGATGCAGAATTGTTGCAGGATTGTTTGTGGAGCGATGACTTGGAAATACGAGGGAATAAATCATCCTCCCTGAACCGCAAGTCTACACCAAAGAGATACCTGGACTGCAAATGCACACGCTCAGCAAAAGCAAATAAAGATCAGAGCTAAAAATCACAGGTAAAATCACCCCAAGATCCAACGGGGATGTGCATCGCCTCCTGTAGCTGCTTTGAGAAGTATTAACTCGAGCTCTTAACACCGGCAAAACCTCTGCTGGGCCCTCTAGATCTTCCTGAGTCATCAGAAGGTCAAGAAAACAGCAGGTCACTGGATGCTTGTCAAACTCCATAGAAGAAACCAATACAGCCATTTATTCTATACAGGAATCAAAACCAGCGCATACAAATTTCCGCTCCCAAAAACACTTCGATGATTAGCTTTGATTAATGGTGCTGCCAGAGGATCATTCATCAGTACTAACTAACAACATCTTTTTCAACATTATTTCCAACTCCCTAGAAGCTGGAAAGCGAAACATGTTGCTCTTTCATAACATTCTTTTTACCCCGTTCCCATCTGCATACTGGTTTTGTATTTTTTTAGGGTTGCCCACAAGACCTGCTCAAATACAAGAGGGTCGGTGAAAAACTTTGTGTAGCACAGGCTGGTCCTCCATTAACGGGCTGTGGGCAACTCTTCCATTTGTTATTGCAGGGTTGCTTAGGAACACCCCTTAGTGGTAGGCTGCTCAGTGCTCTTGGGCTCCTAGAGTGATTTTTTCCTCCTTTTTTTTTTCCCTAGAGGAGAGAACTGCCCTAAAGTCTTGAATTTAGAAAACAGCAGCCTGCAATAATGCTGGTTTTGCAAAGATACAGCGTAAGAAAAAATTAGGTCACGTTTTGGGCTGCAACAGCATCTTACGAGCACCAAAGAGAAAGGGAGGGCGGAAAACGTGTCCCATGGACACAGAACCTGGAGCACCCAGAAAAACACAGGAACCAAGCGCGGTGTCATATACGCATACACACAGTCTCCATGGCCAAGGTCTCCGTGCTGCCCGAGGTATTCCCTGCTCCCAACGGTGAGACTTGAGCGCTGGCTTTCACAAGCTGAATGTCCGGGTTTCTACAGAGCAGTTATTTTGGAAGGTGCAGTATAATCGTGGCTCCTTAGCACCGCGTCATAAGAACGTATATGTATGTAAATTGGGAAGGTACAACCTCTACAGCTGCAAATAAAACCTCGCAAGCAAAGCCCTGTCCCTGGGCACGAGAGCACGGTGGAGAAAACATTCTGCATTGCGTTCATCGGTTCACCAGTTCAGGAGAAATAAAAGGCTATTTCCTTACCGTTCCTCGAGCGGGTCCGCGCTCCGGCGGGCGCAGAGCTGGCGGGGATGGCCTCGGCGTTAAACTGTGCTCCGGTCCCAGCCCTCACCTGCTGCCAGACACCTTTGGGAAAATGAAAAAACCCAAAAACATAATGAGATTTTGTTAGCAAAAAAAAAAGTTCTTGTTACTGCTCCTCTGTTTTCTCACTAACCACTTTATCCGGGGATATTAGCAATAAAAACAGGGGTTATTAGCAATAAAAACAGCAAGTAGGGGAAAGCACGTAAGACATTTTAGAAGAAAAAGCTAAAAGGTAGAGCAAACATCGCTTGTGACAGCGGTGCCAATGTCCGCTCCCCAGGTGCAGGNCAAAAAAAAAAGTTCTTGTTACTGCTCCTCTGTTTTCTCACTAACCACTTTATCCGGGGATATTAGCAATAAAAACAGGGGTTATTAGCAATAAAAACAGCAAGTAGGGGAAAGCACGTAAGACATTTTAGAAGAAAAAGCTAAAAGGTAGAGCAAACATCGCTTGTGACAGCGGTGCCAATGTCCGCTCCCCAGGTGCAGGACTGGGAAGGACTCTCCACCAGGCCACACGTCTCCCTCCAGCTGAGATGATGCTGTGGATGGAGTCAGGGCTTCTTGTAGCCCCCAAGACTTTGTTTCTTTCCCCAAACACCTTCCAGTCTTTCCAGTTACCAGCGAGGCCCTTGGCAGCAGCAGTTCCTCCGGGCTTGGGGAGATAAAGTGGTGGGGACCCAAACTGCTCCTCTCCAACACCACCTTCCCAGCGCTAAATTCGGGCATTTCCAGGAGATCGGAAGAGGCAACAATAAACCTCAGGGAAACGCAGGACTCTTCCCCTGCTTCCTCCTCTTCCTCCATTCCTCTCCAAACCCAAGTGGTGGAGCAACCAGAGACTGGTTTGATGCTCCTGCTCTGTCCCCAGCGCCCGTGGCGATGGGCAGAGGGGCCAAGCTGTCCCCCGGCTCCCGGGACAGCGTGCCGTGGGTCAGCTTTCCACCGAGCTCCAGAGACCAACCGTCATTCTTCTGACAGCTCGGGGGGTGTTTGCAGACCCTGGACTCGCTTTCTGTCACTGCAGATAGGAAAAAATCTCCAGTCATCCAAAAATGGATTCCAGCGGCCCCTCCAGGTAATTCTTAAACCCTGAGACAGGCCTGGAGAGCGATCATTCCCTTCTTAATCCCCTAAAAACATCCACGGGAATGGCAAACCGGCTTCCCCCACATGTCTGCCCCTTCCCCCGGAGCCCCATCTCTCCCTGTTCGGAGTCGGACAGACAAAAGCTGCCTCAAATCTCAGCTTTTTCCAAGAGTTTAGTTTCAGGTCAACGAGCCTATGAAGAATAATTGCATTGAAGGAATGGCACATGCCAGCGCTGTGATGTGATGTGGCTGGAAGGGCTTTCCCCAGCAGATGCTGGACCACGTTATTCCTGAGCCACCTGGATGTTCCTCCATCCTGGAAGGGCCAGGACCTCATCCGGGCACTGGAAGCCCCCAGAGATGCCCTCAACTGGTGACCCTTCACTCCTTTTTCCACCAATATGCATTTATATTTATGCCTTAATACAATACATATTTATAACTTCTATAAACACACTCTACGTCTTCATAATTAATGTTCTGCATTAAGCTAATATTAGCTTAATGGTGATACAAAGATGTATCAACTATATAGTAGGCAGAGATCGCAATGGTAAGAAAAATAAAGCTAATTACGTACTCCTTCAGCAAGTCATTAGCAGGCTTGTATATGCTTCAGGAGCAATTTTCAGCAAACATACACCAGCCCTTCCCAAAAATGAGCTGCCAGACAAAACCACCTCCCGCTAGGGCACCTCTGCTTTCCTTTTGGCCACCGGGCAGAATCCTCCACTGAGGTACATGCACATGTACACTCTGCATCCATTACCAACAAAAACTGCTGAAAACAAACCAAAAAGAGGGCAGCACACACGAGAGATTGCAACAGATGGGCAAAACTACAATCAGCTCTTTGTAGATGTGCTTTTTAATTTTTTTGGCTAGGAAACGCTAGAATATGAGGCCTCGTTGTGCTTCAAGTGTTTCCCGTTTTTAAAGCCTGTCCGCAGTTGTGTATATAATGCTCTATAAATATTTCATTGAGCCCGCAGCACGAGCCCTTTTCCTTCGAGTTCATCCTTGGATGTTTCCTTTTCGCTGCTCAGCGATGCTCGAGCAGGAGCTGCCTGGGGCCGACCCTGAGCTGTCGAACCCCGTGCGGCACAGACCGGGAGGGAGAAGTGATGATAACAGCTAACGGGATCACACAGTTATAATTTCTAGAGTCAGCACCATCAAAATGCACATTTTTTGTCTGTCAAAGAGTCTGGAGACCAAACTGTTAAAGAGAGTTTTTTTCTCCTTTTCTAATCATCAGCTCACTTAAATAATGGGAAGAAATCAGAATATCCTACCACCTCCCACCAAAAACGGATACGGCGGTGTTTCTAGGGACTATTGTGTTGAAAATGAAGATCACAAGATACAAGGAAAGATAAATTGGCTATCAGCCCTCCTCAGGCATCTCCTGGACTCTGGGGATGACTTGCTGGAACAAGTGTCACCTGAAATGTCCCTTTTCCCGGTGCATCCGTTAATGCCCACAGAGAGGAGCAAGGGTTTGCAGATTAAACCGTTTTGGTGACCATCACTGGCACTGCTGGGGGTCCCCAACTTTGCCACGGTGGGCTCTGTGCAGGATGTTTCTCAGCCCTTTTCCTCCATCCCCTGAGGATTTTTCTCTTTGTTTGCATTAATATCACGTGTTCTCCTCCCTGCCTCTCCTTAGGACTGGATTAGTCCTTTAGCAGGTCTAAGCCAGCACAAAGGATCCTGCCCAGTTTGTTTGCACCCAATCCAAGAAAAAAAAAGCAGGTCCTACACGAATGAAAAAAAAGGGGAAGAGAAGAGAAAGCATGATGCCAGCAGTTTTCATGGCATTCGGCAGGGCTGGAAACAGCAATGGCAATAATTGCCCGTAGCCTCCCAAAAACTGCGTGTCACAGATTTTCCGAACGCCGAAAAATTACAGAGATATATATTTGTAAGTAACCACCAGACTCGATCAGCTCATCTTGACCAAATACCCCACAATGACATTATTCCACAATGGCATAAGCCTGAAGAGAAAACCACAGCATTCTTGGAGCCCAAACAGAAACTCGACACATGTAATACCTAATACTAGAGTGTGCTTTATACCCTGTTTTCCTATGAGTCATTTTCCATCCCACTGTCTGCTGAAAAATGCTTTTTTGTTTATTTATTGAAGATTCTCTCAATGGCTTTATTGATGACAGAAGAAGGCAGAGATTCGGCATGCCGGGGACCTGCCACCGAATCTCGCCTAACTAAAGCCATCTGCTCGGGACAGGAGCCGCAGCCACCGGACCTGCTGCCAAAATCCGATTTTAAAGGGACAGCGGGTGGGATGCAGACCGGGCTTTGCATTTTAAAACAAAGTCATACTACAAAAAAAAAGGAAAAAAAAAAGAAAATAAAAATAAGATAGACATACTTTCTAATTTACTGTGAGGGACATGGGATGGAAGGATGAAGTTGTTTTGTTTTGACCGTCAAAGCCCAGTTTTCTTGGCACAAATGGAAACACCCCCAGGCCTGTCTGGAAGAACCCGCGCTGGGCAGCTTTTCAGCCAGTGCAAGAAAACGGGCAAACTAAACCACGTACCAACCCAAGAAAGTAAAACTGTCTGGTCTCGCTCAATAGTCCAAAGCAAAGGCTCGATTCAGCCCTCGCCTGTGCTGGTGTCTGCACAGTGGGACTCGTTTAAAGCCAGAGACAGCTCAGCATTGGCCCCGCGGCCACAAGGCGAAAGGAAGATAAACCACCCATTTATTTAATAAATACATTTAATTGTGCTATTTGATCAATCTTCATAATCTCAACAGCTCAAGCCTGAGCCATGGGGGTTTATTTTCCAATTTAATCTTGGCAAGACCCATTTAAACACTATAAAGTGAGTCACAGCATCTAGTGGGGATGTCGCAGGGAGCTGAAGGGTGTTGGATGGAGTCGGAGCTCGTACCAAGCCAGGCGAACACAAGGCGGCTATCCCAGCACTGACAGCAACAGTTCCAACCTTCGATAGATGTTTAACCAACTAAAGCTCCTCATTTTGAGTCAGGGTGCTCAACTCCGCTTCCCCAATCTGCTTTGGTAGTGAGCTACAAGGTCGCTTAATAAACGGAAGGCTGAGCTTTCCTTCTCCTCCAAAAAAGAGCTCCAAGTCTTTGCTTACAGGTTATGCTGGGTTTTTTCTGGATGTTAGGACTTCTAAATGGAAAGAAGGAGGAAAGCATGCAGGCAGAGGTCTCAGTTAGCCAAATCCAGCCAACGGCTATGGGGAGGGACTCATCCGAGCTTTCTCCACTATGCTTGAGCTACACAAGTCTGACAGTCACCAGCTGAACAGCCCAGATGTCGGAGATCACCAAACACCACGAGCCCTCTGTGCTACCGGCCGATAAAACAATCAACAACGTGTTCATGGTCTGCAGGAGGTCAGATGAACCCATGGTCATGATCCATGCAACAGGCACCATGAATCAAAGGACCCGCAGCAGATCTGCTTGGCTCCTGATGACAACCGCGCCCCCGGCATCAAGGAGCACGTTGTGTGGAGCTCTCGGCATATGGGGGGACTTGCTGTTCACGTTAAAACTAATAATCACAGATCTAAAATGGTAACATTGGAACACCCTTGCTTCAAATAGAGGTTCCGTCTTCTCCAGCTTCAGCCAAATAAGAAGAATAAACTCAAACATATACATTTATATACATGTATCATAAATACACGACACAAGCAACACAGCCAAGACAGCTCTCCTGACCTATCTGTGGTGCCGACAGGAGATCCCTAGTGCAAATGTTACACATTTGCCTTATATTCATTCTTAAACTAAACGAGCAAAGGTCAAAACTGAGTTCCCGTAGGAGGGCACATTTGCTGTCCAGATGGTAACAAAACGTGAAGGCTTTTTCTGTGAGCAGAATGGACAAATAGACACTCAACAACCCTAATGTCATCCTGACCCTCATGCTGTACAGTATGTATGCTTCCTCCCTTGGGCTTGAGCAGCAGAGATGGAGTTGGGTCTAGCAAAGCAGAGGGCAGGGAGGGTACCTTGTTCAGAAGGCACCTGGGTCTCGTATAGCAGCAAGCTCAAGGAAGCTCACCCTATAACTCAAGCACCTTGATAAAGTCCTGGTATAAAGTGCAACCTCAGGATGAAAACCCTGTCTGCAGCACATTGGGTTTCATTTCCAATGTTTGGCACAACCCTAAAGCAAATCAAGAGCAAACTGTAAAAATAGAAGGTCTGTTGGGGGTACAAGAGAAAACAGACCCAAGGCTGGGATCAACACCAATTTAACAATATTTCTCAGGACAAACGGGTTAACTTGCCAGTTTCTAGAAAGCACATACAAAAAGTGATTATCTGTTTGTCTCTCTTAGGAAGAAGCACCGAGGCTCAGCGGCGCAGGTTACCTTCAACAGCAACAGCTTCCCACCCTTTGGCAAGATGCCTTAACTAGGGATTTCTGTTCTAGAGGTGTCGCACAGAGACTAGAGAGCTTGTGAAGAGCTGCGAGAGGAGGACAAGGACCTCGGGAACAGTGCTGTGGTGACTTTTCCCATCTACCATTGGCAGTACAGCCATGCCTGGCCATGCAGGGGAAGACAAGGAGAGGCCTGAGCTCTCCGAGTCTCCATCCTGACATTAGCCAGTGGTTTGGTGACCACGCTCAAGGTCTCACAACAAGAAAGACGCACATCACAGCTTCATCCAGACCACAGAGCAGAATTCCCCCCCTGGAACGCACTGTGCGAAATCTCAAAGGGAAAAAAACCCACCAAAAACGACATGGCCATGGCCCAGAGTCAAAGCGCCTGGGTCCTACGTTCCTGGAAGCAACACTGCAGACCGAAAGCTCCAATGATTCCCAGTTGATTCGGTTTTGTTTTCTTGGCCTAATTTCTTTCAGACTGCCAATAGCTGCAAGTCTTCTACAGAGCCAAGCATAAATCTAGTTAAATCTTGACTTATCCCAGAGCAAAGAAACGTCCTTATTGTTATTCTAGCCAGGAATGCATACATTGTTATTGGCCTGAGAGTGCAATCAATAGCCCTGGGGCAAAGGTACTGCCCACCTGCCACCTCCTCTTTTTCTATCTCACAAAGATCAAGTTTCTTACAAGACGTTTGTCTGTAGGTTGAGCTACCAGGTAAGAATGAAGGTCTGCGTCGGCAGAACCGCTGCTTTTCAGCTGCGGCTTTCGTCTCTCGCTCCAAATGCTGAAGCTAATGCAATGTGAAAACTATTACCCAATCGCAAGAGGAAAGCTAACTCTCCAGGACAGTCTGAAACATGCAAATATAACCATGATCTTTGCCATTTGCAACACAATGGAAAATTGCTAATAAAAGTTCCTATTGTGTCGGGGATGTAACACTAACCGCATGGTATTTCTCTCTCCCTGCCTTCCCCTTTGCAGCCATGCAGCTAAAAATGGCTTAAAACTTCCCAGCTCAAGTGCTCGAGGTCAAACAGTGATGCTGAAGCGCAAGAATGAAGGCTTTGAAGACTGTCCTCCCTGTTGCTCCTTTCCAGGCTCTGGGGATGCTCCTGCTCTGCGCTCCAAGCCCAGGAGCATCACCTGCAACTCCAGCTGGAGCTCCTTCCAGTGCAGGAGGCTGTAGGACCCCCCTCTAGCCCCCTGCTAATGCCACCCCACGCTCTCAGCACCGTGCCACGGGGTAAGCCTGGCTTCCCCCGTCCCCAGCATTTCCATAACACCACATCAGCACCATCCTTCTCACCCAGCCGCTGTTCGCGTTGCTCTGTCGCATCCCACGTGATAAAGGACCTTTCCCCATCTTCTTTGCTGTGAGCACCTTGCTTTGCACACAGTTCTCCCTCCTCCTCCTCCTTCCTCTCAAGCTCCAACATACGCACACACGTATGCTGCATTGACGTCTGCCAAAACCTTGGTCCCGGCCCCAGAAAAGGAAGCACAAACACGGGAATGAAAATCTGGGTATTTAAAGGCTGGATGCCCAAAGTGGGTTTCCTTGATCCATCTTTCGGCACGGAGACAAGCAACCTGATTGCTTTATAACCCACACAAGCACCTGCAGCTCCTGGCAGCCTCTTAAACAGGGTCGGTGCTTGCAGGGATGTCAAAGGATGGACTGAAAACCTGACTCTGGGTTCTCTGCTTCGAGAATTGCAAGTTTTGCTGAGGGTCTTTCCAACTCTGACTCACTTCCTTCCTCCCCAGGCTTTCAGGCTCAAGCATTTAAGTGCACTTGATGCTTTTCCCCACAGCATCCTTGGTCCTACCAACATCTTGTGGCCCAGAGCATCAGCATCTGTTCTCCGGCCCTTCCACAGGAGGAAAGTGTAGGATTAAACTGTGGTGCACAGGAGATGGAAAACCCAACGGAGAACCTCAGATCTTGACAGCCTGCAGGAAAAACACCCATTACAAGGCAACTGGGGGGAATTAAGGGATTTCAGCTGACACTAGTGGCTTCAGTGTTTCATCGAGGCAGCCAAATGGCTTTATTTCTGTGTATTTGTTAATAATATCATTATTTACAGGACACATGTGCTCTCTATTACCTTCCATATTCCAATATTGAAGGGACATCTGAGGTTGGTTAGCCCGTTTGTAACGGGTCCATCTTCAGCTTTTTGGTATTTCCTGGTTGGCACGTGACCAAATCAACACACTCCTCTTTCCACTTAAAAAAAGAGTCCCTCCGAGGGACCGTATTAAGCAATTACCTTGTTCAGCAATTCCAAACACACAAGCTGCCTTGGGACTTCATAGGTTTTAGAAAAAAGAAAACCCAACTCAAAACTGAAAAATGACAACAAAATATAAAACCTCTCTGGTTCCTGTAGTTGTCCACTGGTGAGTGCAGGCAAGGAAAATAGGCTGGCGATTGGGAATATTTCAAATGAGGAGGTATTTCAGGGTTTTCTCTGGTTTGGGGGTGATGGTGATTTTTAGGAGGACTGGAGAGGTAGCTGCAGATGTCAGATGTACGTCTGGAAGCACGGGACATGCTGCCAGCACCTGAACCTCTTCTACTCGCTTTCCCTGTTTAACTTGCAGCTGACAGAGGCTCAGGTGGAAGGAGCCCCGTGAAGCAGCATCCCTGGATGCTGAAGGCATCTGCTCCAGCTGATTTAAGGAGCAGCAGCCTGAAAACCGAGGGGTGTTGGCATCTCCATCTCCTGTGCCTTGAGAGTAGTCCCACTCCACAAGGTGCAGCTTTGCTCTCCCTCCTGGCATTTCTACATTTCACGGTGCTGGTGTTTAGCAAATCTTTGCTTACAGCACATTTCTTTTGCCCTGGGAATCTCAGTCTGGGTTCAACATCTGGTGCTTTTAAGGAGATGGAGTTTGGGGAGGGTTTCCAAGCTGTTGGCTTCAGCACAAGTTGGTGACCCACTCTCAGCCCCAAACAGGCACCATCACCTTGGTTTTCTCACGCCCACCTCTACCCAGGGCACAAGAATTGGGCAGCAAATGTGCTCCCTTCCCAACTTCACCACCCCCTGAAGCTGGTCCCACAGAGCAGCCCACCCCACCATCAACCAACCCAGCCAAGATCCTTTGAATGCCATATCGGACAGCTTAGAACTTATTTCTGCACACCACGTTACGGGAACAACATGCTGATTTCTCTTCTAAATACATGCCGCCCGCATGCACCCATAGGAATAAGTATATACATTTCTGGACAGCTTGCGTACCACAATTATCACCAGAACAAAGATGGTCACAGCTGGATCCAGAGGTTGACACAGCAGATCAGAGAGGAACTGAAGGGACAATTCCCAGCCTGGGCATGTGCAGAGATGCTAACGCAGACCATACCCTCCTTCTGCCCCACCACAGACTCCCAAAAGCAGCTAAAAGCTGTGTAAACGTGGTCCCTGACCAGCCCTGACCAGCCTGCCTCTGTCCTTCCCAGCATCCACCTTCAACATCCTGACCCTACACACCAAGCAGGCTGTGACTGCCAAGCGAGGATCCAATGCAGCACGTGCCCGTCAGCTGGACGCGGTGGGGCCATCACACGCTGCAGCTCGTGACCGCCTTGGTTGCTGCCAGATCCGGCCGGCACGGCTCAGAGAGGCAGATCCGCTGGCATTTTTAACTTCTCTGAGGTTCGCGGGTGGCCCAGAATATGACAAAATATTGAGTTGTTAGCAAAGCAAAGAGATTTGGGCTGGAGTTCCTGGGTAGAACTGCCAGATGTGTCGTTTTTACTCAGAGCTGAATTGGCAGATCATCGCTGCTGGGGAAAAAAGCTGGAGGGGAAGGAAGGGAAATCAAACAAGTTCTCAAGTCACCTGTTTTCTTCATGCCAGCGCTGCCAGCTTCACACTGAAAAGTCCAGCCTGTAGATTTAACTTGTGCAAAACAGGATCCCTTCTCCACCTCCCTCTGCATCCCCTGACTTGAGCCATTCCCAGGCATTTCACACCTAATTATTTCTTATCCCTAATCAGTGTTCTCATGCATCCACCCCTCTTCCTCATCTGTAGCTGGTTTTAATCAGGCAGCTCGGTCCTCAGCGGCCAGAAGTTGTGCAATCTCTGCGCACACATCTGCCACCAGCCCCACTCCGCCTCGGCTGCTATTTATTTTAATCCCAAACAATGAGTCTTGAGCACTTTCTCCAGTCTGTCTACTCAGGGAAAAGTGTCAGTCACTGCAGAGGGAGAGAGGGACCTTGTCGAGATAATATTGCAGGCTGATGCTTAATCAACATGATGGCCTCGTTAACAGCACAACCCAGATAACGCAATCCTTCCAGCGCTGGAATCCCTCCTTGCTGAGCAGGCGCATAATAAATCAAGATGAAATTTGGTGGGAAAGAAAAGCCTTGCTCTGTTCCCATGTGCTCTGGTGGTACAGCTTTCCACCCAAAAACTTCTGCTGGGATGGAGCAACCGCAGATAATCAACACCTCCTACGAGCACCTCCCCGAGTCCCAAAATACCGGTTCTCAGCTGGAAGGCAGCGGGATGACCCCGCAATGGGCAGCTGCAAATCCATGGCAGCCATCGGCAGAGATGCTACAATCAGTTCTCCCTGAGTAAAACCAGGCCCTGAAATCCCTGTACCATCAGTCGGCTGCTTCGGAAAGCTGCGTTCTGCTTTCCCTTCCCACTGCTCGGGGCTTCAAACCCGATATGGGGGCAAGGAGGATTCTGGCCCCTTTTCTTTGTCCTTCTTGGGACTCTCTTTGCCTGCCTGTGGATCCCAATCCGAGCCCCTGCCTGGCAGGAGGCAGGCAAATAAAACTTCACCACTCAACCCAGCCTGAAACCACCATGTCCCGGCCCCAGCGAAGTGAAGCCAGCTTGGCATGGGCCATGCTCCCAGGAGCACATCCATTCACTTGAAAACCTAAATGGAAACCCTTTGGAAACGGTGGAAACAAAAAAGGTACAGATCAGTCCTCCGTCCTGCAGAATGAAGCTCTGCCTGGCAGCCGCCCATCCCACAGGGAGAAAAAAATATCCCGCAATGTCTGTTTGCTTTCCATTCATCCTTTCTAGGTAGCCTGTGCTGTGTGCTCGCCTTGTGAAGGGGCAAGAAGACGAATTCAGGCACATTCTGGACAATTTTCCCCATCCCACAACTGCTCCCAGCCTCGTGCTGCTGCTGGCATCCCCTGAGGGCTACGAGATGAAGAACTGACCCAAGGCAGAGGTCTATTGGAGATATCAGAGGGAGGATTAAAGCTTGTGAATACCCACCCCTGCAGAGGCTGCACGCTGGAGAAGTTCAAGGAAGAGGGATGGAGAGAAAGGGCAAGAAGCAATCCAAGAGCACAGCAAGTTTTCATTAAGTCTGACTTCAGATTTGGCTTCCATGCACTTCTCAAGATCCAGGCTGCTTCACATAAAAGGACAGTTTTTACCCCAGTGAACGTCATGGTTTAGATTTACATCAAGGTTTTTGGTTTGAGTCTGTTTTACCTACTGTGGGAATTTCTGGGTAACTAATTTTTGCTTGGGAGCTCTGGAGATGATGGAGCCCTTTTCAGAAAAAGCCTGCCGCATACTTCTTGGGATCTCACCTTGCACTTGGCAGCAGGAGGAATGTGACCGCATCTACCTGACATTGGGAAAAAATCTGTGTGGTTTGGACTCAGAGAATTCTGAAAGCGGAGGACACAAAGAGTCCCACAGGCAGAAACCACCAACATTCAAACAACCTCACGTCTGATGCCTCGGTGCTGCTCATGTTCCCCAGCTCAAGGCTCTGTTGAGTCTCTTGATCTGTTTGAAGGAGGATGGTGGCTCCTGCAGACCAGCCAGCGCAGATCCCTCAACAGACCCATTTATTCCCAGCCCTGTAATCGGAGACAGGCCTGAGCAAGGCCCCAGATCAGAGAGCATCTAAACCCGGTGGAGGCAGGAAACTTCACAATCCAAACCCAACCCCCAGTTTTCTAAGAGACCTTGAACTTTTTAATGGGGTTCAAGTATAAATCCACTTACGGATCTTTGAGATGTTTGAAATCTGAACTGAATGCCACTTCAGGGCTTGGACTCATCTCTCCACTTCATTTTTTCTCCTCCTCTTTTACGTGCGAAGCAGTAGTCTCCCTCCTGACTTCAATATACTTAATTTTCCAGTTATCCCAGAATAACAGAATTTCTTCTCCAAGGGTTACTCTACAGGGTACCAGTACCTTGTAGGAAACTTCTTGGCAACTCAAAATGAAAATCTCCACGGTGGCTCCAGTGCAAATGCCAGATGTGGTTTGTCTGAGAACAGGCAGACAGTGACTTAGGCGGATCTTCTGGAAAATTGGGTCCTGTCTGTCTGTGAGCTTCACCTCCATCTCCTCCGGGACTCTGGGGCCTTCGTCATTCCAAAGCCCTTTTAAAATGTCATCACTTCAAGGAGAAGCAACTCGGTGCTTGAGCCAGGGCTGGCCTGCTGGGTGATGGAGTGATGAAGCTGAAGCTTTGAACTTTGAACAGCCTGGAAAGCCAGGAGAAGCCAGAGCAGGAGCTTACATCACCCTATCTCAAGCACGGATTCTCCCCAAGCCTCTGCCTTGTAGCCACTGTCGGACAGTTACGGGAAGCCGGGATGCTGAACGAGTGAGTCATTGTGGCTAGATGCTCTCCTGGGAGGAAGGAGCAAGAGTTTCCTCGCAAGAAGTAGCTTTTTTCCACTGTAAATCTTCTAAGCACAGTGATGAGTCTGAAAGGTCACTGGGGCTTGGCACTGGTTTGGCAACCGAGAGCCAAATGGCTTTGATGGGAAAGACGATAACGATGTCTAGTTCCGAGTGTCTCTGCTAACAGGCTTCACTTACAGCTTGTCTGATCCACTACAGACCAGCTTTCTTCACCTCCCGGCTGCTCTAAGGTAGGCAGAGGTCAAACACAGGCTTTTGCAGGGCTGGAAATCCTGGTCCTACCTAAAGGAATGGGAATTTGGTCTTTAACAAGGGAAGGACGTTCAGCTAAGATCCCTGTTTGTATTTTGAGAGGGGATCTCTGGTGAACAGTGAATGAAATGTGTGTGTATTCTGAGGGTGCTAAGTGGACCCAGAGCTTTTGAATTCGTGGTGAAGGTCCCGAACAGGGACACCATCAGCGCTTCACCCTCATGAAGATCTTAGTTTTGCCATTCAAATCAATGAGGTTCCTGGTACAAGTCAGTACCTTCCGCACATAATTGTCACTCACTGAAATCCCTTTTCTTGGATGTGGGAGAGGAGCATCAACATTAAAGGGCATATAGATAGTAAACGCTTCATTTGGAAACCTGGAGAAGATTTGCCGTGTTCCATGATGGAGCGGACACCACTCCGGCAGCTGTGGTACCCAAGAGCAAAGCACTGGAGGCTTGAGCATCCTCAGGGGTGCTCTGGAGGGTGGGAGATCACCCCCCCCAAAGCAGCTGTGCACAACTGTGCCCATCCGAGACCGACCTCTTCAGAAAGGCTGGTGGTACCGCAGTCAGAGGAAAAGCCAGTTAAAAGCAAAGAGGCCACCAGAAGAAGGGTGAGAAGAAAAGCAGGATGATGAAGATGACAAAAAAAACCCCTCTGTGCAATTGTTCATCAGCACTTCCATAACACTAATTAAAAGAGATAGGAACAACCTGATGACACCGGCTGTAATAATAACGGCTTTCCAAAGTCCCTCTAGCTCAGTATTTTGCCATTAAAAGTGGCCAAAAGCAGAAGTCTAGGGAATGGTTTAAGAATACAATAAACATGCTGTATTTTTTTCCCCCAGAATACTCTCCCAGCCTCAAAAAAAATGCAGCTCAGGGATTTCCTGAGCTGAAGGAGGTGTTGTCTTTGTATTAAACAGGACTTGTGGGATTTCCCCTCTACAAACCTCTCCATTGTCCCTTGGTTAATAACAAAAGAAGCAAAATAAACATTGCAAACTATTATTGATGATTAGGTGTCAGCCTAAAACACATGGAAAGAAATCTAAATGAATTCACCTGCCAGGTCAGAAAAAGCCCCATTTCTTCCTTTGACAACAAAATCTTGGTTCATTAACAAAAGTTCTGCAGTAAAAGCTTTCGCCTGACTTAATGGGACTGTGCTCCAACATCCTTGGAAGGATTATTTCAACACTCCAGGCTGAATCAGTTGGTTCATTAAGCAGCAAAGGTTGAGAAAATCCACGAGGGATTCCTTCATTGAACATTATTATTACTTCTACAAAATGTCTCCCTTGATTTTTCAACCAGCTGTGAGCGAGTTTTTGCTTTTCAAGCAAATGAATCAGGGACCCATCAGCACCCAAACACATCTGTGTGGAAGTGTTAATGGACCTTTTGGGGTGAACCTGGGGGATGGAAAATGGTATTTAAAGGCATTTGGTGAGGAGGAACGGCGGGGGAGACAAGTCCTTCCTCATCGCACATCTGGAAGTGGCTGCAGCTGTACCTTCTGCCCCTCCACAAAACCACGTTGATAAGGAATTGGCCATTTGCTCTGTGTCATTCCCAGCGACACGCGACCTGGGCAAACACAGAACCTCACGCACAACATCACGACCCTTTTGCACATCCCTCCCTGGATGGCATCCCAAGAATGCTGCTCGAGCTCTCTGCTCCGCTGGAGAAACGGGGAGTGTGTTCAGCAGGACGTGTCTGGGCAGAACACTCGGCCCGGAGCACCTGCCTTAGCCCCATTTCTGAATCAGGAATTTCCGCCTGGCTTAAGCAAAGTTGTTTCGTTTTTTTTTGCCACTCTTGGTAATCATTATAGAAAATTCCTCACTCCTAGATTTATTTTTTTTCACTATGTCTCCCTTTTACCAGCTTGATGCTGCTTTGTGTTGTCTTTCTTGCACATCTTGGCCGTACAGTAACAGAGCAGAAATATAAACTCCAGACTAGTTGCAACATCTTCACTGCGTATCACAAACACAAGGCTCTAATCTGCAGTGATAAACAGACACCTCCAGCTCACTTCAGTACCACCGAGTTTTTTGGAGGTTACATCAAAATTGGGAAGGAATCAAGGAAAACCAAAACCATCATGCAGCCTAGCAGCTCCTGGCTGATGGTCCGTGTACCACCAGTATCATGCAAAACAACTGCAAGAAAAATACACATGCAAATGATTCCTGCTCCTGCAAAAAGAGTAAACACAGCATAAGAAAAAAAAAAAATCAAATACCAAATAGGCACTCAAAGTCTAGTTCCATTTTTGCTGGTTCTGAAAGCAATCACTTGCATGGGCACTGCCTTTGGACAAGTGCTGTGAATCTTAGATTTTTTTTAAAAAATGATGTAACAGTCCTTCAACTACAAAGTTCGATGGAGACAGATCTGGTCCCGCACCTTAAGGCACAGCAAACTGTGTATCAGGGCACATGTGAACACAGGCAATGCAGGAGATGCAACTGTATTTTGGAAAAGGGAGGAGAACGGCACTGAGTCAACACAGCAGCAGGACAGATGAAGGAGGAGGAAAGAAACTCTTCATCACACAAAACTGCCAGATTCCTCATTTCCATGGCAAATACAAATACACCCTTCCATCCCCGTGCCTCGGCTTTGTGGCCCAGGGCTTCCTTCCACGTATCACAGGACTAGCTAATTAACATTTAAGTTATTAGCGGTGCACCAAATTAGTGTCAGGTCCCCCTGCATCCTCGGGCTGCTGGCTTGTTTTTGCAGCCCATGTCCCAGAGAGGAGGTGCTGCTTTTGTTAAGGAGGCATTTCAGCACCTACTCAGGGTTGTTATTGGTCCCTAATGAGGGCAAAGGTGTTTGTGGCATTTAACCAATTGCCTAATTAGTTTATAGCACAAACGCTCCCTGCTGAGGAGGAGATTTATGAGCTTGAGATTGTCCCTAAGAGCAGCACTGGGCAGGGAGCTGATGGCTGCAAACAATCCTGGTTTCTCAAAGCACAGCTCCCACCGACCCAGAGACATCCAAAACCCCACTGGGGAGCAGCAGCACCCACAGGACACAGCTCACTGCCCCCAGGACCCACCCACGTGGGTTTGCCCCCTGCAGCTCTGGGGGCAGCAGCAGGGATGAAGGTTTGTGATGCAACCTCTGGAGTTCAACCACCCCAAAGGGCCCTGGCTGAAGTGTTTTTCCCGTCTCACATCCAGCGCACGGCAGAACAGGGTGAACTGCTGATGTGAAACCTCTTCCAACTCCATCCCTACTTTGGAGACCCCTTGGCAGCCACGGCCTGACCCTACCAAACCGGTCCATGGGCAGGAACCTCTGGCTATCACTGGGCACATCTTGCTGGCATTGAGCAACAGGCAAGGATGAAATCCTGACTCTGCTTTTGGAGGAGCATGTTCTTCTACTAGGTATGATGTTGGAGTCCCAATGCCACGAGTTGGACCACTGCAGATGGAGACAACATCCCCTGTCTTCATTCTCCTCCCCAAAGCTACATTTGGGTGATCTACAAACTAATTTTGCTTCAATTCTGCATCACGACTCTGCCCGATGTCCCTGGCAATGCCAAGAGGGCATCACTTAAGATGGGAACAAACTTGATTTGACTTGTGCTCACAGTGCTCCTCACCCTCAACAACGAACATCGCTGCACACCAAGGAAGATTCTGCATCCTCAATTTTGGATGTTTCAGAGAGCATGCTGGGTTTCACTGCTAATGGAAGAACAATTGAGGTGCAGATTCAGAAGCTTCTCACATTAAACACGTCAGAAAAAGCAGCAGAAACTTTGACTGAATTGCATCTGAAACCTTTGGGACTGGAAATCCCCGATGCAACTGCAGTACCAAGAGAAGAGCTACTATTTGTTAACATCCTCTTGAAATCATACACTCAGAAATGGCCAGTGACTGGAAATAATTTCCTACAAAATTTTAAGCTAATTTTAAAACGTTATAAATGCATCTTGAATTGCTAAAAATGGTTTGCTTTGCTTTCAACTATTAGATTCTTTCATATACATTTTTGAGTAGGATTTAGGAGAATTTCCAATGAAGAAGCGGTTTCAGCCGCCATGAGAATGCCTTCCTTACAAGATCCAGAAGCCTTAACATCTGAAAAATGTGATATAAATTTAAAAAAAGGAAAAAAGCCCAGCATGTACATGCAATGAACTTTATACACGTCCACGTCTTCCGCACGGGATGAAAAGAACATTTAACACAAACCAGGTTGCAGCAGCTCAGCTTCGCCATGGCCGAGCCGGGGACCGGGGATGGAGCCCACGGGATGTCCCCAAGCTGGGCGCTGCAGTCCCCAAGATGCTCAGCTCCCCGAGGGCAGGCGCTGCCTCCCACACACAAACCCTTTCCCAACGAGCTCTTTTCTGTTTGCCCCAGCAGGAAGGGCTGTTTGTTTGGGTTTAAGTTGCAGCAAACAGCTTAATGCAAAGCAGGAGCAAACGAGCAGCGGGGCTTGCCAGACACATCGCATCCTCCCTGCCTTTCGCCTGCGGCTGCACCGGTTCCCTTTGCATTTTTTTTCTTCTGATGAGTGTTTGGGCTGAGTTCATAAATAAATTCTGACAGCCCCAGTTGGTAACTGTGACCCCAGCCCAGGCAGGGGACTGGGGAAACCAGCATCATCACTGGTAGGATAAGGCTGAGCTTGACTGGGAGAGCAACGGCCACCCCCCACCAGCCTGGTGCCTCCTTTCCGCTGGTTTCCCAAAGGACACTCGTCACCAGAGGGGCACACGGTGCCAACAACCCCCGGGTGCTCTCCAACATCCTCACACTATAGAAATAATCAATGCTAATCCTTCAGATCCATTTTCCTCCGTTTTTCCCCCATACCTATTCTCTAGTCCTTGGTGGGCACCCGTGTGGGTTGTCCAAAGGCTGCTCCCAGCAGCGGTTCCCAGTGCATCCCCCGTTCCTGCCCCAGCACCGTGAATTTATCGGCAGCATCGGCTCACGGTGGTTGTGCAATAGCTCGAGGACAAGTGGAAAACTCACACTTCCAAGTGACGAGTTTCAACTCTGTCTGTATAGGACAATAAATCACCTCTTCGACTTTTCTAGCCTTAAAATATGTGGAGCAGAGAGCAAGGATGTGGCTGACAAAGGAAGACTGGAAGGACTGAGGTTCCTTTTGCCAGAAGGAAAAGATGACAGCTGAAGAAAGATGCAACAGCAGCCTTCACATCTGCAGCAAAGAGGAAAGGAATAAAATATGCTCCACATCCACTGTGCATAAGACAAGACATGCTTGAAGATACTCAGCACCACAGCCTGAACAATGAATCATGCTTTGTAGCCAATGTCACATTCCTGAAAAGTCTCAATAAATGAAAATTTTGGACAACGACAAAGTAAAACCAAGCGAAGCGTGCACATTTCCCCATCGCCCAGGGCCAACGCATCTCACCAAAGCTCCTCAGCACCCTCAGGGGCTTTTTAGCTATAATTGTTTTATTCGTTAGCTGGAGATGATTCAGTCTTTATTAATAGCCCAAACAAGATGATACAACAGCGTAGTAGAGGAGAAAAAAACAAAATGCTGCGCTTGCCTGAAAATTTCGGGGAGGGAGGCGAGGAGGGAGAACGGATGGAGTCCAACGAGGGGCACGTGCTGGTGTGAGCCTGGTGACAGCAAACTGCCCGGGACACTCAGCTGTCACCTTTGCTGCCGTCCCATGAGGTGACGACCTCAGACAAGTTCGTTCACCACTTTCTGCCTCTCCTCACCTGCAAAACGGGCGCAACGCTGCTGCACAACTATATAACGCACAGGGATGTGGGCACTACGCATAAAGAAACAGGAGCATTAAAACCACATGGTGTTGCTCAGTTTTCTGTTTAACCCACAGGGACAGTCCCTTTTTTTCCCGGTTTCTGGTATGTGAAGCCCTAGGAGAAAGTCTAGTCAAGTTGCTTAAATGGCAAGGAGCTCAGCATCTTTTTCCTACCGAGCTTTCAATTTAAAAAGCATTACGCAGATGTAATTGGATTCGAATGCTACTACACATGCCATCTGGGGCTGCAGCCACCGAGTAATATTCAATATCAAAACGATTGTGTTTGGCACAGCCCCTAATGAGGGCAGCTGCAGCACAGCCCAGCCAAGAAACTGTCAAAAAACGACAATCAAAAATAATTATGTAAACCAAAAACAAAAAAAGTATAATTGCCATGAAAACAAACGGGCGATACTTTTACCTCATATGCCCACAGAAGACAAGCTGGATGTTTGATATGATCTGCTTTAAATCGGGAGGACGACGCCCGATTCGTGGGCGAAAGCGGCGCAGAGCAGCTGCTGACAGGCGGGGACCAAAGGTGCAAATTTAACACACGTTTTGCCTCTGCCACTGAAAAGACGAAGTCGGCTGCAGTGTCATCACCCATGCTGTGGGGACAACACCGTCGTGACATCTCAGCAGCTTCCACTGGGGCTCCAGAGAATCTCCTCCGAAGGAGACATACCCCTGTTTTAACCACCATGGGGAACCACCACCAACATGCACCGTCAGCACGTGCTACAGAGGAGCGCTTCCTCCGAAAGAGGATAAATTGCTCCAAAAGAGGAGCACTTTCTCCAAACGGTCTGGAGCTGCTTGCACAAAACACCTGCTATTGGCTTCTCTTCATTTCCAGCTGCTAAAGAATCACTTCAACTTCTAATATGTTTATATGATATGTTTTCCTAATTTTCTTTCGCCAGGTAAAGAGTTTGATGTGGCTTCCCAAGGAAAACCTTCAACGCCAATGCAGGAAGGAATGCAGGCCATGACCTCTCATTGAGGCATGTTTGTCATCAGGTTGAGCGAGGCTGGGTGGAGATGACAGCTTTCTTTTTACAGTTTTGAAATAAAGCCCTTTAAAAATGCAGCAGCAAAGTAACTTAATAACTGGAGCAAATCTGAAGTAAGCTCCAGATTCACACTGGCGTTACGTGTGTCCTCTCCAGCCCTTTTTCCTGGAGAAACCCCTTCAGAATCACGGGTTGGGTTCCAGCCTTTCTGTTGAGGTCACCAGCACATTGGCCAGTTACACCACTCGTGACAGCAAGTTCTGCTGCATGGGCATCTTTTCTGCCTTTTTAGTGACTGAGATCCACCACCTTGGTTTCCATAAGTTCCCAAACCCTCATCATCCATCAGGGCTCATCGGCTGTGGGCTGGATGTTAACCATAAAAGACTCCATATTGCACATTATCAGCCTCATGAGCTGCTTCATGTTCCCCAAACCCGGGTATTAACTTTTCTACATCATTTTGTGGCTTGTGGCGCTCTCAGAGGAGCCCAGCTGAGCTGGAACAGCCCCAAGTGCAATCAAACGAGGGGGGAGAAGACAAAACCTTGACTTTTTGGAGGCAGCTCCAGAGAGCACAGACGGACCCAGGGAACAGCATCTTCCACCGAGCCCCATCCTGCGCTACCTCTTTTGTTGAGGCTTCTTGAGCCTGGAAATCTCCATTGCATGCCACTGTACTTGTGCTCAGATAAATGCTGTGATTTTAAAGTCAGTAAATAAAAATGCAGAATATATGTGTACAGTCAAAAGGATCTTCACTAATGCGCTATCTGGTGCTCTACAGAGGGGAGCAAAGCTCACACAGGGTAGGTTATGTGTCTTTATGGACCAAAACCTTGCCTATGTATTCTCGTTATCAAACTTTGCATCCTACCATGCTGCTGGCAATACATAATTTAGACCTAGGAGCCTCTGCTCTCTTTGCTACAGACACAACTTCCACTGACCACAGGGAAAGCTGTGTGGCGTTCTACAGAGGAAAGAAGAGAACCAGGAAACTAATTCAACTTCTCCACTGCTTTGAAAGTCAAACGTTGCCTTTGTTTTCAGAGGTTCAGAAGGTAAATATTCAAGATGGGTCTGAACCACAACATTCAGCTCCAAATCTGAAGTTTCCCCGGGTTCAGGGATACAAGGATCCAAGGTTTTGGTTCAGCAGTGAAGTTTGGCCTCCAGTTTCTCTCAAGCTCAGGGATGTGCGGATCAAAGCACAGATCCTGGCCCATCTCTAGGAAAGATCATACCCGACCCAATGAGCCACACACCAACATCTTTGTGCAGGAGAGAGAGGCACGAGCCCCATGCTGGGTACCCCTTAGCCCAGGGGAACCCCAGGAGAAGCTCATCAGGTTGAAGAGGTCCAGAGAGATCAGAAGTTGACCTGGGACTTGGGATCCCTCCTCCGTTACCAACTTGCTAAGCAACGTATTTTCTTTCTTTGCCGTGTCTTTGCTCTCTGTAAAATGGCAGCACATCCCAGCCTGAGAAGGGTGTCGTGAAGACAAATAAAAGAGTCTAAAGCATCTGGACACTTGTGCACTGCAGCAGCCTCAGCTCATCCCATGAAGAGCTGAGGATGTTACAACAAATAGCACTCTACATACTTGATCTTTTTATCCCCCCTCATTTCCATTTCCTGATAATGACTCAAAAGCAACTGGACCATGATGCTTCCCCTGCTTTGTCTAAACTCAGAGAAGAAAAGCCATAAACATTCAAGCAATATCTACTGAGCCATTTCACTAATTGGCAAATGAGGCAAAAAACCTCCCCCATACTTTCCCCATATGTTCATGAGTACATCGAGTGTTTATGATACCAACCACAATGCTGCATTAACTGTGGTCCTCACAAGAACATAGCTGGAAATCACAATCCTGTCTCTTAGACTGAGAAAGAAGATGAAACAACGACAATTCAAATAAAAAAGAATTAATAACAGCGTCTAACACTAATAAGCACTTCCATAACATTTTACATCTCCCATATTTTATACAAATTAATTATTCCCATAAGCAGCATAAATGCCACACGATGCACAACTCCAAAAGGATTGTGAGGAAGCATAAGGAATAACTTTGCAAAGCATTTGTCATCCTGATCTGTCCATTTTCCCCGGAGAAGATGGCAGCACACCCGGGAGGAGACTCAAAGCTCTGCAGAGCCGTGTATATCAGAGCAGGCAGGAGCACCAGGGCCACAAGAGCATCATCCAAAGAGACAGACCGGTGCCAATGGCCCTTCATGACATAAAGGAACTCTAATCGCATCTGAAATAGGGGTTTTAACAGCTAAAGCCAGATCCATAAATAAACTGAGATTAGAGATCGTAATTTCTTTTGCTTTGTATAATAATATCCAGACCCAACCGTAAGAGGGAAATTCTGCACGGCATTAGCATCCTGCGTTTGGCTCGGACTGCAGTGTGAGGATGCGCAGATGCTGCGATCCTGGCAGAGCCGCCATCCGGCGGCCGGGGAGCATCCTCGTGGTGACGGTCACCATCACGGCACAGACACGGACCGTGTCACCAAACTGCCCGACAGCAGCCAGCATGGCAGCAACGAACGGGAAAAACACCTTGAAACAGCTTTACGTCACCCCAGAAGTAGTAAAATAAAGACTCTGAGAGGTCTCCAAGCAGAGTAACACGCGCACCAACATCTGCAGCGAGAGGGATGCTGTTCCTGCACACACACGTGGCTTTCAGAGCTGGCACAGAGGGACTCTGGTTCACGTCAGGAGCTCCCGTGGGACGGGGGCACCCACTGCAAGGGTCTGCGCTGTCTGCCGTACAGGGTGTCTCAAAAAGATGGACCCAACTTCAAAGACACAGCGATTTCAAACCGGGTCCATCCTTTTGAAACACGCTATAGTTTCCACCAGTAGGGAAGTCCACCTGGATCTCCACGCACATTCTCAAGCACACAAGTGTGTCTATTTTCAGAGTTGCTGAACAGCCAAAATTTTTGGCAAAGTCATTGCGGGTACTCACAACCTCCAAAAATCACTCACCTATCCAAAGGGCCAATTCAGCACACACATGACAAGCATTACAGCGCTGGAGGAGATCCACTGAGGTGGCTTGGACCTGGATGCTGTATTTCAAACGAGCCACTTGCAGATAGCCCAGAGAAAAAACATTTCTTCTCCCCAGACTCCCTCCACACTGAGTCAAGCCCATGGGATCCAAAACACACCGTGAGCTAAACTGAAACCTCACCCACGAGGTTTGGCAAAAGCCAGGTCAACCCCCCTGTCTGCCTGACTCGAAGCCAACGATCACAAGGATGATTATTTTAATATTTATAGTATGGTGGTACCCAGAAGCTCCAGCACAGAGCAGGACTCCATCCCACTACGCTCCGCGCAAACAAATCTCTTTAGAAGCCATAGTTGCCTCTGCTCTGAGATGCTACAGGATCAGAGGTTCACCAGGTGCTCTGGAAACCCAGAAGAAAAAAGCTTATAAAAACCATGCTGCAGGGAAAAATGGGAAACAGAGAATGCAACAGAAGGCATTTCTCCATCCATAACCATCACAACTCCGTAAGGTTGTTTAAAATAGGGAACAGAGACTGTTTTCCTTGTGGAAATCCTAAGTTTATTATTAGTTATGCCTCTGAGTATAAATAAATATGTAATGGATGGCATATTGGTTAATTCCCTTCATTGTGCACTTAATTGCTTCCTTGTTTGCTTTATACTTTCCACTCCGCTTTATCCTCATATTTCAGCATAAGCTCATCCCTTCCATGTTTGTTTATTGTGTCTACATATTTCCAGAAACTGAAAGGTCAAGAGAAAATATGATTTGTTATGGAACTTGCTCATCCTAACAGAGCTTTAACACAGAGCATAGCTCCCGCCCTCCCTGGGCAGGCAGAGCAGCAGCTGAGCCCGGCTTATTCCCAGCTCAGACACCCACCAGCCCGAACACCAGTCAAGCCAGCTCGGTTCCGGCAAGGAAGCCGCTTCCCTGAACCACCTTCCCCTGTTTGCTTTCCCAGACAGGAGCCTTGTGTTCAAGCACTCAGCTCACATCCCCGAAGAGGACATTCTCCTAACCCACAGGACAGATGCTCCTTGGGCAGGGATGCTGCCAAAGCCGACGGATCCTTGCCAGCACCTCCTCACCCTGGGTTTTGTGCGGCCACTCCTGGCTGAGAAACGAGTCGTCAGCCCTTTTGGCATCATCTGATGAGGTTCCCAGCAGCACCAGTGGTTTTTGCTACGTGGATGCGCCCATGTGTGAGTGCTGTGTGCTCCAGGGCACAGTGAGCACCCCAAGGAGACCCTAGGGCACTTCAGGACCTGGAGCAGTGACACGGTTTTAAAAGGTGACGGTGTCACCCAGCTCGGACATCCTCAACATCTGCTCCCTAACCCCCAGTGAGGCACAACCCACATCCCAGCTGTGAACATGTCATCATCACAGGGACCTCTGCAACCCTCCTTTCAATACATCACGACCATAAAATCACAGATGGTTTGGGTTGCAGGGCCCTTCCCAGCTCCCCAGTGCCCCCCCTGCCATGACAGGGACATCTCCACCAGCTCAGGTTGCTCAGAGCCCCGTCCAGCCTGGCCTGGGATGGCTCCAGGGATGGTTCAGCCACCACCTCTCTGGGAACCTGGGCCAGGCTCTCACCACCCTCACGATCTTCACTTCAAAAAGGAGAGGGAGGAGGCTGCAATCCTCACCGCACACACACCTGAACGCTGGAGTCTTCACAGGGAACTCCAGACACACGGGAAGCCGCTTCCACTTGTGTTTGTTTGAAGGAGAAAGCATCGTGTTTGCTCACAGCAGAGACATGGGTGGGAAGCGTGCGCTCAAGATGAGAGCATATTTCCAAGGTGAACGCATGAGGGAAGTCGCTCTGAGTTCATTATTGGAAGTATAGAGAAACAAGGCTTTTTCCAGACAATTATTAGATCAAGATGACATTTGTGCACAGCGTACAGATACACCAGCTGTGGGCAGGAAGAAATGCGTCCTGTAGGACACAGCTGTACAAGTAGGTGTGTTGTGGAGGGTTTCTCCCTGTTTCCCTAAAGCAGGGCAGGACAAGGGGTGATGGTTTTAAACTGAAGGAGGGAGATTCAGGTTGGACATGAGGAAGAAATTGTTGGCCCTGAGGGTGGTGAGAGCCTGGCCCAGGTTCCCAGAGAGGTGGTGGCTGAACCATCCCTGGAGACATCCCAGGCCAGGCTGGACGGGGCTCTGAGCAACCTGAGCTGGTGGAGATGTCCCTGTCATGGCAGGGGGGGAATGGGGAGCTGCGAAGGGCCCTGCAACCCAAACCATTGTGTGATTCTATGGTCCAGGAGCAGGCAGACCCAGAGGCACCCATAGAACCACTTGGAATGGCATGGCAGCAATTACACCCTATACCAACGAGATGCCAGGAGCTGCAGACACCAGGCTGAATATAAACTTAACACGGTGGAAAAGAGAAAGAGGAGCTTTGTCTGAATACCCTGCAATCTCCCTTTGCACCAGGCTCCCAGTCAGCAAACTCCATCCTTCCCATGGGGCCGTCATCTTTCTCCCAGCAAAAAGACATCCTGTAGATGCTTCCTTGCCAAGAGGGAGGTATTATTGCTCTCAGGACCAGCAGTCAGTCCTGTTGCAGAGGTGAATTGAGCCATGTGCAATGTTTCCTACCCTGTCACCACCGCCAGTTCCCAACTAAAACCAGTTTTAAATTTTTATTTAGTTTTTTTCAAAACTGTCCTTCAGACTATAAAGCTGCCCGGAGTTTCCAACAGGCAACCGCCCGTTAGGACTCCCGCCCTCAGTCTGGTTAGTCCTTGTGCTTCTCAAAGAAAGGGCTGACTTTTGGTAAGCAACCAGAGGCTTAAAATTCCTAAACTCAACCTTATTAGAGGTAAGGAGAAAAATATGCAGGGACGTGAAGCAAATTCCTGCCTAATTCCTCGGGAGATCCAATCAATGGAAGACTTCTCCTCTCTGTTTATTTTCTTCCCAGCAGAAGCCCCAGTCTGTCCTCTTCCTCTTCCAAAGAAACCAACCGTGCTCCACACCCAGGAGCTGTGACATCAGAGGATATTTTAAGAAAGCAAATTTGTCCCCAACCCAGGTTTGGTCTCGTTCCCTTTCCCTCGCGCAACCCCAAGCTCGCTGCAGAGGAAAGTCAAAGCTGGCTACTGGATGCCAAACCTGGAGGAAAAGTGGGAATTTAAAATAGAAGGAATTGTCTTTTCCAGTAATTTCCCTCAGAAGAAATAATATGCTTGGCTTGTCTCTCTGTTGATACAAGGGTGACTCATTAATCCAACAATGTGAGACTGTTTTAAGGTTAATGGCAGGCATCTAGAACTGGCATCGTGTCAGTTGGCAGCTTCCGAGCTCAGCTAAAAAATGCACTTTTATCGCTGTAATATATCCGGAATGCAGCCGTACCTAAAGATTTAATTCTCAGACTAATTTTTTAAGGCTATTCTCAGAGTCTATTTGCTCCTGGCACTGAGCTTTGCTTGAAAATTACCCTTGCAAACCACACTTGAGCCCACCCTTCACGTCTCTGTGATGCATTAGAGCCCAGCCGCACCTCTGCGTATTCTCAGTTTACCCAGGTTTGGTCTAACCCAAAACTCTGCAGATGACTACGGACTCGGTCTGCGCAGGCAGGAGTTTTACGACTCTCTCAATACCCATTCGGCACCGACCCTTAGAGCATATCTGGGAGTTCGCTCCAAAACGTCTACTGACCTCCACCTGAGAGCGGAAAAAGACCTGCTCTCCCTCAAGCTTACTAGTTTTTCAAGGAGACCTCCAAGAAAAACAACGAGCAACAGTGGTATTTCTGCTATGAAGGGGGAAAAAAAAGAAAAAGAAAAAAAAAAAGAGCTAAAATAAACACTTCCACCCTTCCTACATCATAAAATGAAGAGGAGGGGAAAAAGGCAAGAATATTCTCTCCTTGCACGTCACCCCTGAATTTTCCTTTAACTTTTAAAAGATGTTTGCTTGGTTGGTTGCAGCCATCCTGTGGACAAATGCCTACATCCTTACTCACAAACGGCCCAGGCAGAATTCCCAGGGAAAACAGTGGGCCAAGCCTTAAAACCGCTTCATCCAGTCCTACCAAAGCAGGGCTGTGCTGGCCAGGGACACGCAGGAGCTGGAAACTCTGTCCCCTTAAAGATGGCTAGGCTGCCTCAAACAAGAGAGGAGAATGGGGAAAAAAATAGCTATTTTTCACCATCAGAAGCTTCTCATCCTTTCTATGAGGGACGCTGGGGACTCTGAAATGCTCTCCATGATGCTGCAGACAAGCAGAAGGGCAATGCGGACTGAGCGGCCATCCCAAGACCCATTCAACGCAAGAATTGTTTCCAACGGTGGCTAAAAGCCATGGGAAGAGTACAAAAACCAGAAGCAAAAAAGTGATACTCCCCCATTATAGTCTCTCAGCCTCCAGCTTTTTTGCGTCACCGAGATGCACCACGCCAGGTGCTCCATCTTCGCAGTTATTAGCCCTTGGCTCGTGCTCCTGCCAAGGTCCACACGGGGCAAGTTCTCTGCTGGGCTTCCAAACCCCATAACCACACGTAGCTTCGAGGCCCAGCGTATCCGCGCTTGCGAAAGCGGCCCGATGAGTTTAGTATTAGTCAGGTTAGGCCTCATTAAACATCTGCTTAGCGTTTGTAGGACCATGCCTCAATGCTCAGGGTTGTTTTTTTTCAAAGATAATGATCCTTTTGCTGTCAGATTCCTAACGACAGCACAATACATCATTCTAAACATGGGCAAAGCTCTCAAAATGCAAACCTCCTGCTGCAGCTCTTTCAGAAATGTGCGTAATATTTTAACCAGCCCTAAAATACCAAACTTACACACCTATAAGCAGAACAGACAAATCCCAGAGATTCAGGATTAAAAACCACATCTGCTGTTAGGTTTTTTGACAAACTGGCCTCCATTTATTAGATACGTGGAAGTCACAAAATGCAAATAAGCCCAATAAGTTATCTCTGCTTCCCATTTTACGAAATCTTCCAGCTTTGTCTTGAGGAACAGACCACATCATAGTTCCAAACTTGTCACACACATGCCATAAGCCTTTATTTTCTTTTCTTTTCCTGTACCTGCACCTATTTTACTGACCCCCCCATAAAAAAAGGTCCCTCATTAACAGCCCATCTCCAGTTCTCCATCCACCCACGGCAGCCTGAGGACCCTGCTGCAAACTCCCACCCTCATTCAACTCACCTTATAGAGCAAAGTCATTACAACAGTGAAAACTCAGCTATTGGGAAGAGCCTGGAATCGCTGCCTCTCCAAGGGGTCACAGTCTGAGAAGGGACATTGTCACACATCCATTTACCCTCATCGCTTCGTGCTCTCCCTTGCAAGGAGCTGGTGTTCTCTCTCCACACCAAACAGCAGAAACAGAAGCCGGGAAGGTACCATCAGCATAGCTGGGTTCAATCCTAAAGGATGACTAAATCTCACGTGTAGGAGATGGTGCCAAGGAGGCAGAGGGGTTCTCCAAACCACAGTAGGAAAGGTTGTGGCCATCAGAGCCTCTTACTCCCGGCTGGACAACATGCACCTGAATATATTCCATTCTTGAGGCTCCATCATCCTCCCTCCCCCTTTTCTCTGGTTCAATATCTAAAATGCTGGTGCTCAACCAGAGCTCTTGAGCACAGCTGCAAGAAAATCAAGTATTAACAACTACGCAGCTCCTCCAAAGTGGATAACGGCATCAGAACGACTAAAGGTACAACCACGCGTCGAAGAATGAGATAATTTCGTTGTGTGTTCAACAACATAAGAGCAGACCCTCTACTGCTGCGGCTCACGGGGTGAAGCACGTAAGATCAGGACCTACCGATGTTCCCCATCGGCTGTCACGTTAAAGACACCACATTAGCAACCTGACAATGGTGCCACATGTTTTCAAACTTCACCGCGGTGTGAATCTGTCCATCCTTGGTCAGGTGTGATGGCTACTGTCACTTAATAAATTATAGAACCATTTTGGTTGGAACAGATCCTCAAGATCGTTGAGTCCAACCATTCCCCCACCCCAGCACTACCCCATGTCCTGAGAACCTCATCTCCTCTGTTCAACCCTCCAGGGGTGGTGACTCCAGCACTGCCCTGGGCAGCCTGTTCCAATGCCCCACAGCCCTTTCCATGCATCACCCATTTGGAAGGAAAACCCACCGACTTTAGCGGGCAGAGCTGCGCTAATTCGCAAACACCTCACCTCCCCCTGCTCTCATTTTGCTGCACGCAAAGGACACCTGATATTTGCTAAAATACTAAATTTGGAAGCAATACGGTTCTGGTCCAGAAGCCTCGATCCCAGGCAGCAGCTGATTACTGCCGGCCAATTTGACACCCTGTCACGACGAAAACGGACACATGTTCCTAACAGCTCTCCCCAGAAACTACAGACATGTACGGTCTTAGCTGAAAGGTTAAGTCTGAGAAAGCTAAGCCAACAGGTGAAATTAGAGGAGAGCGCAGACATCACGCCTTGATTCAGGGTCCATTATGGTCCCTTTTTGTTAACATGCCTATTCTAAAGTCCAGGGAAAAAAGAACAAAACAAAAACCAAAAAAACACCTGACTCCAGTAACAAGATATTTTTACATGCTTCAAAAGTGTGGGGGTTTTGTCGTTGTTTTGGGGTTTTGTTTTGTTCTGTTTTGTTTTTTTTGTTTTGTTTTGGTTTTTTTTGATCACTCCTAATTTTCAAGTAAACCTAAGATTTTCTATTTTATTCAAACACCCTGGTGAGTAACAGCCTTAATCTCCTTTGCAATTGCTCTTAATAAATCTTAAGGTAAGGTAGGAGATCCAGAAGCTGCAAAGCCACCCGTGCACCTTTCATCCAGGAGGAGGGAATCCAGGCAAAAAGCCTCATTAGCAGTCGAATGTTCTCCTAAACCACACCGATGTTTCCCCTCAGCCATCCTCCTCCTCTTGCGCATACAAGGCTGAGATTACACACCCATTTCCCTCTCATTTTATGAATGGCTTTTATTTTTTTAATGCAATCTGTCTCCAGGCCAGAGAGCCCTAAGAGGAACAGAAGTAGGAAAAGGGACAACTAAAGGCTTTTTAACAGCTCCGGAAAGCCAGGCCACCGACTTTGCTAATTGCCCTCAGCTTTCATTACCGCTCCTCTTCCATTTTGCCGCACGTAGAAGCTGGTGCAGTCAAAGCAAAGAGCTGACGGTGCGAGGCAGAGGCGGCTGAGGAGGACCAGCTGCTCCGCCGGGCGTCCCACACCGCCCCGCCATGCAACGTCCTCCAGATCCATCATCATCCTCGCGCTCCTCCTCCCCGGCCACGCTGCCCGGCTCTCAGCAAAGCCCAGACCTCCCACGTCCAGCCACGTGTGGTTTCCTCCAGCTTCACCCACCACGTGTTCTCCTCCTCCTCCTCGTCTCTCCACCCACCCGAGCCCAGCTGTCCTCCAGCCCAACGCGTGCTCCTCTCCGTGTCACCCTGACATTTCAGTTTTCGGCTCCTAAGCAAGACACATCTCGGCCTTGGCCTGTGGCACCCGGCGGACAAAGAACAGCTGGGAAACACTTCAGCCCAGACAACAAACCGTTTTCTAGAATTTCAAAGGTCAGGAACTAAATCCATCTTACTGCGCGGCGGACGGCGCTTTGCCGTGATGCACGGCCAGACCCTTCCACCGCTGGTGTTTCCACGGCGTTACGGGAATGCTCCTGATCGTGATGCCGCTCTTGAGGGATGCTCGAGACCTTTTGGAGGACATTAACCCAAGTACCACACATCCTGCGTTCTCAGAGTTCATCTCAGTGTGCGCAGAGGCTTTTCCCTTTCACAGTTTGGCCCCTTTCCCTGCTGGCTGGGTGCCTGTAGCTGGCAGTTCAAGCATCCCAGCAGATCCATAAATAATTCAACAGCTTGCTAAAAAAAAAAAGCGATCAATCATGTTTATGTTTCTGAACCACGCAGAAAACATGGGCAGAGTCAGAGACCGGAGTACCAGGGATAAGTCAGGAGAAGCGAGGGGGACAGCGTAAGGCAAAGCATCAGGGAAACCAGCTGCAATAGGACCAAGCTGTGCAAGGAGAGGGGAAAAAAACCCCTTCAACTTTTAATTAAATCTTCAACAAAATAAAAAACCCCACAACTTTTCCATTTCCAGACAAGCTTTTAGGGCCCCAAACAGCCATGTGAGAAGTTCCAGCCAGAGTAAAGCCTTTTTACACATCTTCTGGTAGCATATGCTTTACAAACCACACGAGACAAAAGCACGCAGTACTTTGGCTATTCGTGCCTATTTATTTCTCGGCTCTAGGAGCAAAGTATGCCACAGAGACAAATTTCATCCATCCTTATGGCTACTGCTCCTCTGCTGATATGCAAATACCAGCACTCATTCACGCTCTCTTTGAAGTTTATTAGTCCACTTTCCACACTGTTGTTATTTTAGTAACACCATCCCAACCAGAAATCGTAATTCCATATCCTGTACTCTGCAGATATTGGTGCAAAAATTAAAAGACTATTTTCTTGTATGGAGATCTCCAAATCTTTCTGGCAGGGAGAACGTCTGACAATTGACTGGGCTCCAGCCCATGCTGCTAAGTGCTGTTTTCTTTTCAGTTTTCCTTTCTTTGGCTGTTGTGCTAGATGTAGTGAAAAGAGACAGGCTCGTTTTTTATTTACGTATCTCATATATATGTAAAACCAGGTTTTATGTCAGGATGGGAACACGCCAGCATTCCAGACCCCACTGGTCATGCACGCCGAGCACTGACAGCAGAACCACACGCTGCCCGTATTTTCTACAGCGTTTTCACTCTAGAAGGACAACCACACCAAAATCCCGGGGAAGACTCAAATGCTCATTTTCCTCCTTATTCAGCGAGAAACATGGGAGTGGGGATGAACTTAGAGCTGAAATAGGCTGTTGCTTTTAGCTGCAACATCTGAGCAACAGGGTTTGGAGCGGGACCCTCGGGTCAGGCTTAGATGCCATACACACCTCCCTCCAACTCTCTGCGGTCTCCCATCACCGGATTAAATGACATTAAAGAGGAGGATAAAGGCAATGAAAGACTTTGAGACAGAAAATATTGCCTTATTTTTAATTGTTGTGAGTGCGGGTATGTTCACAGTGAACTATCAAATAGAGTTTTCAAAGGCTGAAGCAGGAGGATACCTGCTGCTGGCGGGGGGCTGTGTCAGACCTTAAGAAAGGTCTCCCATGGTATCACACCTCCTGCTGAAGTGCCTAACACAACCCCATCGCTCACCTACACGGCAAATCGGAGATGATCCTCGCTCCTTTTCTCGTGGAGCTGCTCTCCTCGTGGCTGTGGAGTAACAGAAAAGCCCCAAAGCAAGGAGACAACTGGGAACATCCCAAGTTCCTTTTGCAAAGCCTCTTGCCTCTGAAGCAAACAATCCTAATCCAAAGTAAAAATAGCAAGGAAGAGTGCAGCTGCTTGCAAATGCCAGGACTTATTTATTCTCCTGGAAGCCAGCAGACAGCTGAAAGGAGCAGGACACTTTAGATTACTGGCCCAAGGAAAGAGAAATCCTGATAGATTTCCTCAAACATTGCAAAACTCTGAATTACCCTATTGACACTCCGCGTGTCACGTCATTTATCTTTCAGTCATACACTCAAATCCAGCTTTTCACAGAGCCAATGGCGCACGCACGTTTTCAAGAGCTTTGTAAACACAGGGATGCATCCAGCAGAGCATCTGGAGGGGTCACCTCCCTGCCCAGCCCCGGCCTGGCGCGCTCCCCACGGAGCACAACGCTGCCCGCGCACCCCCGCGGGACCCCGGCTCTCCTGCCGCTGCTTCCAACCCTCCTCGCACAGCCTCCCTTGCGCTCCTTGCTAACAGCTCCACTCCGTCCCTCCGCAGAGATACACGTCTTGAGCAGGGTCTTGCAAAGCAAAAACTCTTTCAGCCTGGCTGAAAACAGGTAGGAGTTGCTCCTGCCAAGAGCATCTCCCATCTTTGTCCCGCTCCTTGTTTCACCTTCCTCACTCAATGTCCATGACAAACCTCTCGTGTTCAACTCCATCACACCACACTGAAGCTCGCAGGAGCGTGGCCTGCGGCCACGACAATAACAGAGACGTTTTGTGGTTTAACCACAGGTTTGATAAACAGCACAGCAAGAGTCCCCTTACAGCCACTGACTGCCCGTGATGTGCAGCTTTGCACAGGCGCATTGAAATGAAAGATTTACATAGAGATGCAACCGCCTTTTACTGCACTCGTTTGCCACGTCCTCAAATGCCACCCTGCAGCAGGGAGCTGCTGGATTTGCCTCCAACCAGGAACAGCTTGATGCTCCACGATGGTATTTCATGGGACACTGGGTCAGCTGAGGTACCAGAATTAGCTCACAGCAAAAAAAAAAAACAAACCAAACCAAAAGAACCCCAAACCAACCAAGAAGTATAATACGTGCAAACAGAAAACCTCACCTTTTGTTACCAGAAACCTCAGTTTACATTACTAGAAAGATAAATACGAAGAAGGCAAGATGAGGAAGGGGAAATCAGGTGTCCCTGTGCAGCCCCCTGCAGACTTTATGCACCTTCTTCCTTAGGCTCTCCAGACTGAAGGTTTTGGGGGAACTGCTTTACCAGTTATGGAAGCTTTTCACATGGCCAGAAACAGCCGTACAGGAGCAGAGGAACACAGCCCAACCCGTGGAAGAAGAGCGAGAGGAACACACCGACACCTCACGGCAAGGACCATCACGGTACCGCTGCCGTGAAACATGAAACACCACCATGCTCTTAATCCCACCAAGGAACAGGACTGGCTTATGGGTCTGGCAAAAACAAACGACAAGAACAAAAGAAGGAAGGAGAGCAGAGAAACAGCTGCGCTGGTGGGGATGTGGTGGCTGCACCCAGCGCCTTGTGCCTGGGAGCGCGTGGTGGGGGAAGCAACACCAGCCCACGGCAGGAGGTGTCGGACCCATCTGCAATGTGTCTGCCTGGCCAGGAGGTGGGTGCTGGCCGCAACTGAGCGAAAAGCTGGTTCCAAGATGTAATTGCCTCTGGCACCTTCTGTGGGACGGATGGGTGTTTAGAGGATGCCTGTAATTCAATTGCTTCTAAAGGATGAAAGAGGCTTTTTTCCTCTTTCCAGAGAAAAGAGAAGGAAAAAAAAAAAAAAAGAGAAAGAAAAGCAGAAAAGCATCCAGGTAACAGTTCCCTTTGGGAACAGAGTCCTCCAAAATGTAGGTGGCAGGACAAATACATTTCTGGAGAAGCTATATCGAGAACTTGGCCATGGTGAGCTTCCATCTAAAACATGCCTTATTGCTGTTGGGCTAGGAGGCTAATTACAAGTCCAAAGAAAAGAGAGAGAAAAGAAAAAAACCCCTCAATGGAACTGAGCTTTAAAGACAGTAAGTTCCAAACGCTATTTGGACGCTGGCAAACACATGCTCCATTTCAAACTCGAGGAGAAGAGAAAACAAACATGCCACTAGTGGGAACACCCTGGAGGTCTGTAGCTGGGGATGGAGAGGAAGCTCCCTCGCCGGCCCACACAAACACACACACAAGCTCAGGCGGCTGGATCAGTCGCTCAGAACAGAAAAGGAGGAAATATTAAGCACTTTCGGAGGCGGCCACTGGCCTCATGTCTCCGGTGACCTGCCCTGCCACATCGCCCGCAGCTATTCCAGGGCCAGTCCCCTGCCAGCTGCACATCGCCATCCCGGGGGGTTTGAACCACGCTTTGGGCATCTGCTCCTGGGTGGCGGTAAGCATCCAAGAAACACCACCCGTCAGGTATTGCTAAGGAAGCTCCACTCCACCTACCTGGGGTATAGAGGAGGGATTAGCAATTTTTAATATGTTTTACAAAACCAAGAAGTGCTCAGAATACCCCACCACACCCTGAAGGGAGCAGAGCGAAGGAGGAGACTAGCGAATCAGGCCTGCCTACTCTTAGTTGGTTTAAGAAAACCATAAGGTAATAGAATTCACAGCAAGCCTGGATTTCTGCAAGGGACCAGCATTGCCACCCATTCCCCCTTGAGCAACGTCCAATATGTTCCCTGCCCCGTGCAAACCACCAGCCAGAGGTTGAGCTTTGCAGAAAACCTCTTCCATCCCTCCCCACCCCGCCAGCTCCCACCGCTGCCTCCGTCTCTGCAAAAGGCACAACTGGACCTGACAGCAGCACTCGGTCTATCCTGAGGGTGGGTTTTTGGTGAAAAACGGTGGTATATGGGGCAACAGCTCCCCCAAAGGGTTTACACATCCCTAAGGCACCGGCAGGATTTGGTAGGAGGCTCATCGCCTCTGCTGACCGCCTGCATGTAATTAGACCTGGGAGTGCACCTCTGGCAGGTCATTTTATTTCCCTCCTCCTATGTTCTTTATGGCCCCCCTGGCAAGACGTCTGACAGCTTCACAACCCTAAATGTGTTCAGCTGTGGGAGGGAGGGCAGAGCTGGCGGCTCCACTTCACAGCAGGGGGAAAAGGAGGGAAGTCGCTGGGGAAACACGGGCCAAAAGAGAAAATGGACTTGGATCCCACTAAATCTAAAAAGCCACTCTGCTCAACAAGGGATAATCTCCCTTGCAAAGGCCAAGTACCATTACCAGCAATTACGCATCTCGAGTTCGTTGTTTGCAATCACGCATCTCGAGTTTGTTGTTCGCAATCACGCATCTCGAGTTTGTTGTTCGCAATCACGCATCTCGAGTTTGTTGTTCGCAATCACGCATCTCGAGTTTGTTGTTCGCAATCACGCATCTCGAGTTTGTTGTTCGCAATCACGCATCTCGAGTTTGTTGTTCGCAATCACGCATCTCGAGTTTGTTGTTCGCAATCACGCATCTCGAGTTTGTTGTTCGCAATCACGCATCTCGAGTTTGTTGTTCGCAATCACGCATCTCGAGTTTGTTGTTCGCAATCACGCATCTCGAGTTTGTTGTTCGCAATCACGCATCTCGAGTTTGTTGTTTGCAGGGCTCTGGCACAGAGGGCGCCATGGGAGATGCTGTTTGGCGGTGGGATCTCTGCAGCCCGCAGCTGGGGTACGGCTCCCCAAACACACCAGTGGTCACCAGCACCCTGAGCCTGCCAGCAGCCATTCCTCCCAAGCCAAATCAATCCCATCTTTGGCTGTTCTCAGCGTTTCGGGCTTTCTTTTCCACAAACATTGTGACACAAGCGATACCATCGCTGCTGCTTTGCAGGGCACCCAGCACAGAACCTTTGTAAAGGCTCCTCCAGCAAATTTGCATCTGCAAATACACAGGGATACTGCACAGCGTGAACAGAGAATGAAAAGGCAAAGGTAGAATTCATGGATGCTTTACTCCCATAGATGGTCTGTTCCCAGGATATTCTTAAAGGAAAAAAACTTTCTTCTTCTTGACAGCAACAGATATGAAAATCCAGGGCCTGCCTCTGATGAGCAGACAGGAGACTCATCTGCTGCAAAGGGGATGGAGAGCAGACCCTTCAAAGCAAACCCTTCAAAGCAAACAGCATCAGTGACTTAACTGAGGACAAGGATGGGTGGGAAACCTGCATCCTCATCTCTGCCACACTCCCTGGGCCTAGCAGAGCCCTCCAGGACTCCACTGCAGACCCTGAGGGCCTTCGCGTCCCTTTCCACGCAGCTCTGTGGGGAGACACCACCCTTGGCACGTGCCCCGAGCACCTCTGCAGTGGACGTGACGAGCCACGGCTGGTTTGTCACATTTGGTCACCAGAGAACAACTCCAGGGACCTGCCGTACTTACGCAGAGATGGACTAGGGAGGATTTATAGGTGGGGAAAGTAGAACAAATTAAGAAACAGTAATTAAGTGTTGCCAGGCATAGCACGCGTGCTGAGACGTGATGGAGAGCAGCAATTTTCTCCTTGCCCATCACCTCTCCGGGTCCAGCTCCTGCGTACAGGACACGTCCCACTCGCCTGCTCAAGGGGAATGCAGATCTGAGGCTGCCGGACTAAAATTAATTAAAATGGTAGATGACTGACCAATCCTGCCTATAATACAAATGACTTGCTAGAGACCAGCGAGAGATTTTATTTTCTAAAAACATCCACAGCCATCCCAGGAAGGGTAATTCCCATTCGTCAACTTGAGCTTTTCCTGGCAGTACCTTCTAATCTCTTGGCACCGACGTGCGAGTTAAAGCAAACAGATGTGTACGTTTGCAAATCTAACTCCTGCATGCAAGTCAGGTGTGAGAGCGGATCTAAAGCCCCGTAACAAATGTCAGGACTGCATTTTGATGACAAATTAAGTTTTGATTAATTCCTTTAAGTGATCCATTTCCCCAGAAGATATCGACCATCCATCAGAAATTTGGGAACAAATTTGTGTAGGTTTTGCTCCGTCGCATTTTGTTCTCTCTAGAAGAAAAATCCAAGTTTTCCCTTGGGCAAAACTCTTTCTCTTTTAGCTCCAGCACGGCCTCATCTGTATACGCCATCACTAAACTGTGCTCTCTGAACTTAGAGGAATCATAACAAATCTAACAGAACCAGCTGCATAAAGCTCAATAGTTTTTTGTAAAATCACCTCATTTCCTCGAGCGCTCCCACAAACATTTTCAGCTAGCCTCGTGACAATGCATCCACCTTAAGGGCAAAGCTTCTGTGCAATATAACGCGTTGTTTCAGCCACTGTCAGGTACCCGGTGAGAAGTCTCCACCGAGCGCTGGCCCCATGCAGCGATGTTGCTGCACCCGGGGGCAGCCCGATGGACGGGGCGAGGAGAACAGGTCCAGAGCAGCTGCCCAGATGTGCGTCCCCACCGCTGGCCACGGCAGCAGAGCCCAGCACGGGCTGATTTACAACATCAGCTGCCCGGAGCTCCCCGTGTTGCTCCACCGCCTCCGCTCCCCGAGTCGGCACAGGACAGCATCGCTCTGCCCCATCCTGCTCTTGCACCAACGAGGATGTTGGGCTCTGAGTTTCCCTCCTAGCAGCACTTCTGGTACAAGCTACGGCATCAAAAATACATCAGGTGTGGGTGTTCGGAGGTGCCACGTGGCGCGGTGTCATCCGTCTACACCACGCACGTCCGTCAGGCACACCCAGGATTAGGGACACGCCGCAGCACGTGCACAACCCCTTCTCCCCACTGACTTCCCTGTTTTCTCCTCCTCACAACCCAGCCAAGCGCAGATTTCTGTGGCGGGGGAGGAGGGGGTTGTGTAAAGCCCCAGAGGAGCCTTCGAACTCCCCATCAGCAGCCAAGTCCTTCGGACAAGAGCTGCTCCGCACGCAAAGCCGCCGGGACAACCGAGGGCGTTTGTCAGCAGGATTTCCCTCCTCGTAATTTAAGGCAGGCGGGGGTTCCGAGAGGCTGCAGCCCGCCTTCCTACAGCAAAAATCCCGGCAGAACTCGCTAACGATCGGCCAACTTGTTAACACCCAGGTACACAGGGGCTGTGCATGCAGTCGCATACGCAGGCACTACAAAATAGTTGCTAAAACATGGACAAAAAAAAACCCAGAAGAGAAAAACAATTTGGGAGAGCAGAGGGTGAGCTGCTGCCAGTCCTGCGGTTTCCCATCTCCTGGGTTCCTTCTCCTGAGGCCATTGGCAGCATAAGATTTGGAACTAGATAATCTTTAAGGTCCCTTCCAACCCAAACCATTCTATGACTCTATGAAACGGGAGCCAGATCCCGTGCCTGGAAGGAGGCTCCTCTCCTCCTCCTGCTCGGAGAAGCGATGCTTTAAAGTGAGCGCCAAGTCGGCCGCAAACCTGTCCGGGCAGCTGAGGAGGCCTCGGGCCGAGCTCCTCGTTTTCACCTGTCACCATCAGCTACAGCTCGAGCTGGTGCAGCCGCAGAGGTTCATTGGCAATTCTGTTAGGAGACGCCTTCGTTTGTCCACAGGTTTCTTCACGACACAGAGGGGACCGCGTTTGGATCTGTGCCACGCAAACCATAGAATTGTTTCGGTTGGAAAAGGCCTTTAAGATCCTTGAGTTCAACCGTTCCCTCACCCCATGTCCTGAGAACCTCATCTCCGTCTGTCCAACCCCTCCAGGGATGGTGACTCCAGCACTGCCCTGGGCAGCCTGTTCCAATGCCCCACAGCCCTTTGGGGAAGAAATTGTTCCCAGATCCAACCTCAACCTCCCCTGGCGCAACTTGAGGTCATTTCCTCTCATCACTTGCTACTTGTTGCAAAAACAAGCTCAAAAATGACTTGTTGGTCCCACAGCCTGATGCCTTTCACCTCCAGGCTATGAATATAGCTTTTGTACTGTGCGTGTAAAATGCTAGGGCTGTATCTTCTAACCTGTAATCCACACAAATAGCTGTTTTATCCAAGATATTTTATTTTCTTCACTTAAAGAAGACACTAAAATACTAATTAGAAAATCTGTTAAATCAGTGATTTTGCATCATCTCCTCCGTCAAGCAGCAAGGTTCCCAACACTTTAGACCTCAATTTATCTTTCTACTTTATTTGGAGCCATCAAGGGGAAACTGGATGATACAAAACTGGAACCTAAAAAGCAATGCAACCACTTCAGAAATACCAACAGACGGTAATTTCACTTCTCCCCAAGGTTCACATCCTCTACAGATCCATCTCGTCGAGGCTTCAGAGCCAGAGGGGCAGAAGGGAAAACATGGAAGAGCAAGACAGGTCTATATTTCAAACATACACATCTACCACTGAACAAATCTGGACATCTGTCAGAAGATAGAAGGTTTTGACTGAACAGGGACTTCAGAATTTGGCCAAAGTTTCTTTTTTTTTTGAGAATACCAGAGGAATTGAGTCTTTAGGAAAGCTGGGCAGTTCGCCCTTTAAATCAGTTATCACTGCAGTCCAGAAACAGCTGAGACATGCAAGTCTACTCACAACTGACATCCTAATGACTCAACGCTCTATTAAAAAAAAAAAAAAAAGTTGGCTATTTTTTACCAGGCCAGGTGATGGAAATAGTTTAGTCAACTTAAAAGAAAACACAGACAAAAAAGTCTTCTGACCAGCCACAAGCCTGTGTAGGCAGCATCATACATCCCAACACCAGAAAGGAAGGTAAGGTTGGAGAAATGAATCTAGAAGGCCCAGAGACCAAATGCATTGATGGGATAAACCTACACCTTGCTGACAGGGAAGGAATGCACTCAGAGTCACCATATTTTTATAGGCACAGACTCATCTAAAGCAGAATCAAGGGAATCTACAGAGAGATAATTTTCCTTTCCTTTACTATTATTCAGAATACTGGAAAACAGATAACAATATTTAGCTGCTGACACATCGAAGAACAACTGCAGTTTTAGACCAGTTTTGCCAGTGCTGTTACAGCCTGGAAACATTTCCCTGCACCAGGACTTGCACTTTCCAGCCTGCGCCAGATCCATCCCCTGAGGAGCCGGTCAGAGTTTGGCGTCAGCAACCTAAGATGTCGCAAGAAGCAATGGAAGAGGAGAACGAGTACGTTCTGGTGGCTATGGCTGTCTAGCCAGCATCTCCCTTACTGCCTCATCCCACGTATTTCAAATTCCTTTAAAGGTCTTGACTGTTGAGACAGTTCTCTGCGATGCTGGGAATCTCCATCACCACCGAGTCAGGAAGAACCACAAACGGGTCACACCTTAAAAACCCAAACCAGACTTGCTCCTAAAGCATTCCTCCAGCATGAATTACCCTCAGACAGAACCAGCAGGACAGACGTGTGTTGAGAAAAAAGGCGCAGAGAGAGAAGAAACATGACTTGCAGCGAACAGGGTCACACCGAGGAGTCACCAGCAGACTCGGGAATTACCCTCCCACGTCCCTTTGCTGGGTGACTCCTCACACTCCTCGCCAGCAAACAACAAAGCGTGCAAAGGGAGATCTGAAGGTTGCAGCGACGGTTTGTTTGTGTTCCTGCTCGATCGCAGCTGGATGTTGCTCAGAGGCAAAACTGATGGGGACTTGATTTATTTATTGGATGATGTACGCAACTAAAAAATATGGCACAGAACCGGAGTTCTGCAGAGTCTGTTTAAAGGCGAACATAAATCAAAGAGCACAGTGGAAAACACAAGCTCCACGGAGCTCTTACTGCACCCCACCTCCACCTGTCACCTTTTAATTCGCCCCAAGCTCATCAAGAGTTTCACAAAGTGCTGCTGGGGCTCAGCCCCACACGTCCATCCCCATGCGCTGGTGGGTACCAGCTCCTGCAGCACTTGCACAACCCCACGTATAAAAACTCAGCCTGACTTATCCCCTCCAGCAATTGCAAACATCCAGGAAAACCGTAACCAAGACGCTCGGTCATTTATTTTTCTCTTAAGGATAATTTCCCACACTGGTTTTGGCTCCTGCACATGGTGCAGGATGGGTGGCTCCTGCCCAGACTCAACCCCATCAGGTGTGTTAGACCAGAGGAAGAAAAACCCACTTTAGAGGCTTTACTGCTGATGTCTGTTTATACTTCACATCAACAAATCTCTTCATTTTTAATAACATTGTCATCTCACCTATGTAAAGTATGCATTAAAATTAAAACCCGTGAAGTTTGGGTCTGTCAATGTAGGTTACGCAAACGTCACTTCAATTTGCCATTAGTCCTATAGCGAATGCTCAAATTGTTCATGTTATTCAGTCAACCCATTTTCAATTAAAAAAACAAAACAAAACAAAATGATCATACGACTGGATCATGGTCCGGAGCAGGTGAAGGATGTGCTAAAATCTACAGTTCACCTTCTCCCCTCAGCTACGCAAAGTGGTCATGTCCTGATGGTTTTGTTGGCTGCATGAGGTGAAGAAGAAGAACAGGCACATGACAGCAGCTTTTAGCTTTTTAAATTTTTAAATGTTTTTAGCTTTTTAAATTTAGACTATTCTGAAACAACCATCTCATCCGTGATGATGATCCAGGGACAGGATTACAGCAGCGTTACATGGAAAGAGCATTAGGAAGTTTATAAGATTAAACACCTTCTAAGTGCAATATGTACATACAATCAGGAGCCTCTCCAAGGGAAAACATTACTTCCAGCTTCTTACCTATGATGGAGAGTCCCTCTCCTCCTGCCAAGGCTGAAATTTAAGACTAATCATGGATTTAGCTACAGAAGAAAATCCTTTGTCCCTGCAAGTTTTAAATCTCTGTGAACCTACAGCGGTGCCATGACAGCGTAAAAGCAAACCCCGTCCATCATTTCCTTCCCGAGAAAGCCCAAAGCAGCAAGTCAAGTCTTGCTCCCCATAAATGTGCTGGAAACATAATAAATATTATTAAATTCTATTAGAGACTACAAACTTGAAAGCCTTGTCTGGGGGAGGGGGTGACTTCTGACATAGGGATGATTGATTTCCAGCAGAGTTAGGAATGCGATGCTTGCTTAATAGAAGTAAAATACGTATATTTAGGTTTTCCTCCTCACCAGGAAACTACAAAACCTATAGCTGTGTCTCGGTGCGATAACTGCAGTGATGATGAGCTACTCAACAAGGGCTCCTCAGCGGTAAGGCAATAAGTAGGTCCTGACCTGTACCATTCACAGCTAAGCACACATCACCGCAACACGACGGATCAGCCATGACAATTGTGTATCTCTGAAAAGCAGAGCAGAAAAAAATGCACAAAAAAAATACACCATGCACAATGATGCTAATGTGCCAAAACACTTTGCTTTTTCTCACTCCTGTGTTTGACTGTGAAAAACATCTATATGTGCATGCAGAGAGGCAGGTTTTAATAGATGCTTGGGGCTTTAATACCGGCTTTAGTGCTTTCGCATGTTTTCCTGGATCCTCAAGTGGAGGTTGCTGGAAAAGCTCCATGGACAGCAGTCACCATCAAGAGTGGGTGCCCAGTTTTGCCCACGATGGGGGTGCTGGGGGATCACAATCCTCCCGTTCCCGGCACACGGCTCGCTCTGCGTCCTCTGCCACATGTGGTTCTTATCTTGCTCCTTCTTGGCCGGTTCTCCCCAACAACAGCACCGAAAGCACAAATCCCTCTCTGAGGACGAAGCTGGTGAAGTTCCATAACTGAACATGACACCAGGACTCCCACGCGCTCCCCGATGGCCAGTTGAGCCCAACCCTTCCAGCCCAGTCACTTCCATTGCCGCTTCCACGAGTCTAAGGTTTCTAAGAACTGGCCCCAGGTGCTTGGAAGCTGAGGATGCAGCTAAAACAGCTCGTGTGGCCTTTAGCCTGGACGCACCACAGAGGACAACGCAAACCAAGCTGGGGTCATTTAACATCAAGCCCATGAGCCTCCCACTTCAGCCGAGCTTGGGGAACGCAGCTGCAGGGATTAACGTCCTTTCCCGTCTCCGCAGTGAAGCTCTGGGAAGGGAGGTACAAACGTGGAAAACCTGGCGGTGTGGGCTTGGAAAGCCAACTCCTGCGGCCAGGGGTTAGAGCCAGGGACAGAGCTGCTAACTGAGGTCCTGTTTTGTGCTTGGCCAAGGATCTGCTGTGCATCCTTGGCCAACAAAGTGCTCTGTCTGATCTGGGGAACAGAGATAACCGAGATTAAAGATACCGCGTGCGTGCAAAGAACTTATTATTAGCACGGCTTACAAGTTGGCAGGAAGAAGCGCAGGTCCTGACCTGGGCAGGGCAGAGGGTAGGTGCACACAGCCTGTTCTGTGTATTTTTTTTTGGTCTGTAATTGTGCTCTGCTGTCATTAATACTGTACACTCAACCTGAGGCTTTCCTGATGTTTGGAGCCCAGCCGCAACCTCCGAGCTGCGTACGCAAGGTTTGTCCCACTGCTCCCGATGGCTCAAGCTGTGCTGCCTGTCATGTTATTCTCTGGGAGAAGAGATTCATCTGGTATTAAATTACAAACTAAAACCCAAGCGCATTGGCAGGTTTGGTTGTTGGGACACTACTGACAGCTGCTAGGAAGGCTTCTGAGAGATGTTTGCAAAGAAAAGGAGAAAGGATTGGGTGTTGAGTCAACCAGCACCTTACACTGGAGCCGGGTGGAGGTGAGCAGCAAACCAGCTGCTCATGACCGGCATTTACATCGGTTTTAAGCATCAGGTCACAAACAGAGAGCACAGGAGGCATTATCTGAGCTCCATCAGGAGCTTTCTGCTCTCCCTGGACTACGACTGACCAAACACGGACACGTGCTGCGGCTCTTGCCTCCGAGCTGGGTGGCGCAGTTCATCATTTCAGAGTACAGAGCTCACTCGCAAACAAAGAAAATACCCACGTTCATCAACGGGGTCTTTGACAACACGAATAAATCCATTCCCATTCAAACACCTGAGGAGAAAACGGCAAAATATTGTGGAACTAAAGCAGCTCTTAAAAACACGCACGGACCTTTGGAGCCGTTCTTCCCTCGGTCCAGCGGGATAAGCCCCTCCAAGAGCCGCATTCCCCTTTGCAGTTAGGTGGTAGTTAGCAACAAAACTTCCCCAAACACAAGTCAGCCTTGCTATTTTTATTCTTTTAACAGGCATGAGAAGATGGATTGGGTGAAGAGATCTGAAAGACAAACACCTCTCAGGTTTCCTAAGCTGTGGCACGTTTGTCGTCATAGACAAACACACCAAGGTACCACGAGAGCCACGCTGAGCTTTGTGGAAGATCCAAACGTCTCCAATGCAAGAGGAGCATGAATGAGCAGAAAGGCAGGGATGGAGAAATGAAATGACCCAGAAACAGGTTTTTCTGGGTTCTCTTCCAGAAACAAGACTAGAGACACATATACACATTTTTTTCCCAAATTAATATATCTACACTTTGATTAAACTAACACCAGGTAATCGCAGCATTTCAGCTACCATCTCTCTCGGGAAGCACAGCGATCTTTCTTTCCACGTTTTCTCCACTGGCCCAGCAGCAGGTTGCTGTTAGCTCGTCCTAGGCTACGTCAGTGGCAGCTAAAAATAATTATCCTTAAAGGAAATCCAAACACTGCAATCTCCTCTTTCACTCACTACCTAATTAATAGTTTCCAGGTCACCCTGGCTTTCTGAGAACATCTGTTTGTTTTCACTATGTTCAAGGAAAGTCAAAGCTGGCCTGAAAGGGGAATATGAAAGCGTGTTTCATGTTTGCATAGTCTCCTTTCCACAGACGTGTCCGGATGTTGAGGCCTTTGAGTAAAAAAAGTGCATTCACAAAGGCGGATTCATGACTACAAATCTACAACGCACGTGGCTGGAGTTCAGCAGACACTAGGAACGGGAGGATTACCCGCAGGTGCTTTCAGGAGAATTTTTGCAAAAATACAGAAATAAATGCAATTATGTAAAAAGACACCAATAAGTTAAAGTCTTTGGTGGCATCATATGGGGGAGTTGCAACCAGGCACATTTTTGGCATTTGGTTTCTACACGTGGGCGAGACTTCAGTCAGCACGTGCAGATATAGAAAAGCTCCTTTCTTTTTGTTTAAATGAGGTTTGCACGTACCCAGTCCTCACATTTGTGGCAGGGCACATTCACCTCGCTTTGCACAGACTTGGCAAGAGGCAAAACATCGGGTGGCTCCGAGTTTGCCAGGCAGGCTGGTGACATTGCTCTGCTGCAGAAACATGGAGGTGACGCGGCACCCCAGCTTCCCTCTGCTCCAGATCTGCACAAAAACGCACGCAAAGCAAGGAGAACAACTGCAGCAAGAGTATTGGAGGTACACGGTGAGAGACAACGAATGTGCCGTTAATAAAGATGGAAAATCGCGGATAAACTGCTCCAGATGACAAAGGCTGGAGAAACAAGGAGTCAACAGCGTGAGGATGAGCAGAAGTAAGCACAGGGAGATACAGCCCTCAAAGGTAGTTTCTCAACAAAGAGAGATGGGCAATAAAATGAATGGTGGCAGGGAAAGAGCTGGAAGATGAAGGAGATATGACTGTTCTGGCTTTCCATACATCCAGGGACAGAACCCAGCACCAGGAGCTCCCTCGGAGTCTGTCAGCACCTTCAACCCAGCCATCAATTCACAGCACAGCCCCGATACGACTCCCAGGCCGTAACACAAACAAGGCGGCTCCGCAGCTCAGATCCCAGCTCATCCCCAAGCGCGGCCAAGGACGAACATTCCTGCGCGCTGCGTGCCAGAAGGCAGCGCGCTGCCTGGGCCGGGAGGCGCTGACAGAAATTAAGCAATCACTCGTTATTCTTCGTTGTCAGAGCGCTGTTCCACCCAAGAACACCAAGTCCTTGGGTGACAGGCACTGGAAGGGCCTTTAGTAGCTTCCCAAGTGACATCAGCTCTGCAAGCGCTTGCAGACGAGCAGAAATGAGAGCTTTGTGAGTCCCACTGCACCTCGCACCCGCACGCTCCGTGGGGAAGGGTTCGCCCGTGCTTCCCCGCGTTGGGGTGAAGCCAACGTCACGGTCTGCTCTGTTACTGGCACCCGCTCGGGCTACATCACTCCCTCCTCCCTGCAGGAAGTTTTTCGAGCAACACGAGCAAATAGACAAAACCAAGACACGAGGCCAACTGCGCGGCTCTGCTCTTTCTCCAGAGCTGCCCGTCCCTGCTGGTAAATCAGCACACGGGCTGCCCCATCCTCCCCTGCCCCACCGCTCCCCCTGCGCTGGGATGGTGGGGGACTTGCAAGAATATTCCAAAAATAATCCTGCTTAAGATCCGAGGTCCTGAGACGTGATGATATTACAAGGGGTAGGTGTATCTCTGGAGTAATTAGGGCCGAACGTTAGTTTTAATGTCTTTCTCTTTTTACTTCACCAAGTAGACAGCACGACCAAGACTGGTATTTAACCTCTTTCATCCTCATTTTTATGCCTTAACATCACCGCAAGGCACATGAGTGCCTGGCTCTGATTTTTCTGCCCCGCTGCTCAAGACATGGAAAAACAAGCACGGTATCACACAGAGCAACCTCACTGGTATTTGCTCCGTTGCAAGAGCAGCTATAATTTAAAAGCCAAACCCAACGTGCCGTTCTGTTTACCGTGGGCAGATGGAATAACAGGCGGCGCCTGGAGCGATGGGACAGCACGTGGTGGGTGCACGGAGGAAGGTTTCCACAACGGATGCTGAGAACTGCAGTGCAACTTGGACACAAGTTATAATGGCTACAGGGCCACTTACTTGGCTATACTCACATTCCACAGTTTTTCTCAAGCAGTAACAATAACCTACAATGCAGCAACCCTAAAATCATGAAACCTTCCTTTAACAGCTTTCCCTAGCATCGGTGAGACCACAGCTGAGCCTTCTGCTCTCCATTCCAGACCAGCGTGTACAGTCTGATCAGTGTCATGGCCCTTGCATCCCAACCCCGCTGCCCAAACCACAGCAGGGATCCTCTTCAACCACAAGAAATACTTTATCTTGGAAAATCAGGACATTCTGTGGATGCGCTCAAACAGCTTAAACTGTTGTGCTAAAGTGCAATGAGCTGTACGGTTCACAAAAGCACATCCTGACCTTAATACGCTCACTGCTGACTTGGACCACAGTTAACTGAGATCTGAATTTGCCCTTCTTGCATGTTAGGAGCATCTAACCTGTGTGCACTCGAGTGGAGAGCAAAGTGACCACAGACCCCAATTAGCAAAGGATGGGATCTTGTCCGGGGAAAATGGCTCTTGGGAATGGGCACCAGGGAACGAGCATCCGGGAAGTGCCACTTCAAGATCAAAGCGTTAATTAAATACTAATTCGTTCTCACGATGAGAAACCTCGGCTGAGAAAGCACCCATCACATGGAGATTGGCAATGATGACTCACAATCACACAAAGAATAAATGAGATTCAGTGGCTTATTCAAGGGGCGAGAGGAGGTTATATTTTCATTAGCAGTCAAAAGCTTTTGATTTGTTTTCTCCCCTCAGCAAAGGAGAAAACCAAAAATAATCCTTTAAGTTCAGGTCAACCAAAATGCATGATCAATCCCTTCATCTTGCTTTAGTAGTCTGGATAAATTTTCCCTTTTGCAAAAAGGATTGGAACGCAGGCAAGTTATGAAACGTTACTACAAAATAGAAGAACATGAATATTTAGTTCTGAAAACGTTGAAACAAAACATCGCTGCCCTTTACAAAAATATTAACTACTAGTGCCAATCCAGTAAATATTTTCGGTCAAACCCAAAATTGCATTTCTCGGCAAATAAATTATCCTGAAAAAGGTTGCCCAGATCTATGCAGACTCCAAAAACAAAGCGCTCCACTATTTGAGCTCGGAGCAAATCTCCATCACCGCAACCATGCTCATGACTTGGATCCGCTCCGAACGCTTCCAAGCCATTACATGGAAACATACTTTTAAAAAAAACTTTTATCAAAGTGATTTGTTGGTGCTAAGTTTTATTCTTTGAAGGAAAACAAGAGAAGTAATGGTATTTTCCTTCTTTATTGAGGAAAAAATGAGGGTAGGAGATGGGAATTCTGCCTGACCCCATACCAAGGACTTAAGTTAAATGATCCATGTAAGCAGAGATACAGGTTCTGAAAACACATGACTCCATTACCTGGCTGTTAATATTTCTATATTGTCCTCTGCTTTGCCAACCCATTTTGTGGGCTTTCGTAGTGGAAAAAATTGAGGGATTTTATAGTACTGGCTGCACAGAAACAAGCCCCAGCTGATGCTAATGGCAGAACCGTAGTCCCACTTGAGTTCGGTCTGTTATGTTTTATTTCATAGTGTTGACAGCAAAATCCTTTCATGTTCTGGGAAAACAGCAAATGGCCTCTAATAAAAGAGCAAACCCATGACCCTGCCAATTAAAGCCCTCCAAAGCAGGCGTCTCAGCTCCCCACGAGTCGAGACTTTTCCTCTGTTCCCAGCACCTCTTGTGCTCCGGCGGAGTCTGAGAAGAGAAGAATCAGCACCCAAAATTCACTTACTATATAGCAAACCAAACACACACGGATACCTGGCACAGACCTGCTTCTACGTGAAGGCGTCTCTCAAGAGACGACACATGCGGACATAAGCAATAACATGAATAAGTCTTGACCCTTCATGAGGAACAACATCCGGAATTTAGAGCCAGCAGAAGCAGCACAACTCTGGCTCATGCCACCCAAAGATGGACTTGAGCTGCACAGATCCAGCAAGATTTTTTATGACAACACTGACCAGAAGAAACACAACAAACAAAACACCCAAAACTCCTAAGGTTTGAAAAATTCATTATTAAACAGGAGCTGAAAAAGTTTATACCTGAGGCTTAGGTCTATCAAAGGAACTAGACTTAATATGACTGTGGCAGAATGGAAAATCTGCAGAGTGAAACTTAAATCACACCTAGAGCCGGCTCGTGACTGAGGCAGCAAGAACCACTTTCTATTCAAACCACCATCCAAATCTTCCTTTCAACCCAGTTTAGTCATCTAAGCTAAATCATTTGTGCACATCTCATTAAAGAGAAGACCAAGAGACGGTGGAAGATGAGAATTCTGTTCTGCCAGTGCCCCAGCCCTTCAGCGAAAAGCTTTCTCGAGAGTCTAATGCTGCTGCTTGCTTTACAAAAAATGCCCTGTCCCTAAGGAGGGATCCCCACATTGCCCTGCACAAGCCCTTTAGACACCTTTATCCATTTTTCTCCCCTTTTTCCCTCCCCCAAGACTTTCCTACTCCTCATCACTAACATCAGCTTTCCCAAGAAATTAAGAAGGCTGAGGTTGGAACAAAAATTGCCATCATTTGACATCACATTCCCCATCAATGTGTCTTGGTAACCAGGATAAATCCAGTCTCAGCTCCTGGCAAGCTCCTCCTGGAAGAAGATGACCTCTCAGACTAGGTCAGCATGAGGTGGGAGTTCACTTGCTCCTCAAAACAGAAATGTATTCAAACAAACAAACAAACACACACACACACACTCAGGGTCTTATTCTGTTCACATTTACAACTGGCTCCACGCTGGGGAAACCCAGCTGATTTCCTTGGAGCTGCTCAGATGTACAGCACCAGGAGCACGAGAAGAGTCAGGCCACTCGCCGTGCGTGCTTCGCAGCACTGGCTCCGGGCCACAACGATCTGATCTCAATCTACATTTTCATTAAGCTTGTGGGTGGTTCAAGAGAGAGGGTTTTATTGGGCTCAGAGACAATAGGGTGCAGCTGTGAAGTTTGCATCCGGATCTGAACTTGCAAAGAGTTCAAATCCAGGGTTTTGGGTCAGATCCATCTCGAGCATTAGTTTTCTAGGTATCAAAATACCACCCCTGGGACTCATAAAAGCCAGGCCAGTTCTGCGGTACGACGGTGTAGCAGCATTGCCCTCCACGGAGTCTGTCCTGATTTACGCTAGAGAGAGATCAAAACCCATGCCAGGGCAGCAGGGATGTTGTGCTTCACGTTCACTGCCACGATTCCAGCGGACACAATAACATCTGCTTGCTCCAAACCAGGAAAATATCCTAATGTGCTTCCCATCCTTTGGTTATTATTGCCAGAAAAACTCTTAAGTGCATTTGAAGCTACTATTTTTTGTTTGGGGAAGATCTGCAACACAACTCCTCTCTGCTTTCACATCCAAATGGTCTCTTTTTTCATCCTCCCCCCTGGCAGCCGCTCGTGCTGCATCTGTGCCGGCTGCGGAGCCGTGCGAGCGGCTGTGCTTGCAGAGCCGGGAGCTGGCGGCCGGCGTCCCGCTGCCCGCTGTGCTCCCATCACCTCATGCCCTGCGGAGGTTTGTGCTTTCGGGGAGGGTGTTACAAAAGCTTCGTACTCAGGGATTGAAATTAAGGGAGGAAATGCAACCTTGAGCTTAGATACAAGTGGCCAAAATACGCTTGGCGCTCAAACTAAAGGGTGCGCGAGCTGGGGACAGTTTTCCAGCGACAGCCCACAGATGAGCACATCCCAGGAAAGCTCGTAAGGACCACATGAGCTTCAGCCCAGCTTCCAAAACAACTGAGGTTCACAGTGCCACGAGCTTTTGGATTCAAAGGAGAGGGAATGACCGCAGGAACAAGCCCGAGGCTGCTCTGCAACAACTGCCCCTGCTCACACCGTGAGCTCCTTGCCAAAGGGAGGTAAACGGAACGAGCATTACAAGAGGTTTAAGTGGCTCCAGACCTCTCGTGTTTGCCATTCGAAAGCTGGACAGTCACCAACAAGCAAGTGATGGCCAGTAACTGGTCACCTTGCCAGCCCAGACTCCCAGAGGCTTTAGGCACGGGGAGATGCAGGGCAGCTCCCACCAGCAGTCCCAGCAGCTTTTTCCAGGACTCAAGATGTTTACCCCAATAATTATTTTTTAAAATTCACGTTAGGTGCACATCAGCATCTTCAAACGCTGAGAATGCTTTTGAAAAATCAACAGTATGGAAATATTTAGACCTCTAATTTACCTCTGTCAGAGAAGTAAATCAGACAACCCTGATTCTTTCCATCCACAAAGACTTCTGCAGGTCTGAGTACGGGGTTCAAGGCCGTGCCCCCTTCCTTCCCAAGCATCACCCGCGGGGACACCAGCTCTTTGGGGAAAGGACTCCCCACATCACAGATCTCTGCCAGTCTGGATAACTTCAACATTTGCTAACTGAAAAGCTTATTTTTCAAATGAAAAATCTGTCATTTCCTCCTCTTAACATAATATCTAAAAAGCCTGTTTGCTTTAGGTTCAAGACCCTTTGAGAACCTGCAAACCTGATAAGCAAAAGCATTCAGGTTTTGGCTACTGAAAAAGAAAAACCTCAGATCAGAAGCCTGCCAGTGGTCAATATTTGAGACAGAGCTACGAAAAGCAGCTGCAAAATCTCCACTGAGCTGAGTGAAACTGCTCTCGTCTCAGGAAGCTATGTGCAATACAATTTTTTTTTTTTTCCTCCTGTGAGCACACCAGCTTGAAAATACAGATTCTCATTTAGCAACAGAGTCTATGGACAGTCTGACCTGAGAACTTTGCATTATGGAAATCCAGAGGCAGGCAGAGGCTTCTGGGCAGTTTGCATCTTACCCTGAGGATGGAGGGCACTGAGAAGCATCCCAGCCACCAGCAGCCCCACGCAGCCAGCACGCTAGGGCTTAAGAAACTCATTTACAACGAACAACCGCTTGTGCAAAGCCATTAATTTCACATTTAGCAGCGAAGCATCTGTTCTCTCCGAAAGCAGCCTCCCAGCAGACGAACTGTTATCATTCTCACACGGTGGGATCAGCAAACACGAGCGCCCCAGCTCTCAGCACGTGTCACCTCTCGCTGCACCGCGGGCTCGGTGACACCCCCGGGCTCGGTGACACCCCCGGGGGCTGGCAGGAGCCCCAGCACCGTGGCTGCCAGGGGAATTTGGCCCAGTACGTTTAAGTACATTCGGTTTAAAAGGTCAGGTTGGGAATTGCGTGCACGCTTCTTTACGTCTGGAAACAGGAGGTAAGCGCAGCCACGCAGCAGGGCTAAAATACATCTTAGTAAGAGATTCTTGGAAAGTTTTATGGTCTCAAGTGTCTCCACCTTTGGCCAAGAGCAAAGAAAGACTTGCTCCTACTTAGTCCATCTCAGTCGCAAAGAGGGGGCCTTCTCCAGCTGCATAAAACTGATGCTGGTGGGAATTAATACACACAAAAATTCCTATGGAAAGCCAGTCCATCCCCTCCTTACTGCAGGGAAAACAGTGATTATCATTTTATTATTTTTTAATTTTTTTTTAAACTGCCAGATTCAGGTTCAGGAGTTGGGAAGAGCCATGCTGCTGCCCCCACCACTGAGCTAACAATTGAAGTCAGATTTAGTTTAGGTGATGCTTGCTAGCAAGAACGGTTGGGACACGTCAAAGAAAACTCCACTGAGCCCAAGAATAGAATTCAAAGTATTTCTCCACACATCTAACCAAAAAAACCCAACCAACCAACCAACAACCACCTACAGACCTCACTGCCATGGGATGTCATAGAGGTCACAAAGTAGCAGGATTCAAAAGGATTACATATTTATATATAAAGCGAGAATATAGGGAGTTTTCATATGAAATACTGGGAGTTTCAATAAGAACTATTGGAAAAACAACTGTGGAGTCTGACAGAGCTGTACAGGCTCTTGCAGCAGAGCTTTTGGTGAATTTTAGCTAGGGAGGGTGAAACCCAGCACTGGTTCCCTCGGAGCAGGTGGTCCCAGTGACAGCCCTGCTTGGATGGGCTGGCAGCCAGCAGCAGGATTAGGGCTCTAACAGTGCTGGGTGAAAACCATCAGCCCCGCCAGCCCACGGGTCCCGAAGGAGAAATAAATGACAGAAATCTAAAGAGAAAAGGCGCCCGAGTGGAAAGAGCAGAACCAAACTGGGCAGGGATTTCTGCCTCTCATTCGTTTCGAAGGAACAGCAGCTGGCAAGACCCAGAGCTGCCAAACTTGACCTCGGCAAGCTCCCTCCCTGGCCAAAAACCTTAAACCCCATCGCAGGGGTGTTGTGCTGGCTTTCGGAACTGGAGCAAAAGCCAGAACCAGTTACAACACAGCAGCTGCTCCAGCAACATCCCAGGTAGGCAGCAAGTTCAGAGTGCACAGCTGGAGCTGAGCCAGCCCAGCCAACATCTGGCTTCACTTTGTATCTTCTGTTGATTCTATGCATGAGGATACAGAGCACCCACATCTTCCTCTGCATTTATCTCCTCTCAGGATCCTCGCTGCAGCCCCTCGCTTTCAGCTGTTGTGTTTTTATCTGGTTTGCACTAAAAAGTGTTCTTTAATTAAACAGCCATTTTTCTGGGTATGCTTCTGATTGTATCATATTTAAACCAGACCCCTGACTCCAGATCTACACTTCTGACACAAAGCAGAAAGCTCTCCATAGAAGTTTCCCAAACCTTAATTACTTTGCTTTATGTTATTGCTTTTCTGCTTTAGAGGCCAATACAGGGTCTTGGGACAGAGAGCCTGAAGCTGCGGTCTTGGAACTGCCCACAAAACAAGGACAATGGCAACACCAGGTTTCCTGCCCCATCTTTTGGGCGGGTGCTGTAAGAAGCCACTGATATTTCATATCTAGTTCAGTCCCTGACTCTCAAGTTCGGGTGATAAACTGGGATGCCCAGATTCTTTCACGATGTGGAGAAACACTTAGATGAGGGGAAACCCCCTCGGCTCTTTCTCCCATTGCTTGTGTTTTTACTGTTACGTTACCACCTCCCCTTGAATATTCCAGCTGACACAGAACTTTTCCAGGATGGACAGCAGGTGCAGAGTTAGAGCATTTTACAGTCTGTTTGGAAATCCTAGCTGCAAAATGCATCAGACTGGAGCGCTTTGCTCGTCTCAAGGTGTTTCCAAAAGAAATGGCCAAGCACAAGGTAAGGAGGCACCATGACCTTACAGCAGCTGAGCAACAAGGGCCAGCCCTGCAATTCAGTTAAAGAGCCGACCTTCCAAAGCCGTTGTTAATGGTCTGCAGGCAAAGGGAAGCGCTGTCCGGTGAAGGAAGTTGGAAGGATCAGGGAAAAGCTCAGGGAGTTGAGTCTGCTGCTGACGAGCGGATTATGTTACTGTTAGTTCTTCGACTTCCTTCCATAGGGACACTTACGTATATTGAAAGCTGCACAAAAAAGCCACACGCTCTTCAGACCAGCCAGCAGTTAAACCATAGATCTAAAACGCAGGATAATGGAAAGAAAGGCAGATGCAAAGTCCCATTCAGCATCACTGAATACAGGCTAATAAATCCTTCTCGAGGTTTCCAGTAACCCAGCGCACCTCAATTGCATACTGGTGCTTTTCTTTCCAATACACATTGTCAACACAATGACATAAGTTAGCGCATACATCCCCATACGTGCGCCTCTTGTCCAGCTCTTCGTTTCACTTGACTCACCATAAACATGCAACTCCCACTCTTTTGACTTCCACCATCATTAATCTTTCTTTTCTTGGGAAAGTTTCAGCGATGGGTTAGTCTAAGCCTAAGGCGGTGAAGTCATTGACGCTCGCAGAGCTGTCGGGGGAACTGACTCAGAGGAGCAGTGACTCACCCGCCTGGGACGAGCTTCCAGGGCTCCATACGCTCACTCCTGGATTCAGCCGGTCGGGAGGACTGAATTAAGACACTGGCCATTAAAATGTTTCAGAGTTTAGCACAGATGCATCAGGAACGCTGGAGAACCAAGCAGTGTTGCAAGATCGCAAACGTGCATGCACATGAACGTGAGCGCACATGTAGGTGAACACCACCCTCCGCACCCACAGCCTCAAGATGAGAGATGAAGACAAGAGTTGTGTCTTCAGGGAAATCCGGGAAGGCTTCGCTTTTGCTCCTGTTCCCGTGCTTCTGCCACAGATCGAGGCTGAAGCGCGGAGGAAACCTAGACCAGAACTGCTCTTTGGCAGAGCTACCTGGGAGCACACACACAGCAGGGACAGTTTTGTTTGGCAACTTGCTTGTAGGAATATATATGTATGTATGTATTAATACCTTTGGCAAATAAAGGATCGTAAAAAGAAAAGTTGGTTGGCCTTCCTGGCTGGGCAAGGAACATACTTTAGGTTAAAAAACAGGCTCTGAATTGAATAGGATGAAGCAAGAAAAAACAAAAAACTTGTATCTGCCTCTGAACCTGCCTTATGTGTCGCCAATGCCACAGATCAGTGTCAGGGTGAGGGCACGTTACTCATGGAAAGCAGCTGACCGGCAAAACATAGGAATGCACACCTTCAGGGAAACTCATTACAGTATCTTTTCAATCAGGTCCAAAAAAGCACATTTATTAATCTGCTCTCATGATCCAGAATGAATCTCATCTAGTGTAAATCATTAGGCTGACAATGCAAATGAGGCAAAAGAGCAACCACGTTTTGCTGTGAAGTTATTCTCTTTTTCCCCTTCCCCTGTAATCGCATGATGCTAATATCCCAAAACCTGCAGACTTCCCTTTGCCCCTCACCTTCTCACTAGCCTTGGAATTATATCAGTGCCCGGACAACTAATGTGGATTTCTTTCATATGGAGAAGGAAGCTGCTCAATGCAGGTCTTCGCTGAAGCACTAAGACAACTCCTCAACATTGCCTTAAAACGTACAGGTTTCTGTGCAGGCTTTAAAAGCCTATTTCAGCAAGACAGACGCATAAAATAAGTTACAGACTGTTAAAATGGTGTCACTCCTGTGTAAAACGCCCATAAAGGTAATTGGCCTGTCCCTTACATCACGTAAATCGCTTCAAGAAGCACTCCAGGAGGCCGGCGCTTGGCCAACGCAAAGTAGCCCAAGAAATAAAAGCAACTTGAACGTATAAAGGCCGTTTATAGATGAGATGTGAGCAGAAGAAGTCTCCGAGCACATGGTTCTCCGGGATATTTCGCTGGGACAGGGGAACTGAGTTCTGGTGGGCTCCACCAGGCCAACCTGCACTTCTGGGGATGTGACGATTGGACCCGAAGCTGCAAGAGGTGGAAGCCCACAAAATGTGTGGGAGAAGGGGACCAGTGCTGCAGGCCTGGTCCAAACCACGAGGAGTTACTGGGAATGTGTCCACTGGGCTTTACACCAGACACCATGAACATATGGGAAGGTATTTAGGAGATTCCTGTTCTTAGGTATCCATGTGCTTTTTGGCATCCTATGAGGGCCCTACCTGCACTATTTTGGGGCTATAATACATCAGAAATCTAGTCCTAAACACATACATCAATAATGAAGTTATTGGCATGAAGAACTATGGCTTAATGGTGTTTTGCAGATATTCCCACAGAAATTACTACAATGCTATAACTTATACTGGCATTTATCTTGCAAAATAACCGCACATAAGCAGGCATTTGCTAACTGAACAACACATACACACATTAATACAGTGGGGCACTGCGAACACTTCCAGGTCTCGATACTGGTGAAAAAGTGCGTGCAAATGACACCCAAATTTGCCTTTCTACCCACCCGCATTTGCAAGACGCTGCTGTTATTGCACGACCCAGACTCTCCATCCAAGGGCAGACACAGGTGAAGCAACACCTCTTCATTACTATTGCCATACTGTAAAATAAGTGCATACACAGTTTTACAGCACGTAAACCACGCTACCTGAACCATAAAAATCGCTGTCTTGGGGAGCTTAAAATATCAAAAAAAACATGTTTAGGTAGATCTGCTGGCAAGACAGAGGAGGGCAGAGCTGCTTTAACTGCTATTTAACTGGAAAGCAAACGGCTGTGGGCAGCTGTGCTTGATCCTGACGGCAACTCCAGACAGATGTGGAAGAGATTAACCTCACATTAAACCAGCTCTACTGAAAAATTAAAAAAAATTCAGGCAGAAGGACCCAAAAAAAAAATAAAAGCAGGTGGAACACTGAAGTCCTGGTTGGATGTTCCAGCCAATAACCACATATACACAAGATCAATGGAAAAGTGGATGAGTCAAGAGAAAAAGTGCCCAGATAAAGGAGAGATCTTTGCCCTCAGGGTCTCCCTTTGGACCCTGGTACATCAGAGGGCAAAGGATCTCTGCCAGCCAAAGGGATCTTATTTGCAAGTTGTCAAATTCAGGCAGTCAGAAAATAATGGTGTTTTGGCGTTTTTAGCTAAATTTTATCATGAAATTCCACAGCAAGATTAAATTACAGTAAAGTTTGTTTGTTCTTGTCTTTTTTTTTTTTTAATTTCCTCGAATAGATCCCATATTAAAATTATACATTATACACAGCATTTCAGACTTTCCCCATCCTAACTACCAGCAACAACATTAAAAAAAAAAAAAGTCACAAAACCACAGCACTGTTTGCAGTGGAATACAATTAATTTACACCAATCACTTCCCTAATAATCCTCCCAAGGCTGGGAAACCCATCCTGCGAAACAGCATCACCTTCCTCAGGTATAGTGAAGCATCTATAAACCTTTATAAACTTGACCTTTAAAGTCAAAGCATTCCTACATTATATGCACGGCTATAGGGTTATGGAGCTTATATTTATTTTTGATTTTCATGTTTTACTGGTCATAGGTAGGAGAGGCCTCTCCCTGTCCCGTCATCCATCCTTGGCAGATATGGCCAACAACAGATCCCAGGTGCTCCCAAGTCCAATGGGAAGTGCTGAAAACTCACAGCACATCCCTGGAGCCTCTACCATCTTGGTGTGGCGGATCCAGCATGTGTTAAAGAGACTTCCCAAGCCAGTTGAAACGCTTCATGCTTTAATACCTCTCCACCCAAGCCTCAAAACCACCACAAAAATGAGAAACAATGTCAAAAGCTCATGAGAAACCAAGCAGAAAAGGCAGCTCGCCCATCCAGGCAGGCAAAAATGTTTGCTGTCCGTTAGCTGACTCAGAAGTTGGAAATCCATGAGCCATCACGAGAGTCTTGATGCACTCGTTGAGCATTATATTCTGAGAAACACAGGGCTGAGAGGGAACCTCTGAATGTTGCTGAACAGGGATGTTTTCTGCCTGTGTGGGAATGAAGTGTCCTGCTCTTCCTTCCCTGGGAAAAAGCCCTACCACACACCCAAGCTCTCCAGATGCTTTCCAGGCCTGCCGACGACTCCTATTTCCAACACATTGCAAAAAGAAGTGGGGCATGTTCATAGCCAGCAGTGCCCTGGCGGGAAGAGAGATCTGAGCTACCTCTGGAACAGAGAAACCATCTAACGGGGCCTTTAACGTCCACCTCTGCATGCTCCAAACCAGCCCCCGTGCAACGAAACGCTGCTCTGGGTGCCCCAGGAGCCTTGGTGCGATGGCCCTGCAAGGCAGGCATGTCTCTGACCTCCTCCAACCACGTCTTGATCCTACACGTACTGTTTTGGTGTTAGATAACATGAGAGAAAACCCAATTAACCCAAAAGTTCAAGACAGAAGGAAGCCTGCTCTCCAAGTGGATGCAACAGGCCAAATTAATTTCCACCTACAGCCAATTTTTCCCTATTTTTAAGGCTGCATGGCTCTCCTTTCAAAATGTGCCTCGAGCGTTTGGATGCCCAAGGATTACTAAACCAGGGAAAGCCAGAATCCAAATCCTAGAGATGGCTTTGCAAACTCGCTCCATAGATGTCATAAAGATTCTCCCGGGAACTGGATCCATGCAGAGACAAACACGCAGCCGGCAAACAGAACCGAGTCCAAGCTGCTGTGCTAAGCAGCCAAAAAAAACCAAACCCCAAGCCACCACCCAAAAAACCTCTTCCCTACTCAACAGGCTTTCAAAACCAATTAAAAGCCTTGCAAGCCTGTGGACGCAACCTAAACCGGCAAGGCTCTGGTTGCCAGAACAAAACACCACAAGGACTGCTGTTGTCAGGAATTTTGCCATTAAAAAACAAAAACAACACAAAAAAACAACCCCAACCCTACCACTTTTAGAGCTTTGTCATCTTCCTGTCTGCTAGAATTGAGATAGTGGTTGTTTGCAGAAGCTTCTGGCACAGACCCAGCTCTCGGCGGCGTAAATACAGCCGCAGAACACGAGGCTTTTCACAAGTTGTTCCTTCTGAGCGTGTTAATGTGGCTTTTCAGGCGGTGGGAGATGGAGAAACACTTTCTTCAAGGAATCCTGTGTTAGTCTGCTTTACATAAATCAGCACCAAACAGCAGCCAAATTGTTTCAGTTTCCGACTCTGACTTAAACATTTACCAATCTCATTGGAAACCCATCGCTTGACATTCTGGCAACAGGGGTTGTTGAAATTCGAGATGCTTGGGCCTTTCTCAGGGGGTTTGCAGAGGCAGATTCCCAAAGCTCGCTTTGCGGTGGGCCTCCAGAGACTCGCCTGGCCGTCCTCCCCAACACCGCGCGCCTCCCGGCTACCACCAAACTGCACTGACGCTTCCAAGGGAGATGGATCTAAACCAGAGGATCAGATCCAAATATCCCTAAAGTGGATACAAAATCCAAACCAAATAACTCAATTTAAGCTTCAGGCTTGTCCATCTTTTCTCTTACAGGAAAAGAAGAAACTTCACCTCCCAAGAGGTGGGAAGCACGTTAACATCTAGGTCTGCGTGCTGCAGGCATCCGAGCCAATATGTTAGAGATTTAACATCTGAGGAAAATAAAGTCTCATTGCTAGGGATCTGGAGTAGGACCCAGGAGGCTTGGAGTCAATTCCATACAGCTATCCAGGGTTAATCTTTCTCAGTCTTCAAACACCATATGCCTACATCAAGCCCAGTTTTGGAACAGAGATATTCTTTAAAAGCAAACAGTCCAATCCCAACAACCAGCAAGTGGGTAAACAGAGACCTGTTCTTCAGAGGCAGCTGAGATGGGCCACAGACCAAACTCAGATTTGGAAAACTGACAGCTTTTTGTCATGCAGGAATGCTCAGGTTTGGATCTGAAGTCAACAGCTTTGGCTGATCCATAAATCCCAGCCACATCTCACCAGCACAAGAGGCTCACATTTGATTAAGCTCTATGTAATCAAAGTGGTGGACTCCTACCCAATGCAAGCAATCGCTAAAGATCTGCCCATCAATCCTTTTTAATGCTTCATAATAAGCAAGCTTAGTAGTTTTGAAGCCATTAAGTTTGCAAAGAAGGAATTTATCCCATTAACCCAGCCAAATGTTTCAGTGTGCAGAACAGGACTTGAAATGAAGCGGCCAGGTTACACCTGCAAGCATAAAACTGAAGAGCGAGCTCCAATTTTCTTCCAACAGCATACACGTGTCTGCCCGAGGACTGCTTAATGAGCACAAGATGATTATTGGGAAGTCATCACGCTGACAACATTTTATCAACCACCATCTATTCTGGACAATCTCAGGCTTAATCTTTCTAGGATTTAAGGTGTGGGCCAGGCACAGCAGAGCAGGGAAGCAAAGCTGCGCCTGGTTTGCTCACAGCAGAGCAGCTCTGAAAGGTCAAATAAAGGGAAACCAAAGTGCATTTGCAGTGGCACAGTCTCATGTTTCTAACACGTCTTTCACCTTGAGCGATGCTTAAGCCAAGCACTTCCCAAGCTACGCCTTGGAAGGTTTCGCTGGACTCGTGCCTATGGTTGTCAGCCGCAGCTACACCTTCCACACGGGGTTTGTGCAACCGCTGGTACTGGAAGAGCAGGAGTTGTTGTGCACGATGTTTTACAGGCACAGCAAGATGGTCTTGGACCTGGTAAGTTTGCTAATTAAGTAAAGGGGCAATATAGGACTTGGAGGACTAAAGGAAGCTATGGAACACTACTGGGCAGTTTGCTTGGTGCTGCCCTAAACCTGCTCACAACCTGGTTATCAGAACGAGGAAGATGAAATGGCTTCAACGGTATTTGCAGAAATTTTGCCCCAAGCTCGAGAGGCAGCGACAGAAAAGTATAAAAAAACCACAAAAAAAACCCCAAAAAAACAAACCCAGAAGTGAATTAAAAAAAAAAAAAGTCTCCAAAGGAGGAAGAGAAGGAAGAAGCCCTAAGAAAGGCTGGAGGAGCAACACGAGGCAGAGGATGGTGACACAGATGTTGGTGAAGGATGAAAAGCAGGGCCACAGGCAACAGAGCCCAGAGCCCTCGGTAAGCACAGTTTGCAACTGTACGCAAGAGCAGCTGAACAGGTACAGGCTAGAAAGGGAATCGGTGGAGAGCAAAGCCAAGCAGCACCTGGGTGAGCTTGGAGGTGCAGAAAGGGTGAGAGACCACATGGCAACTCACAGGGGGCTTAAGGGCAGCAAACCACGCGCTTACAATGAAATAGAATAACGTGTGTTCTGGGGAGCGAGAAAACCAAAGTAACAGGGAAGAAAGTTAGTGTTTTATGAGTTTTTCCCTTGGAAAAAGCTCGTGCAGAAAGGGCAGCGGGGACTGGAGAGCGTGGGGAGCTGGAGCAGCTCATCCGCAGCAGGACTGCAGACCCTGCCAGCAAAACCCCCTGCAAACAAGGTGTGAAACACGCTCACCTCCGAGTTCACCTTCCCAGGAGGGACACCCAGACCCTTTGTGCCCCAGCCCCAAAATGGTGAGATAAATGCAAAACAGCGGGATTTATTTTCCTGCCTACCATATGGAGCCAATATGGACAAGCAGGTGGAAAGCGGCTTATGACTGCAAGTCAGGAGACTTCTCATCATGCCAGCTCTACAAATGACACCACTTCTCAGCAAATGGGCTGGAATTAATTCACAGAAATGCCAGGTTTAGTTGTTATAACATTTTGCAGTGTGTTCTAGTTCAGACGCGTGTGATGCTTCCAGCAACAGCCACCCTCACACTTCTCACAAGGCGCATCTTGCAGCAGGATCTCTCCATAAAACAAATCCTATTAATGCAATAAATCTGGTTCACTGGGAGCTCCACGAGGTTCAAAAGTACAGGCTTCAGTGACAACTGAGACAGAAGCCCCTCTTCAATATGAAGTTTTTTTCTATGAATCTATAAAATACACAGTCACGAACTGGTAGTGCTGCCCGCTCTCCCTCCCTGGAGAGGTGCATGATTTCACCCGAAGGGACGAGCAATCTTTAACCAAAAACCAACCGCCCCAAGGTCCCCAGGACCCAGTCGCAAAGCTCCCTTTAATTCGAGATTGCCTCAACCACAGGCAAAGCCAAAAAAGTCACCAGAGGCCTCGATACATTAAAGCCTTGTGCTTAAAACGTTGTCCTCCTCTTCAAACCCGGGGCTTGGCTGCATTGAGGAACCAGCTGTGATTCGTGGCTGCCATGCCCTGGAAAGGAATTTCCCAACATCTGTCCCAACGTGGGCACAGAGAAAATGCAACAGGAGCTGGGAGTTAAAAAAAAATCCAATGGGAAGAGCAAAGCTGGTCTGGTCTCTTCCCATCGTATGGTAGGACGTGTAGCACATGGCGTGGTCGGCAGCCGCTGCAGACCAACCCACATCCCTCCTTCCCTCGACGTTTTGCTTCCAGTCAATCCCCAGCTGCCCCAACATTCAGGCGAGGCAAGGATCACAGTCTAAACCAGCCATTTCTGATCATTTAAAAATGTATGCAAAGGTTTTCCAGAAGCAGACACAATAAACAAGCCAGACAAGCGTCTTTTCAAAAGCACCCCATCCTTTTACCCCTCTTTTCCTCCCTATAGTTTCCAAAGAAAACCAAATTTCGCAGCAATATCCCATGTTTTTTTCTCTCCCGCGGGGAAGCGCGCCAAGAGCAGCCCATTCATCACAGAACCTTCCCACAGCACACTGCACCGAATCCGGCCCTGCTGGCTCCGGCGCTGCCGAAGGGAGCTGCTCCGGCAGGCTGGGCTCCAGACCTAGGCTGAGTCTAAGTGGTGCCCACACAGAGTTCCAAACGTCTGTTCCCACATTTCTTGCTATTCTTCTCATTCCCCAGAGAGAAAATGCATCCACCACCAAGCAAGCTGTGGGCAGCCATGGCCAGGGTCATGTTGGTACATAAACCTGGGTGCAAGGACCCAGCAGGCTTCAATTAAAAAAAATTAAAATATCCCTGCTTTAAAGTCTGAGAAACTCAAATAACTGCCTATAAATAATCCTGCTACTTTTACTGAAAAAAAACCCAAACATTTTTAAGTGTATAGAGCCCTTTCATTTATATACATATAGCGGAGATCAAATTTATGTTTCTCTTGCAACTATTAATACAACAAAACCAGCAGAGACATCCAGAATCCTCACAGCATTATAGAAACCCAGAAACATTTATCATCAGGCATCTGGCCTCTTAACATCTGAAAGGAGTATTGGAGAGAATGACTGGAGAATGCATTTTAAAAGATTTACTTCCCTCCTACTGAGAATTCAGTGTCTGAACCAGGAACAAACTCTGAAATGACATAATATTCCATTAAAGAAAAATATGGCACAAATATTTTGTCTGTACATAAAAATCACAGCTTTAATTAAAAGAAAAAACATATAGAGGTCTTATCAGGGTTTTTGGCGAGAAATAAGTGATACATTCGGTGTTATACAACCAGAAACTACTGGAATACTTTTTTACTTCATTTTTATCTACCCTGAGACATTTCTCAAGCCGAGTTATTGGAAGGATCTTATTCTGGTTTTGCTTAGAAGAATAAAACGGATAATTGTATTGCTTAAATACATTTTAATTGTGTCACTGCAGATCAGTCCCTCCAAGGTGACTCTCTCGAGTCCCTCATGGAGACAAGTTCCCTCGCATAAGAAATTCCACCTTCTCCATAGCTTGGCTCGCTCTCCAATTTTTGGCATGTGCCTAGTACCTTCGTCCAGTTTTGGTTTGCATCGGCTGCAATTCCAACTAATTTCTCTTGGAATCAAATTCAATGACTCAAACACGACACAGTCCAAGGCATCAGCTTCTGCCTGGTTTATGGTGGAAATCATATGACATTTTCCCTTCTTTGGCCTTTCGCACAGTTCCCACCCCAAAGTGTGAAATGACCTGAGCTCCTCCAGAACGCCAGCTCGGGATGGGTCACGCTCCATTTAGACCTGTATTTGTTTTGTGTGGGTGAAATCCTTTCTCAAGTGAAAAGGAACACGTAGTCTGGGCACCTCTAAGAATTGGCCCAAGCACTTGGAGCTGCCTCTTTGTGTCTCATTGAAATCCACAGCTGCTCACGGAGATCATCACATCGAGCAGGCACGAGCATCGCTGCCCTGTCCCATCGCTTAACGTGCCCGTTATCGCCCAGTGGAGTTTAAGCCTCACTATCCATCGCACAATTCCCTGCAAAACCATCACACTTCTATTGTCCCAGTTCACTTTGAGCATCCCAGTGGCCACCATCACCACCAGCATCTCCTGAAGAAGCGGGAGGCCACACACATCGCCCGTGTCTACGCCAGGCAGCAATCCCAGCTGCAAGAACCAACACTAGAAATCCCAAAGAGGCGGACCGGTCCTCTGTACTCCGTGCCAATATCTCGATAATACAGCCTGATACTCCAGCCAGCGAGTCAAAGCAAAGTTGAGTCACCCCACAGTTATTTTGCAGCAGGACTCTCCGTGCCCCACTGTGCCCCTTGCAGCAAAACTCAGCAGGGATCTGCATCTGGTCCCGCCGAGCAGGACCAAGTCAGAGAAGTCTGAGGATGACTCACGTCACACACATCATTCTGGGCTTCTGGATTTTATTTTTACTTCAGCAAAATATTCAGCTTGCCCTGGAGCAAACCTATTAGTCACGCTCGCTTCTGGGAACGGTCAGAGTCCAAAAGGGATCAAGAGTTATATGTGGTTTCCTTCTTTTTGATTTGATTATTATTCATCAGGAGTGAAATTCCTTCCCCTGCAGAAGCCCTATCTATCATGCATCCCTTAGATGGAATATAGGTCACCTAATTTCACCCTTGAAGAAACAAACATTTGCTGAGAAAAATCCCTTTCAGATTCCTGAGAAACTTTTTGGAACAGAAGAAACATTTGCTCCCCAGCCCCAAACCCCGACTCTGTCTCATTTTAAGTCAGAAATGCTTGTGTTAAAGCTCACAGTCTCCATCCTTTCAGAGGGGATCTATCCAGGGAAAACAGAAACTATTCAAAACAGCAAGTCATATTAGCATAGAGGGAAAACAAGACCCAGACAATGATTAAGGGATTTAGCAGGACACTTGGGACGTTCCGCATGCACGAATTATTTGTTGTGTTTATTGCAATAGCTCTCTATGATTCAAAGATAAAACCATCTGCTATAACTTATAGCTATAACTCAGATACAAGATGGGTCTCAAAGCAAACACGTGCGGTCCTTGGGATGCTCCCCGGTATGCGGTGACTAATTCCTCCAAGAGCGGACAGTGCACCCCGGCATCTCCCCGAGCAAAGGGTCTCCGAGTCCCCTTCCAAACCCGGAGAAGACCTGCCTCAGCTCTGCTCCTCCGCACGCAAAACACGCATTTAAGCACTAGACGCAGCAAAAAAGTAGATGCTTTTCTCATCTTTTCATAGAACAACACGTCCTAGGGGAGAGGGGTGGGGTGTTCTGATTAGTAAGCAAAGTGAAAAGAAGATAAAATTCAACTCCAACCCACTTGCAGCCATGGGTGCTCCTAGGGATCCTCCCTCCAAACCGCTCGTCTCTCGTGCTGTGACCATCTCTCCAAAGACCCTTCTGTCCAGGTGGGCTGTAAATCACCGGCCAGAAGGTCAGCAGCTCTTCCTTAACCATTTCCCAGCAAAACGCGAGTCTACAAACACGACAGGATCTTTCATGCAAACGCCAACAGCTTTTTGCTGTATTTTACGGTGGAAGAATTGCCATTTAAGAAAAACACCATTAAAAGCAGGACTATTTTGTGTGAATTACTTTCACTGGGATGTAAAGAATGTGAAAATTTTTCACAGTTTTAGTTGGACTGTAAGTACCTTTATATTAGAAATATAAATAGCAACTTAATCCAAGACAGACCTTTTCCCAAAGGGAAAGAATCCCTCAGACTTACTCCAACCCATCCAGATTTTATCTGACTCGCTGCTAATCCAGCTAAGTTCTTCCGTGCTACCAGTGACAGCGAAACAAAAAAAGAGACCAAAAAGAAAAAAATCACCGTGGGAAAACAATAACTTGTTTCAAAACCCTCTTAATTCAGAGTCACTGTCTTCAGACACCGTGTCCATCAGCAGGATATATGGCATTTATTGCTTCCAATGGCTGTTCTTGTCAGGGGTAGCAAGGAAATTCAGTTTGTGAAATGGGAAAATGCAAATGTGCCTCTAAAGGATTAAGCAGAGTCACATTTTTGCTGTATCTGACAAAAAAAAAAAACCCCAAAACCCAAAAACCTCCCACCGCAATACACAAAAACCCCATAAAACCAGGACATGCTGGTGTTTCTTGACCTGCAGCTGAGCTTTCCATCGCTCACCCCGCATTAACCTGTTTCCTACGCTTTTTAACCCTCCAAATTTCCCAGTTCCAGCCAGTACCCACAAGTAAAGATCCCAGTGTCTCCAGTTCAGACGCAGGGGTAGAAGACATGGAGCACAAGTGATGGGCACAGAGGCAAGAGTCTTGTAAACCGATTACCTGATGAATTACAGTCCCTGTCTTATAATCACACTGGGCTGCAATTACAAAAGCTGCAAAAACTAAAATATTTCTCCAGATTTACAGATTTTATTAAGTTTGACCTACCAATATGTTTCAAAGCCAGGAGAGGCACAATAATCTACTGGAAGACAAAACCCAGCTCTTGTTTTCCCTAAGCCATAATGAACCTTAAATTTTGTTATGGCAATACCGATATTGTACATGTGCTTGCCTCTGCCACAAACATCTTTGAAACATGCAGCTCTGCGGTATCAGACAATAACAGGGACAGGAAAAATGTAAAGCATAGTTATTAAAAAAAACCCCAAAACGCAACCAAGGATTCCAAGTAGAATCAATCAAACATCTTTCCGCTGCAAAGGGGAATATACCTGCTCACAGGTATTTTGCACAAGGTCTATTGTATGGATTTAAACGGACAAACGATTCCACAAACAATTAAGACACTAATGCGAGATAAACTTGTATATGTAAATAAATGAATCCCACATATTGCACCTTCAAAGACTCAGAGATCACTGCTCAGTTCGCAAGATGCAATTCGGTGTAAGATACTTCGTTTACAGCGTGGGACACAGGAAGAAACTAAGAAGGAAAATGCTGTAATGAGTTCTGAGAGGAAAAGACACACATAATTGAGTGTCTTGATCGCTTTTAAAGCGCTTCCAGAAGTCTGCCTTACTTTTTGAAATTCAACTATAACTACGTATCTAATCAGAGTAAGCTTTCACAACAGCAGATAAATACGTATTTCTAAAGAAATAAAACAGAAAATCAGGAGCTTTAAAAAAGAAAAAAAAAGGCTTCGGCTAGGCTTGCAAAGCATGCACATGTTTGCATTTCACAGCAAGGGTGAAGAGCACAAAGGTCTTTTGATTCCACAACTCCCCCAAAACACAAACACCCCCCCAGACCTCCGGGCAAGGCTCCAGCTGGAAACACAGAACGACCATTATGACCAAACAAACAAAACCCCAAAACAAAACAACAACAAAAACCCAGCCAGAAAACTGCCAAAACCATCCCAGCTCCCCCTCATCGCCTGCTCCCTTCAGGAACAAGCTCGCAGATCCCGCTGGTTCATAGGAACAGCTCCAAGCCTCGGCGAGCACCCCTTGGGTCTGCTTGGGAGGAGGATGCGGGGAGCACAGGGCAGGGATGCAGCCCCAGGACAAAGCCCGCGGTCCACGGCCCCGAGGGGTCACCCGTCCCTCCCCCGCAGGGGCGGCCAGCTGCTGTGTGGGTGGCAGGGCTTGGTGGTCTGCAGCAACGCTGCGGGAGACCCTCACCTTGAGGGTCAGTGCCTCCGCGTTTCCCTGCGTTTGCCTCCGGGTGATGGGAGCCCACGGGATTCTCCCGGTGATCTTTCCCAGATTCCTCTCCAGGAACACGGCACGGACGCACCTTCGCCTTCAGCTCTAGATGCAAAGGCAGCGCCTGGGCTACATTCACTATTTATTACTGCATCCCCGTTCCTATTTCCCCACTTATTCACCAAACAACGTCTCTGCAGCCAGTTGACGCAAGCGGTGGGTGATCCGGAAGCCAACTGCAGCCCCTGGGATCGCTCTGTCCTGCCCACTCATCCTCACTGTGGAGAAGTGGCCGTGGCCACCGGCAAGAGCGGGGACCTCCAGCTACATCTGCCGGAAAACACATCATTTCTGTGTGGTCCTCAGAGGGAGCCCAACGTTGCTGACAACATCTCCACTCGCCCACTTCCCACCCCAATCAGGCTTGCTCCAGCGCACAGCAAAGAGCATCCTGAACTTCAGCATCTATAAAATCTGTAGTGCGGCCATTAACTGTGTCATCGTACAAACACTCCCCAGCAGTTCAGCGCTTTCCTGTTAATTACATTCCCAAAGCCTACAGATGAAAACTGCAGCATGGAGAGATGTGGTTCACATCCCCTTCCACTGCTGGAAGGTTATGCCCAGGAGAGATGAGATGAAAGAAGGAGCGAGTTGAGAGAAGGGAACGGAGCTGGGGAAGGGGCTGGAGCACAAGTGTGATGGGAGCGGCTGAGGGAGCTGGGGGTTCAGCTGGAGAACAGGAGCTGAGGGGAGACCTTCTGATCTCTGAACTGCCTGAAAGGAGCTTGGAGCCAGGGGGGTCGGGCTCTGCTCCCCAGGAACAAGCGCCNTTGGACTTTATGATCTTGAGGGTCTCTTCCAACTAAAATGATTCTAATGACAGGCAACCCTGGCTAATCCAGCTTGCTGCTCCTGTTCTGAGCTCCTCCAGCACCTCCAGGATGCTCAGTGCTGTTCTGGCAGTAGCACTGGACCAGCTGTGCAGCTGCAACACCTTAATCCCCCATCAAAAGATGGGTCAATAAACAGACACCAATAGGACTTTGATACAATGCTTTACACTGGTCATTTGTTGTGAAACAGATACCCTGATTAGAGAGTTTGGAAGCCAACACACCACGAGCTGAGTTATCCTGCCCCTTTAGAAGACCATGTTATGACAGGACAAGGGGTGGCGATTTCAAACTAAAAGAGGGGAGATTCAGGTTGGACGTGAGGAAGAAATCGTTGGCCCTGAGGGTGGTGAGAGCCTGGCCCAGGTTCCCAGAGAGGTGGTGGCTGAACCATCCCTGGAGACATCCCAGGCCAGGCTGGACGGGGCTCTGAGCAACCTGAGCTGCTGAAGATGTCCCTGTCATGGCAGGGGGGGCACTGGGGAGCTGGGAAGGGCCCTTCTAACCCAAATTATTCTATGATTCTCATCCTAAGTAGCCAATCAAATGCATTATCCTTGAAGGCATCAGGCTCAATATCACCAGGAGAAGAGATGTTGCTAGTCCCAGTGGCTGCACAGGGAGGCTCACAGAGCAATCCCTCCCTGCTGAGGAAGATGTTGACAAGACGAGCCTTTGAGATCCCCCAGCCTCATCTTCACAACTTGTCATTATTTCCAAATTCTTCTTTGCATGCTCAGACCCCTTCCCCACACCTGGACGCTCAGAGGCGTCTCCCATCCTCCCCACCAACTCCGGCCATTTGCATCTCCTGCCTGGGGCTCCTGGGGAGCCCAGGGACCCACTGCAGCTCCCCTGCCCCGGATCTACAGCTTGAACCTTGCAAACCTCCTCCTGGTCACGGCACCGAGAGCTTGAGCTCCTGCGCAAACCTCCGAGCTCCACCCAAACACCTGAGCTCGCATCTCACCGCAGCCCCGCACGGGTTGTGACACCTTCGCTGAACACACAAGACGAATGGACAGAGCGATTACTCCCACTAAACCTAAAAAAGGAAAAATTAGGAAATTGGGGATTTTTTTTTTTTTCCCCCTCCCTCTCTAAATTGCTCCACAGATCAGTAACCACAAAGCAAACAATTGCCATCTGCAAAGACAGCGTTCTCCTTGCAGGAAGGAGAGGGGGTGTGGAAAGCGCTCTCAGGAGAGGGCTCAGCTGCTGAGGAGGATGTTCTGATGAAAGACAATTAAATCAGAGCTCATTAAAAGAAGACAGGTGGTTTTTCTCTCTCTTCCCCCTCTCCCTCCGCCTTCTTTCCCCACACACCAGTACTTGTTACTGGGGACAGTCTCTGCATGGCACATCCCGCCCGCAAGAAGCCCCCACCCCGGCCTCCCCCTCTCCTCTGGGTACCGGGGCATGCATTTTGTGCCCAAAAGCCAAGGGCTGTCACCTGCGTTCTGCAGGAGGGAAAGCAGCACAGAAAACAACAGAGAACAACACGCCCAGGGCCATGCAGCAGGACTGAAAAATCAAGTCCATAGGTCCAGGTCCCACTTGGTCTGTAACCAGAGGAGGATTTTTTCTCCTCATGCAATTTCCCCTTCCACTCCTCCCTGCATACGCAGAAAGGTAAGGAGAGCCCACAGTAAAGAGCAGGGATCCCATGGTTTAGCCCAACTCATTACTGTGCAGTTCATTTTGTGTTGCTCAGCTATTAAAATTTGATGACAGCCCAGAAGACAAGAGGAAATACCTCGTTTTCACAAGCATGCAGAAAGAAAACTCATCTGTTCACAGGAAAGCTGTAATCTTAGCTACATCATCATCATCACCTTAACTCTACCCTTTCCCATCCCAATTCAAATTAGGCTTAATGTTCTCCGAGCAATAAAGAGCAGGAAATTAGAAGTTTCAGTACAATCCTCAGATGCACCGAATCCCCAGGTCAAAAACTTGCTTGCCACTTGTGCAAGTTTGAAAGCTTAACTAAAGGGATTTTTCTTTTTCACTTTAACAAAGACAGCTGAAATCCTGCAAGGCATTCAGCAGAAACGTAGTTTAATTTAACATGCATCCACCACAGCATAAATATATTAAAGACATTAACATTACAATGAATTTAATCCAAATCTATATTATAATAGGGCCAGATGTTTGCTCTGACAACGAGCTCAGAGGACCTTCCACGCTCATCTACACCAGCTGGAAACTTGGCAGAATAGACAGAGAACATTGGAGTTTCACAGAGCACCATAAAGATGTGCTAAAAAGAGAAGATTTGAGGCAGAGCAGTGCTCTCGTTTCAGATATCACCTCAAATCCCAATTAAGACAGTACTTTGGCCCAGGCACTGCTGTTAATTTTACTGTCGTGATCCCGATCATAAGACCCTTTGCTGCAAAATATGAAGTGGGAGTGAGAGCCCAAGTCCTGGCAGGTTCAGCTCTTTCTACCCTCCAGTATTACTACCAGCCTTTGCACCAACACCTGAGGACCATTGCAAAAAGGTTATAAACCTACACATTATTTTCAGTTTCCAAAGACAAATACGAAGCAAGATGAAAGCCCAGGCACTTTCTTATTCTCCCACCTACATACCATTCATTCTCCACTCAAAGTACTGCAGCATTTTCAAAAAATACTGAATTACCTTTAAAGACTCTCATGCACTAAGGAGAGGACTGGCACCTGTGAAAACATATTTTCCAACTAATTCCAGTGGAAAAAAAAAACCCTCATGCAAAGCAAATCTGAAAGCATCGCTCAAAAGTGACACACGAGAACGATTTACGTTACACATTGATTGATAACCGCACGCCGTATTCTTTGGTACCCAGTATATTTTTGTTATGCAAGATTTCTAATAATGCTCACACAGTTCAGAAGTTCATATTTTGTTTGCAATGGTTTGCTACAGATATAAAAAGAAATAATCTGTAGAGCAGGCGTCAGCTATCGTATGATTAAGCCAAACTTGAGCAAGAAGGACAGGTTAATTTTTCTTCCTAATTCTTCCTGTTCTACTCTGAACAACCTACCCCAAAAATCTATTTGGAAAATCTCCTTTCTGGGCCTACAAATAGGTTTCTGAGACACCACTGAGGCAGACGTAGTTTTATTAAAAATACGTAAATCAAAGACTCATTTGTTCAAACGCTGAGCTATTCACATCTGCTGCATTATTATTCCTTCGAAATACTCAGGAACTCAGCATTAACATATTAGCTGGAAAGACAGGAACAACGCATCTAACTGCTTGGTTCTTCACAAAATACAATTTATTTTTTTTTTAATTGCTCAAAACTACACATTTTTATTTGGACACAGCTTTTTAGGATGAGCAGACAGTTCAGAAAAATAAGAAGTGGCCCACACCCTGAAAAATCTTTTATCGCCAGCATTTCAACTGAAGAGAGACATTTTTTTGAGGTTAGAAAACCCATTTTTACTTTTTGAGCTCGTAAACTTCTACCCCTCTCTGGGAATCCAGGAAATTAGGAAAGACTCTGAGGAAGAGGTTTTCTGGGGAGCATTGTGGAAATACAAAGAGGCTCCCGCATCGCGGGGATTTGGGACACAGGCGTTCCCCGGGCTCGGAACGCTCCCAACAGCGCTGTTGACTCCAGCCCAAGCCATCCCTGACAGGCTTCGAAAAAACCTCGGTTTATTAATATTTTCATATGTGCACAGATACAACATCCACACGTGCACAGATTCAACAGGGTCGCGTTGCAGAAAAGAGCTGCATCCGGAAGCGCTTTGGAGATGGGGTGTTCACATGTGCGACACAGCGTAAACGCCAACAGAAAGCAGGATGCATGTAATTCTTTAGATTTAAGCTTTACAAGGACACGGAATCAAACATCAGCAAGGCGCTGGAGGTCTGCACCGAGAGCACAAGCTCTTACCCAATGGTGTCCCAGGGGGTTTGTGGATCTGCTCAAGAGCTTTGTGTGTTCGGAAGGACCGGCCCAGCGCTCCCTTTGAATTTGAGCCCTTAGTACTTACACACATGGTCGCGACCACAGAAGGTTCAGCAGCGTAAAGTTTTACAAGAAGTCATGAGAAAAGACGGAGCCCTGCCTGTGCAAAGAATTAAACAAAAGTATAGGAAAGCAGAGCACAATTTACCACGAGTCCCCTTTTTACCTCCAAATAACAGTTCACAGGTCCTACGGGCAAAACCCACCATGACTGCAAGTCTTCCAAATTCAAATTATTGTATGAAAAGGTCCCGTTACAAGCCACGGAGGTCTGTCACGGGGTTATAGTAGCAGGCGTTTTATAGTCTTGCTGTTGTTCTTGCAGTCGGCTTCAGAGGAGAAAAGAGATCTCGGGGAAGTCTGCAAGAAAATCTATTCTTCTGTAGCCTATAAATACCAGCGACCCAAAGTGCGAGGTGCTTACGCTGGCAGATTTTCAAGACGCTATGTAAAGAAACCGGATTCCTCTATTCGTGATCAAATCCACCCTCGGTGGGGAACTTGCTAAACAAGACAAAACACAAGCCTGCTTCCAAATTTACTAAGCTCAGCCTAAAACTGGAATTATTACCTCATTGGTGATGGGAAGATAAAGTATTTTAAAAACACCCATGTGGTGACAGCATCCGGGTCATAGACCAGATGAAGACTGAAGAAATAAAGGACCAATAACAGGAAGGAGTTTTCCTAGAACACATATCAGACAATAATATTTTAATAGATGGGTTTATGGACACCTTTGTACAAGCAAACTGAAAGAAGATTTCAATTGAAAAGCTGTAAAAGCTGTGTTTTTCTTTTTATTTTCCTGCAGAAACATGTCAATACCAACGAAAAGATCATTGGAAAATTTCACAGCAGCTGTGTTTTGTTGCACGATTCCTTTGCATAATTATTAACTAACTATAGAGACAAAATTCACTAAACTTGACATTATCAACATTTAAACTTCCCTGTTTCTCAGTATTCTTCTCGATAGACACCACTCCACACAAGTGTCCTCAAGCGCACTGTTATTCATCCCAAATAGGGCCTTTTTTTTCAAAATATATAGAAACTTAGCTGAAAACCAAAATTCTTCTTGCAATTTGCGGCCATCACCCAATTATGAGCCAACATCACACAATACCTGTCTCACAAGAACCATGGACTCACCTAGGATCTTCTTTACAAGGTGGTGGGGTTTTTTTTTCTTTTTACTATTCAGAGGATGCATTCAGCTTTACTAAGAGCAATAAATATGATCTAGAAAAGGTCCTGTTTCTAATCATAGATAGAGAGGGGAAAGGATGCAGCTGAACCAAGAGGAAAAAAGCTGAAGAAGAAGTGACAGTGACCTACTTCTATCACTTTCCAATCTGTTTTCATGCTTTCCCCGTTCTGAAAAATGGCAAGGATTCTGTGCAAAAACAGAGGGGGAAAAAAAAAAAGGAAAAAGGGAAGGTTTACTTGTGTAAAGTCAGATTAAATTTCTGCCGTGGGAAGGCAGGGCGGGATGATGTCATTCCACCTCCTGCTTTCCATCAATTAGACACATTAAATGTGCATCACTAGTTACAGAGAACAACCCGGAGTAGCTACGTATCGCAGACAGGCCAAAGAAAGGAAATAAGTTAATTTCCTCTTCAAATGCAACACACTGTTACGATCTTTCTGCATTCAGGTATCACTTAATTAGTCCTCACAACCCACAAAAAGTGGTGATAAGTTATCAAATCAAAGTTTTCTAGGCAAGGAACCTAAACCAAAAAAAAAGAGCCCAAATCCCAAGTCAGAAATATAAACTAACCCTCAAGGCTTCCTGACAGGCCATGGAATTTGCTCTTCTAGAGCTGGATCCATGCTTGAATATGATCTGCATCTGACAATTAACTTCTTTAAGGAAACGCATTTCTTCCTTCCCTTCATCATCTTCAGATTATGACTGGTGTGGATGGCTTGAGAGGCTGGAACAGGATGTTGAAGACATTTACTGCATGGATTTGCTGCCAGTGTTTGATTTTCCAGAGCCTGTGCTATGTTTTTATCAGAAGCATCCTCAAACTAACTGGGGAAAACCAAGTCCAGACGTAAGTTAATGACTTGCCCTGCATCAAGGCCTGGGCTTGAGGTAGCATCCCTCGGAAGGTGACTTAACAGAGAAAGATTTGGTGTTTCTCCAGGCTCTGGGAACTGGTAATGGTATAACAGAGCTAACAGACCCTTTAAACCCAACCCACATCAATCCAGGCCAAAGAGGCTTCGTTTTGAGGGGTTATGAGAGACGAGCTGGAGAGCCTTGGGGCAGCGTTTTTGGTAGGTGCCCATCCCAGCAAAGGGCCACCAGCATCCCTCCTCCCCAGCCATCCTTGGTTGCTGTGATGAGCGACCCCACCGGCTGCAAGACCACCTGAGAGATGAGGAATTTTTTTCGGCAAATTTCAAGATTTCAAGATTCGAATTTCAAGATTTCGGCAAACGTGACATTTGCACCGTGGTCTATTTTGAGGCCACCTGTGCTCAGGAGGAAAAGGCCACTTGGGCATTGCCACCAGGCACCATCTCCTTGGAATGCTCCAGACAAGTGGTCCTGGACCCAGCTGAGCACATCTGGGAGCCCAGTCCCCAGGAAGAACACAACTAAAAACAGCTGGATCAGGGAATTAAGGGGAAGGACGAGGACCAAAATGCCGCACTGGAGCACTCGTCGGGCTCAGGAAGCGCACAGAATGCAAATAAAAATGGAAATTATTTCATCTGCTACAATTCGGAGATAAAGCACGTCTAACCTTATCTGAAAGGATTGTGACAAACCCAGAGCAGAGGCTGTGCCTTCCCAAGCAAACACAGAGTTAGACCAAGAAAACAGAACCAGAGACAGTTCATCTCAGTATTGGCTTTTCACAATTAAATCCGCGTGTGTGTTTGCACAGAGGAGCTCGCTGAAATTTAAGCAAATAGCAGCAAACCTCAAAGAACAGGAGAAATCTCACTGCATCCCCAAAGTATGCAGAAGTGGAGATGTTGCAAAGATGCCAACTGGCAGGAACCAGGGAGGGAACACAGTATTCCTAAGAAACCTCCTCATTTTTCCCATTGATGATCTGAGCCAATCCAAAGGAGCAAGGAGGAGGGGGGAGCCCAAATTTTTCCCCTAAATCAGGGTAAAGAGGGAAAGAAAACACTGTAATTTAAAAATGAGCAGACCACACAGTAAAAGAGAAATAAAAATAGTAACAGAGAAAGCAAGCTTATTTTCCCTTACTCTTCCCTAATTTAACTATTTGTTCAGGACTAACCGTGCAAGATGTACCAAATTCAAAGGTTATATTGTTTTTCTGCCCATGGTCATCAATGTACACACCAAACGAGCTCATGCGAAGCCTTTCCAGGTAGTCTGGGGACCTCACAGCCACTGCGGCCAAAAACCTTGGGCAGAGTCCCCAGGCTGTTTGCAGCCGGTGGCTTTGCCCACCCACAGCATCTTTTTCAGAGGTGCCGGAGACAAACTGCAGTGGCTGAAAGCGGCAAAGGGAGCTGTGATGGGGTTTGAGAGGGGAAGAAGCTCAGAGAATCCCCTCTGCAGGAACACAGGCTCCCTGCAGAAAAATCGATTTTAATGCACAGTTTATGTTCATGACTTCCCTTGACCTCTACATACATAAGTGATCCGAAAATTTCCCCAAGCCATTTATTCACAGCTGCAAACTGCCACTTCCTATCTGCCTTAAAACACAAAATCATAGAATCATTTTGGTTGGAAGAGACCCTCAAGCTCATCAAGTCCAACCATAACCTAAATCTAGCACTACCCCCTGTCCCTGAGAACCTCATCTCCGTCTGTCCAACCCTCCAGGGATGGTGACTCCAGCACTGCCCTGGGCAGCCTGTTCCAATGCCCCACAGCCCTTTGGGGAAGAAATTGTTCCCAGATCCAACCTCAACCTCCCCTGGTGCAACTTGAGGCCGTTTCCTCTCATCCTGTCACTTGCTACTTAGGAGACAAGACCAACCCCCTCCATGCTCCAGCCCCCTTTCAGGTAGCTGTAGAGCGTGAGAAGGTCTCGGAGCATTGCCAGCGATGTTTTGTGCCATTCCCTACGACTGAAACATTAGTTGGGTGTCAAGAATAATTGAGATTGGAAACTAGAGACACCAGATGGGACTGAGTCAAGATTAACCATAAAGACGTGTCCTTTCTACAGCTGCATCAGTTGCGGGACATCAGAGCTACGGAGATAGAAGAAACATAGATTTGGGTATCTTGAGCCACACAATGATTTCTCCTGCGATTTTTCCTGCTCGTCCCCTGCCCTCGTCTCCCTCCCCACGCCACTGCTCCCCCTCACCTCGTTTGCACTGTGCTGACACTGTTTCTTGTTCTGCCCGGGCACCACACTCAGTATGACAGATCCCAGCTGCGGCCTCCGGGCACTTCCGTGATAGCGCTAAATAACGCTTGCAATAACATAGAAATCATTCAAAGAGCCTTCCTAGGAAGTTTTAGCACTCTATCTCCTAAGCAGTTTTCTCCTCTAATATCTAACTTGTACAGGAGTTCCCTAAAAGCATCTTTCTTAGATGCAGAGTTAAAGACGAAAGACAGTTTTCTTCTAAAGCTTCCTAAAGTTCACATAGAAGCAGTTTTTGGCTAAAACCCCTCACCCTTATTCTTTCCTCCTAAGGGATTGGATATGTGGGAAGTCTGAGGAAAGCCGGACAAGGCCGCACCAGCAGCAGATGAAAAGCCGACCCTCTGCTCAGCACCTCCATCACCTCCCCCCTGCCCAGCCCTCTGCCCAAATACTCCAGCCAACAAAACAGATTTTTAATCATCCCTGGACTACATAAATTTTCATCTTGTTCTGCTCATCTCTCTCATTTCATGGGCTACATTGGGCTATAAGTTAACTCCTTTCTGATCAAGTTGGGTACAAGAGAAGTTCTCTCACCACTCTCTTTTTTTAAGCCATTCCTGCCAGATTGATCCAGCTGCTACAGCAGCTCTGACCATGGCCATATCTACACTCACCTGCAGACACAAGTGTGGGCAAATACACAAGGATTAATTCATCATATAGCCCTCTATACCATAAGGTCCTCCCCTCCATCCCTGAGGGGAAGATTTTCTTCCCTACACCTGCTTGTGTGCCACAACCTGGGGTCACCTTTCCAAGAGGAGCTGCCAGAGAATCCCAGTTCCTTGATACTACAGCAGGGTAACAGCGTTCACATTCACGTACTTGCATTGCACAAACACCTAATGTACTGTGGGGCACGTGCACGCACACAACTTATTGAACGAGCATAGGCGCTTCACGGCGAAGAATCAGCCCTTGGAAATTCCTCACTGGGGGGAATTCAGCTGGACACAGAGACCTTCCTCTGACATGAGATATCCTGCGAGCCCGACGCGCAGGATGTGGGAAGCACATCTTCCCTCTCTCCTCTTCCGAGCATCTGGTTGCCCATTCCGGCTTTTATTACAACACCTTTGCTACCCCGACGTCCTTTCCCAGACAGCAGCGCTTCCTCGCGTCGCAGCTCGGACCACGGGACGTTAACGCGAGCGAACGGTTTGCAAAGGTCAAGGCGACTCTTTGACGCTCTCAAAACGTCTGGATTCCCTCAGGATTTCCCCCGCTTTCTCTCTCGTTACTAAAAAAGAGGGTGGAATGTGGGAAGGGGGGCGGGCAGCCCCAGGTGCAGCCACCCCAAACCCTTCCCAGCCAGCTGAGCTCCCCTATGGGCATCTGCTAAAACCTCTAATATCAGCAGGAGCGATCAGGTGGTCATGAGACATCGAGCTGCCGTCAGGAAATTTCTCCACCGTGGTTTGAGGTTATGTCTTTCAGTATTATTTTCCTCAATCTCCCTTTTCTCTTCTCAAAAATAATCAGTTCGCTCAGATTCTTGCGGTGAAAAGCTTCCAGTAAGTTCCAGCGTGGAATCTAGGCAGAGGGACAGATTATCTGCTTGCAGTAGGACACCTCACTTAGGGCAGCCTAATAACATAAAAATGATATATTTTAAGTCCTGCTCCCCTCAATAATACCTTTTAATGTACTCAACTCATTTTAACATTATAAATAAAAGTGCTGGCACATGCAGAGGTTTCTTTTGGAAGGGGGGAGCAGGATGCTCTCCAGCTCCTTAGCCTCTCCGAGGTCTGGTTGCCAACCTCAGAGCTGGAACTCCAAGTTACTTTAATAAGCAAAATATTCCATTTTCCATGTATTGTTGCTCTTCAGAATGGATCCAGTTCTTGGGAGTGACGATGAAAAGCTGCAGATTTCTTCGGAGCAAAAAGCAAACCTCATCAAAACCATATTACAGACCGTTCGGATGTGGCTCTGACCGTTGCCTGGACAGTCAGCTCTGTATCTCTGCAGGACAGGACCGGCTCCGACTCGCCACGCTGGTGTCATCTCCATCAGCTCCCAGGTCCCTCCTGCTGCTGAAGGTTGGGTCACTCTTACCCCGCTAAGTCCCAGTGCAACAGAAGCCAAAAGGATTATTTCAAGCCCACATCCCTTTGCTGCTACGAGTCCCAAAAGTCTGGAAAACCGCAAACCCAGACCCAAAACTTGGTACTTTGAGATCATCTTTTCATGTGGGAGGTTGGAAGTAGCCCTGAAAAGATATTATCAGTGGTGCTTTCCATAGTTTTATGAACAAAACTTTCTCTACTTTTTGTTTTTAATAATTCCAGTGTAAACTGGAACCTCTAGGGGATTTTTCCACACGTACTAACACGTTCCCTGCACCCCCTTGGATGCGGGTCTGTTACTGTAGGGATGGCTCATGTGTTGCTGACAGTACCGAGCACCTCATTCTGCAGGAAAGAAGAGCTGAAAGCCTTTTGCTGGAAAAAAAGAGCAATTAAAAAAAAAAAAAAAAAAAGAGAAAAGAAACTTGGCAACTTGGAGCTGATCAGAGGGGGAAGAAGGCAGCATCACCAGCACCCGTATTCACAGATGGCCGAGAACACAAATAGCTGCTTACAGAGTGGCCCCAGAGGTACCAGAAAGTCCCTGTTGCCTTCAGGAGGCAGGTTGGCTTCCTAGAGAAATGGTTTTGTTGCTTCCAGTGACTTAATCACGAAGAAGGGTGGCCGCCGGGCCGGGGGGATTGCTGGCAGCCGCGCGGAGCCGCTCTCCAATATTCGCTGGCTCAGCCGCCTCCCCAAGCACCATTATCTCCAGTCATGCACAGAGCTCATCTCGCCGCTCCATGGAGAGTCCCCAGGCACCGGCTTCCATACGATGGGTTTTTCTTTTGCCAAAAAAACACTGAACGACATTGACCTCCGCGTTTTGGCATCACCGCTTCTCATGGAACACGCGTCTGCTTTCACATCCAACTAGGATAACTGAGGTTGTTTTTGTTGTAATTCTGATACAGCTGCATGACTGAAGAGTCATCGATGGAGCTGTTATGACCCGGTCCGCTGCTCCCCAGAACGCTGATCGCAAGCAGACCAGCTGAAGAGTGGGTGTGGAACTGGCAGAGCTAAACCAAGGGCTCCCCACCCCATCAACTTCTCCTTTCCTCAAGGGTCTCGCACTAATAAAAATGGGTGTGTTCAACGTTACGCCAAGAAACCAGAGCGGGATTGCGGTTGCGTAAAGCAGGCGAGCTGCGCTCATCCTTGCAAGGGCTCGGGGTCTGATCCCAACGAGGGCCATGGAAAGACGTCCTGGGATAAAGCTCTTCCAATACCCACACTGCAACACCATTCCAAACGAGGTATGTCCACCAACACCATACCTTATGGTGCTTCTACTCTTGCTTTCTCCAGCTAAGCTTATGCACCCAAAGGGGTCCTAGAGCATTCAAACTCTGAGGTCCTGTATGCCAAGAAACACAGAGCATACCCACCACTGAGGGACTCACGTTCACAATCAGCATTCCTCGGTGTTACTCCTAATACAAAAGCTACCCATAATTTGTAGTGGCCACTCCTGGAGCTACAAACAGAGACTTTTGGAACGGACTCGGTGCAGCCGTCTGCACGGGTGCAGCTGCAAACCCTTGTAAGCTCTTCCCATGGGTGCGGGCGACAGCAGCCGCGGGCTGCTCCGCCGAGGCTGGGCCCAAGCTGAAGTCCAGCGCTGCAGAGAAGATAAGGTCCGTCTCGGAAGACGTTCAGATTTTGAACCACGGTCTTATTCCAGAGCAGGAGAAAGCAAACTTAAAACCTTGAGCTTTCTGCAAAGAAACATCAAAGTCCAGAGAGGGAAAATAAAAAGCGAACAAACCCAAAAATCTTCAGGTCAACTGAAATGTTCCATTGCACTTTATACCCCACGTATGCATTTGCACATGTAAGAGCTGGGTACGCTCTTTCAATTAAGACCGTAATCAAGGGAGCATACCATTAGAACATCCCAAATCGCTTTTGTGACACATCACGCTTCATGAAAATATACCTCAAATCAGGAAGTCTCTCCTCATTTTTAGGCCCGTCTACCCTCACAGCCACACGCACAAACCAGCAGATTCAACCTCCCACTTCACACTGAGTTACAACTGCTACGTATCAGCCAGCCCTCCCTGCTAACAAATACATCCTGATCCTATCAATCCTTGCAAAGCTTCTGGAATGGCTTTTGTTTATAAAGGCAAGACCTACAGCAGGACACCCAAAATATTTCATATTATGCTATGCTACAGTGCCTTGACTGGCATGTTCAAAAACACTTGGAATAGATATGACCAGGCTCAGAGCTCCCAAATCTTCTCCTGTCGTTGGGAATTCACATGCAAAGCCAGTAGTGATAAGGAAAGAAAGGCAGGATGGTGAAGAGAAGATATCCTCATGAAAGGCATTGGCATTGTCCAGAAACAAGAACACCTCCCCGGGAAACCATATCCTGTTTTGTACATATATCTGAATTTAACACTTCACTGAAATCTCTTTGCAGAAGCACTGAGCTCTACGGCAGAATAACCATTAACAAAGGCTAATTCTAAGTGTTCTAGGAAAAAAACCCCCATCACTAGAATTTCTCCCAGATTCTGCTCTCTGTTCATTACCACAGATAAACCAAATACACTTTGCACAGACACCTTCCCCAACAAAAAAATGAGGAGGAGAACGCCAGTGGCTGCATTTCATCAACAGCAGTTTTACAATATTTTCTTCTGTAGGCCCTTTCTTATGCTGCTGTCGTCAGTCAAGAATCTCCCATGTCAGCTTACCAGCACAAAACTGTGATTTTCACGCTCAGCCTGACAAGCGGCTGTCCTACCGGAGCCACCAGCAGCACCTGCAGCATCCCCACCTCTCAAAAATAAAGGCAAGGGTGTCCAAAACCGCAGAGGAGATGCAGGGCTGGCTGGCCACCTACCGCTCAGCTGTGTTGCAAGGGAAGTTGAGGAAAGTCAACAGGTCGTGCTAGTACCTTGGAGTTACCTGTCCCACAAGGATGCTGCTGCTGTTTTGATTAAAAAAGCCTAAGCTACATGTGCGAAGAAATGACCCTGATGCCCATTAGTGCCTCAAAAAGTCCCAGTCTTTATGGGAATACACAGTAAGTTTAAGAATCAAATTTGCGTCAGCCCATTAAATACAAAATGCCAGAGCAACAAAGCAAAACTCAGATCATCTAGGCTCGCTTCCTAGTTTTGCAGCAGATTTTCCTGCTGTTCTAGTTTCCAATCTAAGAGGAAAGCGAGAACATTTCCTACCCCGAGTAGGCAGCGCACCAAGAATGGAGCCCTTGCCATAGCCCGTGGTTGCTCCTGCACTTCAAAGTCACCAAGGTCCAGCACAAACCTCGGGTGTTCAGACTCCACATACCACAAACACCACTTTGCAATGAAATAAGCCTCTTTTCCTGAATAAGCACCACAAGCTGACTTCAGCTCAGATCCCCCATCAATGGAGACTCCTCCACCAGGCCCACAGTTAACCCAGAAGCAGTAACCATCAGCCTACAGACTTCCACAACGTGACACAACGAGGTTGCTGCGTCCCAGGAAAGTCACGGCAAGAGTCAAACCATCCTATCAGCCCCAGCTCAAACAGGCTTAAGCAACATAAGCTGATGATTTCGGCAAGTGACAGTGCCAATGTCACTGGGAGGTAAGCCCAGAATAGATGGCTTTCTGAAAATTAAACTGTGTGGGCATGCGACCAGCTATTTGACCGCACATCTTTTGTTATTTATCTCCCCAGCTGCCGCACAGTCTGTATAGTCACCAGCGACATACCAATGGACATGCACTCACATATACACTGGGTTTTCAAAAAAAAGCTGTTGAAAAACTGCCTTTGGGAAAACATCTGCAGCTATAGACTCCAATCCACTATCACACCATGCTCCAAAACTCCAGGCTCAGTGAAATGCCAATGGACATCCAGAACAAAGAAGAGGTCTACATACATAACCCACAGCAGCAGCTACACTAGGAGTCCAGTCGCTCTTAGTGACCATCTATAGCTCTTTTTCATAGGCATTGAAAACTAAATTCCTGTCTTGGGCTGAAATCAAGATCTGGAGATGCCCATCTCTTCTCATTGACTGCAGAGGCTCTGAAGCTGTGTGGGACAACAGGGAGATGTTATTATCCCAGACAGGGAAGAGTCAACCACAGAGTGCACACACCAAATTCCACCCTGCCCAGCGCCATGTCTAATGTCTGTGCAAAAACACCTTCCCAAAGCAGGCCGAGAAGCAGGTTCCTTTTATCCAGGAGCACAAGCTAAAGGGCGAGGGCAGACTTGGGACTTCAGATCTTCAAGAAGCAAACAGAGAGATGAACAAACTTTCCAACCAAGCAGCCCTTGCTCAGCTCTCCCTCATTGCCACCAAGGCGGTGAAGGCACCAGACACACACACCTGGTATAGACTGGAGCAAACTGCATTAGCACAGAGCTCTGTATCAGCTAATTAGCTCTGCTAATTAGTACAGCAGATACAGCCAAACTGCTTCTTGTACCCAGCTGTCTCACTGACCTATCTTTCATCCTTGCACAGCACCGCAGGCACCTCTCAGGTGACAGCAAATGAGAGATAATAAAGGAAAATAGTGAGACAAACCTGCAGTCCCAGTTCCTACTTTCTTCCCTTCAACACCTTCCCCAAGAATTTCAATTCCAGATCAGGCTCAGAGGACAAAACCTTGTTCAATTTCAAGATCATAAAACACAACTTTAATACTTGAATCAGCTACTGAGTCTTAGGCAGTTAAGCTCAGCTTTGCACAAAACAAAACCTCTGGAAAACCCCCCAAGTATTAAATTAACAGAGATATGGGATAAACTTCCATATACAAGCAATTTTTCTTACTGAGCAGCTCAAAGTGGCAGGTGAGCTAACTGAAAAGAGCAATGCAGGTGTTCCTTGTTCAGTACATCTCCTTTGAAACAGCAGTAAATGGCAATAATGGTGGGTAAATGCTCTGCACTAAATTCCTCCCTCCCTCTTCAGGGCAGGAAAGTGCCCAAGTTCAGGGTCAGACAACATGGCCCTGGCTCCAAGTCAGTTTTAATCAAATGAGCTTCCAGGCTGGCAGAAACTATAGCATAAACTAGGCTAGACCCAGTTACAAAAGTGAGGAAAAAAGGCATACAAAGTATAAAAACTGAAGAACCATAATTGAACAACTTTTGCTACAGGGGAAACATTTAAAAAAGTTGCACTAGCGATCTCTGAGCCCAAAATTTGACGAATTTACGAGCTATCAACAGCGTAACAGGTTGGAAGCTCTGACTTCACAAGTGATCAGCACCAGACGTTCACGGGAAATTAAACTCCCCCCAGAACGTGCCCCGGCTCGGAGCTCAGCACCACCAGGGACTTCACCCTTGGCTCGGCAGAATAGCACCATCAGGAAAAGAGAAGAGCACGATAAGGAAAGATTTGCTCACGTGCACATTTTTGAGAGATCTCGGCGTGTTCTATCTTGGCTACACTTCGGCACTTAAATACGCTCCAGACCTGGATGGCTCAAAGGGACAAGCGTTGTTTGAAACCTCCAGACCTCCAGGAAATAAATGGAAAAACTTTTATAGTTAGCATGCGATGGAGGTCAAGGGCAGAGCACCGCGTACTCTAAGTGTTGAGATGTACATTCAGGAAACCAGATTTGTGTGTTCAAGTTGGAAGGGTCGTGGCTTGCTTCGTCACTGGGGGACCATCTCCTCCACCCCATCAGCAGGGAGGGAAATCGGGGACTTATCTTCAACGTGTGGGCCAGGAAAACCAAAGTCATACATCTGTCTTTTCCAACGCGAGATGATGGATGCGAAGTGATGCACAAAGCCAGCGCAGGATACATCCCTCCTTGCAGGGAAGGAGAAAAAGGGAATTCGAAGGGCTTAGAAACGCGCAGGCTGCTCTGCCATCCATGCCTAGAACGGTAAAATCAGACACCGGCCACAACGCGGGGCTCGCGGAAAAGTCACAATCTGGTGCCCATCTGCACTGGTTGGAGTTTCTCAAGAATATATTTAGTCCAGGAGTATTATTGGTAGTTACTAGTACAAAAACATGTGATTCAATCAGCAACAGCATTTGATTCCACCAGACCACAGTATCATGTGAGTCCTTGTAACAGCCGTGGTTCTCTGCTTCTAACGTCCCAAGCATTTTGGAGCATTATTTTTTCTTATTTATTGCATGATACACAACACATTGAATTAAGAGAGACTTGCTGCACGCTGAAATTTAGACCCACCGTGTCCCATCCAGATCAGAGCAAAACAGCTTGGGACTGGGAAATACAATACGCTGTACGTGATTTAACCCATAAATCCATGATTTCACTGGCACAGCTGCTATTTTGTAACATCAGACTAGACATCAATAAGGAAAGTTTGCTGGCACTGCAAAAGTCTATCATGTGGCTCAGCTAATTAAAAACTGACCTAGTCCATGATCATTAAATGTTGTAATCACATGCCTGCAAGTGATTAGATGGAGAAACAGACACCCCCCAGCTCCTCCTGCCCACGGATCACATAGACCAGCAGAATAAGAGTAACTCAAGGCTCCCGACGCTCAACCCTTTTCATAAACCCCAGGCCTTGGCTTTTGCCAGAGATGAGGACCAAGGAGTTTTGATGGTTCATCGTCTCCCCTTGCTGCATGATCCTGGTTTTGCCAGATGTGCAGGAGCTGGTGTTGACTTCAGCTCTCGCAGGCAGATGCTGCTTCCCTATTTCACCAAACTCTTTGTACTTGAACCGGATTTCAGCCCGGGGGGCGTTAAGGCTAATACATCTTGAGCAGTGCTAGAAAGGTGGTTTAAGTGGAGGTGATACCATCAGCTATCGGAGGATGAATTTCAGCCCCGGCACTCAATCCTTGACAGGTACATGAAGACAGAGAAATTGATTTTCAATTCTCTTGAAACTTCGCACACCCTAATCTCAGGAGCACGTATGTTCAGCAGAATGGGAAAAGTTAATTAAGGGCAGATGAAAGATGATGGAAGTAGAAGAATGGATAAGATGGGACAGATAAGAGGCAGCATATTCCCTGGAGGGTACAGAAAGGAGGGCACATTGAGAGCCCATGGCTTACGGGGTTCTTCACCCTCAAAAGCCCCAAGTCTGCCCTGAGCTCAAAACCCTGGTTCTCAGAAGAAATCACAAAGATAAAAACTGCATTTTCCTGAAAGCGCTGGCATATGCCATGGAGTTACTGCCACACCTCTTGTACTGGCTTCACCTACATGCAACAAGCACCTCTGCCACCGTTCACCATGTGAAGAGGAAGAAATTCCCCCAAATCATGACAGTAAACAAAACAGAACCCACCCAAAACACATATGCTCATTTATAAATCCCTTTGTTCATCGTGATTCATTAGATTCTGATCGCCTTAGTATTTTTACTCCTAGACATTTAGGTATTCATCTGGTTGTGTGGGTCATAGTTTTTGTTTGTTTGTTTGGTTTTTTTGGGGTTTTTTTGTTGTTTTATTTTTAAAATTTTTTTTAATCTTGCTTAATTCTTATCTCACCAGCCACCTGCAGAGCTCCTGGTCACAGTGCGATTCTGCAGGGTACTCAGTGTATTCTGACAATCCACTCTGCTGATTTTTCAGTTTAACTGAGTATCTCTTTTCTTGCATGTTCTCAGAAAGAACATTTAAGTCAACTTATCTTGCCATTATACTCCTTCCAATGACTTCAAAATTCACTATGGGGAAACGGCTCCAAAATATTAAAACGCTAACCCTTTTCATTTCTCCTGACTCTGAATTCCTTCTTGTTTTGCTGCCTCCTTTATGAGATGAATTTACTAGAATGGAAGGCAACATTTCAGGCACAGGCATTTAGCCTATTTATATAATGGCAAGATATTTTCCATATGTTTTGTATGGCCCTTAACACTTCTGTTTGCTTTTTTTTGCCCACTGTTGCATATGGTGCCAAAGGCTACACTGAGCAACCACAAAGAAGTTTAAGTACTTCTTCCCAATTAATATAATAAACTCAGAACAGAAAAATCGTAGAAGCAGCTCCAATTATTTCTTTTACTGGGGCTTACTTGGCATTTGTCAGTGAAAAAGTCGTCTCTTATTAGCATCTTCCAGCTTCCTCCTGGCACCCAAGCAGCGCCAGATCCCAGCACCACACCAAAGCTGACGTGAAGCCAACGCTGCAGCCAGGTGGCCAAAGGGCTACTGCAGGGCCTCCTGATGGAGGCAGGACCCACAAGGAAACGAATGACCCAGTGAGAAGCATCCCAAACAACACACGGCGCACGTATCCAGGATTTGCTGGGTGAGAAAGAAGAAGGGAGTAAATACCATGGGAAGGAGACTCTGCACACACTCAATATTCTTGCTTTATCAGTTTTCTAAACTAAACTACAAGTCAGCACATTCACCAACAATACGTTGTGAATGCAGATGTACCAGAACCATTTTTGAAATTGTTCCTTCCTCATAAGGAGGAACTCGAGATCTTGCAAGTATTTCCACAAAATCAAAAACCCGATGATCCCAGACCGGCTCATAAAGAGGCCATTTAATTGTCTAATGGAAATCCAGGTTCAAATCATGCACCCGGGATCAACCTTTATAATGTCAGAGCACACCAGGAGAAAAGGCAGCGCTCAATCATTTATACAAAGAAAAACACTCAGAAAGGCAGAAATTGTGGATTTACACGTGTTGTGTAACACAAGCAGCTTTCCACAAATACAGACAGGTTTGCCTTAACAAAGCTGTATCTTCCAATCTACGAGCTACATTATGGGAAAGTTTCCTTCCATTTTAGCCAGAAGCGCTCTGATTTCTTAACAGCTGTTGTCATTTAGAATTACCATTTCTAAACTCTGGCACGGGACGTCCTCAGTGGCCGGGTCCAGCAGGGGGACTGGACTGGGTGATCTTTCGAGGTCCTTTCCAATCCCCGACATTCTGTGATCTGGGATGTAGTTTGTAGGGCTCTTGCCTCTGTTGGTGCACTATGGAGAATAATGTCTTGGTAACCACATTTACACATGCCTGAATATGGCAAAATAACTTCCACAGGTAAACGCAATTGCCAAGACTGCTCCATCCTAACTAAGTTGAGTGGCTAGATTGTTTTTAGATATACAGTTTAACACAACACTTTTTTCTCTCAAAAGCCTGTTATGGCTGCAGTTCTTGTTTCAGCGCCAACGTGAATGACATGATTTCTTGGAAGGACACACATCCAGACTACCATAAAGTTAATAATTAGCCTAGAACGTAAGCACTCTGTATGTCAACATTTCAACATCTTGCTGGCAGTTTGCAAAACTCCCAGAGTTTCCACCAAAAGCCGCGTCACCTTCGTGCCAGGATGCTACTTTCTGCCCCACTGCGCTCCAGGCACAAGTGGAAACGTTCCATCCTGCAGCTAAAGAACGGGGTAGGAGGGCTGTGTTTCCTACCTCATTCTTGGATTGTTTCTCTTCAAGTCTCATCCTTCCCTCTTCTTGCCCTATACCCAGCCTACAGTTTCGTGTATTTTTCTCCCCACACTTGCAATCCTGTCTCCTGGAAAAAGAGTTTCCTCCTTCACACCTCAAGCAAACCAAAAGGAATTTTATTTTATTTTTTTCACCTGACCCATTAGTCACACGTCTCCACAGCTCACCAGAAACCCTCTCTCAAACCTCACCCAAGCAAAGCCTTTTTTAATTGCTCTTCTGTGCTACTTCCTTGCACCACACGCTACATAACGTGAAAAGACACCTCGTTGTTCTCGCACAACTTTCCTTTTTAGCGTAATCCGCAGTTCTTCCGTCATTCATAAAGCAGCAAAGCACTTTAATAGAAAGGCCAACTCCCCAGAGGCCGCTGGATTTACTGAGCACTGACAGAGCCCTTGGTGCTCTGCTAACGCAGAAGAGAAAGAGGAGCTCCCTCTGCACAGCGCTGATGATCTAAACTCGAGATGACAGGATTATGGCTGTGTTAAGCAGCGATCTGGCTCTGCACAACTCCCAGAAAACGACATGCTCCCAACCCGTACGGCACTTAAGAGGCCAAATAGATGTGCAGCATAAAACAAGCTCCGAAGGAAAGGTTTCTAGGAGAATATTTTTTTTGCTTAGGTATTTAGGCTGCAGTTCAGCATGTTATTTCAGCATCAGACTAGTCTCAGTCTCATGCCTTAACCTAGGAATGTGCTTAGCTACACTGCTGAACTGTGACCGCCTGGATTTAAACTGGGTTAAAACCTGTCCTTGCAGCAGGGAGACCAGGGAACCAGAGGCACAGGATGAACCAAGACCCAGCCCCCCAGCTGTGCTGGCTGTTTATTAGCATTTTACACTCCAACATCTCATCACCGCACGGTGTTGTACAAGAACTGCCACGCATGCGTCCCGCAGCCTCGCTTCAAGGAGACCTAAAGGTACAGAACAAGCAACCGATTTTCTTAGGCACTGTTTTTGTATGGAATAGAAGCAGCCAGTTCCAGCTCCATCCAGTCCAACTTGTAGGCACTAAAGAGGTCCAGGGTTGCTATTACTCGATTACGCAGGTCCAGTGATGGGTCCAGTCCTTCAGTACCCCAAATGACCAGGTTGTAAACGAGGTTTAATAAGTTCAACAGCCTCCACATTAAAATTTGCACAAATTTGGGCCCTGGGGGCTGTACTAAACAGCACCAGAAGGAGAAAAATCCTCCATTCCAGTCAAGTTCCATTTGTTCCTGGCACAAGTCACTGTTGCTTATTTTTAAGAACCCAGCCCATTTGAGCTATTTATCTCCATCAATTACGTACCTACACAAGGCTATGGAAACACACGCAGGATTCACGCTGCTGCTGGACCAAAAGGCAGGGAAGAGGCGCCCAGCCATCATTGCAAACCAGCACTTTCCCTGGATATGAGGTTCTCACGTACTTCTGGCTCTGCAAACATCAATGCTGTTGCACAGTACGCAAAATAAGTGTGCTCAGAGACACTTATCTTAGAAAAGAATAAATGCTTTGCCTTCTGATAACATCAAAAATCTACAGAACGGGAAAACTCTAGGAAAAAAACTAAATACTATAAAATCCTGGAAAGTAATTAATAGATTTTTCTGTGCTTTCATAATAGCATTCACTTGGGTAACCATAAAAAGCGATTATTATGGTAATAAAAAAGGATGAATAATTTATTATAAATCACAAACTGTTCCCTTCCAGAATTCTAAGATGACTACATGCATATGAAAATAATCTCTTAAATGTCTATGCTTGTTGTAGCCATTGGGCCAGAAAATGTCTCCCATTCTTTAGAATTTTCTTTCTTTTCCAAAGTTCGCCTAGTGAACTGAATTAAAATGGAAATATAAACCTGATCATATTGGTACCCCACTGTATCTGCAACATCGTTTAACCCACGTCTTCCCATTTATTTATCACGGGGCTCGGTTTTGTCATCTGCTGTGTTTCAAAACACAAAGAGCAAGTCGGGGGAATTGCGTATTGACCCCCTCCCCAATACCAGCATATTCTCAGCAGACAATAATTGACGTCCAGCATACACCAGGATTACCAGTGAGGACAGAATAATAGAAAAATAAGCGAAGCTCCTTCCAAAACAAACAGCCATAATTCAGTATCTGAGGCTTCATAAATTACCTATTAAAACCAGTAGAAGCTAGATCAATAAAGCATAACTGCCTGGTTTGGATTTCACAGATGTTAAAAGTGTTCGCAATCTGGAATTAAACTACGCTAATCTAAACCATAAATACAAGCCATCATTTGGATTATATCCGTAACCCTCTGGTTCAATTCACAGCTCATTCTTTTAGAGTTCAACAAGCAACAAATAAACCTTAGAGAAAGATTTTTGTTCCTGTCTAGTGTAATCTACTATTAAATAAGTCCTCACACAAACCATAATGAAATTCAATTTATTGTAGTTTGTAAAATGTGATTCTCCACCTTGATAATTAAAAAGATATTGTAATAAAAGTCTTTAGTCCTCATGTGCTCACATTTGTTAAGATCTGATTTTTATCCGAGCAGAAGGATTATAAGAACGTGGAATCACCATTACAGCCCTTACATGCAAATACAGCGTGAGGGGGGAATATTTTGGTGTTAAATCCATAACAGGCAGGAAATTTAGAGCTCTGGGCTCTCGGCAGCCACCTGCACATTGCTGGACCAGCCCAGGGCACCGAGGACCAGCCTCCCAACAAGGGCACTGGGACGTCATTCAACAACAACGCTTCCATCTGAAGGTCTCTGCACCAATCCCAACGTCCCCAGGCCCTTGGTTGGAACAGCGGGATTAGGGCCACTCTTCTGCTTTGGAGTCGAGGGCAACTCAGAGCAACAGCTCTGGTAGGCAAGTAAGAGGGAGAAGAACTGAAGTACAGTATTGGCCCCTTTCAACCTGATACTTAGCTAATACCCAGCATCTGCTTGCCTGGTCTCCAAGAGAAAGAGTCGAGTCGCTTCCTGTTTAACTGAAAAACGTGTACACGAAGTCATTTTTCCCTGACTCCAGTAGGAACAGAAGGAGAATTTCCTCGCAGACACTTCCAAGCCTACTTTAACAGCCAACTCTCCCCCTGAGAAACCTCTCGTTCTCTTGGCATCTTCTTGGGGCACAGCACCATCCCTTCTGGGGATTCCTCCTGGCCCATTTGCCACTTCTGACACACACGGACTCGCACACCCACAAACCAGCAGGGCTCCAGCCCTGTACTCTGGGAAAACCCCTCAGATTACCCTGAGACAGTTCGGATTCAGTTTTTCTGCAAATTGCAGCAATTTCTATTGTCCTAGTTATCTTGGCCAAAAAGAAGTCTCATTGCTTTTTCCCCCCGGGCTGGTGCAAGAGCTGGCGGGTGTTCCTCTCACTGGGAGCAGAGGATTTATTATACCAACCACCCATCAGAAGGACCATTCTAGAGCTGCATCCTCATCAGCAGTGACTGATGCAAAAAGTCTGCTACATGGAAAATGGGATCAAATACGGGAAAATGCTCGATGGGCAGATGCTGCACATCAGCCGCAGCCCTGCTGAACAGGACCCTGTGCTCCAGGGGCTCACCCACACGGACAACATCTCTGGCTTATGCAATTCTGCTCCTCTTATGAGCTCCCTTGGCTGAACGCAGCATCCTGGAGCCGAACATGGGATCTCAGCCGCTGGAGTAAGCTCAAAGGGAACCCGACTGCAAAATATAAACCCTTCATCCAAACACATCGCCCTTCTCAAAAATCCGGCAAACACACCCAATTCTAGAAAGCGCCCAAACTTCATGCTTATTTAACATGCATTCCTCCACCTCACAAGAGATTAAAGACATCTAGCTAGATAAACACAAAAAAATCTCTACTACTTCCTTCTACAGCAACAAAGTCTGGAAGCACTGGAGAAGAAGGGTTATAAGCCTTGTAAAAGGCTCAAGTCTTGCCCCTAGATTAAGTATTTCTAAATATGTTCAGAAAGAAAGCCCCCTCAACCCAAGGCGGTTCCCAGCACAGATTCTCCCCCACCACTCTGCCCATTGCGGCACAATGGAACCGAAGTCACATGCAGGCATCTCTTATTCATCATGTCCAAAGGACATTAATTTGGAGGCGCCTTTATTATAGCTCTAGTTGAAGCACCACAGCATTTCTAATTATACAGTTACACGTTTCTAATTATACCAGTTATACATATTCTTGTCTGTAATTAAGATTATTTGTTCATATCTAGCCATATATAAAAATAACACCTCCATATAAAGCACCTAAGGGCTTTAGGTTGAGTAACTTTACTCAGCTAAGTCACTGTAGAAAGAGAAGCCAAGCTGTTTGCTAATTGGAAGAGTAGCTAAGGGTAAAATATGACAATAGATGAAGACAGGAGAACGCAAGGACCATTGTTACTACATGGAGACTGAATATTATTATACAGAGCTCAACCAGCAAGATGATTGGGGGTTTGCACAGAACAGGCCAGGACTAGAAGCAAGATAATGCAAAAAGAGCAGCACAGGAGGGAGCACCCAGGTTTCTCTCATTTGTAGAGTCTACAGCAAACCAACGCCTCCACGCTCATTACATACTTGACACAGTCCCACCACAGTGACAATGAAAAACAAAAATTCATAATTAAAAAAAAGCCACAAACAAAAACCCACCACAGCCCAAACAGCGATATGCAATACACGTATTAATGTTGAATCTTTTCTTTCGGGACTATTCTGAAATTGCATTCTACACCTTGATCTCCGGTTCTTGGCACATGAGCACAGTTGCTGCCACCTGCACACAAATCACTACAATCTATGCTGGCTACAGCACAGAAGTCAGGAAAATAGAAAAAAACTTTAGATTTTTCCCCTCTCCCACTAAAGAAACTAATTCAATGTGTTGAACTAAGAAGTACTACAAGAAGGGCTCATTCATTTACTTATTTCGAACCACCAGTACACAAAAGCCTCTACAGCCATCATGCCACATAGAACACGGATAAAAAACCCACCACACACCAGAACACATGTGGTGACAGCTCAGCCTTCATTTCTTACCCACCCTCTAAACCCCGGGTCTAATCCGGCCAAGGGTTTCTGCTCCCGGCTCCTCCCGGGCCGCTCACCAGAGGGCGCTGTTCTGCAGGCCCCGGGGACACCGCAGCACCAACTCAGCCCGTGCTGCAGCCCAAAATTGTTGTGCCAGAGCCAAGCAATTAGAGCTTCTCTGGAGAATTAACTGTGCAGCTAGAAACAAACCTGCCAACTAAACCAGCATCTTCAAACACCTCAGGTGATCCTTCACCTCTGTGACCAGCATCACCCTTAAAAAAACCCAATTTATTATTTATTTTATTTTTTACTAATTTTAAAATTATTTTTATTATTTTATTTATTATTTTTTTATTAAAATAATAAAAATAAGATAAAATTAATATTTTATTTTTAATGGTTTATATTTTTAATTTTTTAAAATTATTATTATTTTATTTTATTATTTGCTCACCCCACACAGGACCACAGCTTTTTGCCATGGGTACCTGCGCTACTTAAACCAGGAGTGACAAGGACTGCAGATGGTGTAAAAACCTCCAGAAAACTCCCAGGTCCAACCCAGGCTGGATGAGCTGTTCAAATTTATCTGAGTATTTAATGTTTAAGCAAATAGATCCCAAAACTCTCCGATTAAATCTAGTCATAAACTAACTGGTTAGAAATCTAAGTGATGCTATCGTGCCTCAAACTTGTACATCAGGCAGAAGACAGGTGTCAACACTCCAGGTATCTTGATCTGCAACTAAGAGGATGCAGAAGAACCAGAAGGGACAGAAGTAAAGTTCTAGCCCAAAAAGCAAACTAGCAGGCAGGTGTAACAAAGGTTAGAAAGCACGCAGAGCTGTTGTTGCTCAAGAATAAATGCTGGTGAATTTATTCATTTTAGCAAAATCATTCCAGATTTACCTGGCCACAGACCACACGGTTTATGTTTTGCTTTTGTCCCAGTCTGACACCCTTTCATTACCCGCTGCATTTTGACACGTTCTCTGCCCTCCGAGCACAAAAGCACAGCATTCATTACAGCCTTCCTCCCCTCCTCCTTCTCCTGCGACTCACTCAAACAAAATTAACAGGAAAAGGTATTTATTCTTTAAAACACAGGCATCCGCCTCCTGTCGGGTCCCAGTTTCAGGCTTCTGTATTTCTCTTGCAGCACGTGTTGACAGATGCTACATTCCTCACGCTGCCCTGAATTTCTGCAGCGGGGGAAAGGCAGAGGCAGACTACGGCCTTGAAACATAAGCGAGGCAGGAAATTGCTATCTGTTCATTTGGTATAAAGAGAAACGTATGCACAGCTTCTCTAAAGACAATAATGTTCTTATGGAGGAACTGGGACCAACGCCTCCCGATCAGGTTACCTGCACCACAGAGCATTTTATTTCTCCTCTCATTCACGTTTTAGCTTACAAAATCTTACAGGTAAGTGGCCAAACCCCCGTATCAGTCTAGTCATCATGTCTGGTTTCCATGTGCTTTTTCCTCTCTCTGTGCAAGAGCATCGAGCGAGCACCACGTCACATAAAAGCAGCGTGTGTGGAGTTGGGGTCCCAGCCCCACCGTGCTGGGGGCTCAGCCTCCTGCTGCCATCCCAGTAAACACCGCTCCCTGCCATACTGGTGACCACAGCCAGCCCAGAACAGCCCTCCGACCCACTCACAAAGGGACTCCACTGCAGGAGAAGTGTTGTACAAAGCCTCTGGATCAGAGGCATCCTGCGCGTGCCATGTTGATCGTCAAGTGGAGACTTTTCTTAAAAATTAAATGACCTGAAGGTGTTCTCGGTCCAGCAGTGCTGTGTGTTACCAAGGCCAGAGTGCACGCCTGGAACAAAACATCTTTTGTCCTTAGGTAGCCTGTGAACTTCCTGAACTCATCCAAGCCTACGAATGGGGAGTGCATCTCTACATGCCACACCGAGGGATATTCATGTCTCCCTTGCCAATGCTCTATTACTATGGAGTCATTATATCATCATCTGTATTTCAGAGAGATGTTTCAAAACATCTGGTTAGCTTTAAATGCACAAAACCACATGCACGCATCAGTATTTTTCATGTTAATCCTGCTTCTCCCGTGGTTATGAGGGAACGCAAGAGCAAATGAACCTCAATGACTCCTGATTGATGATGGACATTCTGTTTACATCTCGGCTGACAACACGAAGGTATTTCCTCTCCAGCTGCAGCCAAACAATGACAAAAGAGAGAGAACACCACCAAAACCCCTAATCACGAGTCGTGGACTCCGAGCCCGCTGTCTCGGGGCCACATGAGCTCCAGAGGTAATAACATCGCAGCAATAAATACACGGCATCCTTCATCCCTGTTCCAAAGGGATGCAGATGGACAACATCACTGTACCTATTGCTTAGAGGCACTTATCTCTGATCTGGAAAACATTTAACACAACAGATGTAATTAAACTTGCTTACTCATATTTAGGGTAATAGAAGCAAAATGGAATCTGACTGAGAGGCAAGATGGGCACCTTGTGGCCTGCCAAGAAAATAAAAGTTCTGCTATTTTCAAGGCCTCCAGGGAACAGGGCATCACCGAGATCAATCCCCCAGCTTCACCACATCCATCACAACATACGGTATCACTAGGTGACAACAAGAAACCATCACCAGTCGCATATCTGACCTGAAAATATTTTTTCCACATTTTTACTTTCCCAATATTTGCCCTCCCAAAATAAAGTATTTATTCTGGTAAGTGAATAAACGGGTTTGGTGGGTGGGGGCTTTATTGTCACTCTCTGCCTCATCAGAACTCTCTCATCTGATGAAACACTGAGAAACGTGACAAGGAGAATGGTACCTGTAGAGATATATTAAGAATAAGACAGAAAAGAAAGGAAGGAATAATATATCCAGAGTTTCCCTTGCCTTGACAAAACCAGTCTGCCTGCATTTCAGAGCTCCTGGAGCAAGACATACAACTGCCCTGGGTTGAAAAATTCATTCTTTAAAGATATCCAACAACCAACTGTTTGCCTTGAGCAGACTTTCACCTAAGTATTATTTTCTGCGTTGGGAGAAAACTCCAAACTTATATAGCTGGTAATGAGCTTTCGCTCCTCCGACGACCGTCCCGGGGACAGGAGACACGGCGGGCTGAGCCAGCGCTGCCTGTCGCAACGCTCCAGCCAACGAGAACGTTACCACATTGCCTCAATCTCTCCTTTTAACCCCAAGCAACACCCATCCTTTTCCAACAGAATCCAACAGGATTTTCAAGTTAATTTTTTCATAAAGCTTTGAGTCCTGAAGGGACCATGATATCATCTGTTCTGACCTCCTGCATCACCCTGACCATCACATTTTACCCACTCACTCGGCTGTATGAAGCCCAAGAACTGAAGCCCTACAATTAAAACTTCATTTGGGTCCTGGCTAAATTGCCCCTCCCGTGCACACAGCCTTGATTTGACAAGCACCAAGAGACGCTAAATCCTCTGCGGCATTTAAACTCAAACACATGCTTTGTATCTAACTTAAATGTATTGGGCTTTAGCTTCTAGCTAGGATTCTCACTATATCTTTTCCTTTAGTTTCCAGAGTTTTCTCTCTCAAAATGATCCCAGTGCATAAATACCAAGTCACTTCATTTGTTTTGTTTTCATACAGTCAGTAGATTAAGAGCTTTTCAATATCTTGCTTTCCCCAGCTTTCAAATCACTTTCCTAGCCCTTTTCCACATTCGCTTCTATTTCTTGACAGCGTTTTGAAAAGAAAAAGGGAGATCAAGCCCACACGGTTTGGTGGGAGAACACAAGGTTCACCTGCATGCACATCCCAGCACCTCACCGGGATTCTTTTTGCCAGCCCGGTGCCCTGGGAGCTCATTCTGCCTTTCACAAAGACATTTATTTATTTCTCTCGGTACCACCCGCCTGCCTTGTTCCCAGAGCCCCATCCGCACCAAAGCGGGTTTGATTTCCGGGGGCTGAGCTTCCCAAGCCTTCCAGTCCCCACGGCTCGACTCCTTCAGCCCCAGCTGTTCAAAGGCTCATCAGCATTAATTTTACCACGGCTTTAGGTCGCTGATGAGACGATGGAATAACAGCGCGCCAAGCTCCGCAAAGCCCAACGAGAAACCTCTTATTTCACCAGGGCTCCCTGATGATGACTATTTCTTCAGATCTATCTGCCAACTCTTAATCCATTCGATGCGTGCGCTTTATGCTGTAAATGTAAAATGCTAATTGCTTTCTTCAGATACACATCCAACTTTATTTCAGCTACCTTTGTCAACGAAATCCTTAAAGAATGAGGCAACTTTGGTTTGACAGTTGACCTCCACTTAACAAGCATCCACCAAACCCCACATTTGTCTACAGAACCGCAACTGAACAGTTTATTAGCGCTTTCTTCTCCACTATAGGAAAATTTGCAGGCAAACAGAGTGAGCAATCAAGTAATGACAGTTTACTCAGTTGTGAAGCCCAACCTATCCAAGTATCAAAGGCAACAGCTGCTTTTCCCGGTACTTTGCAAGGAGAGATACAGAAAAAAAACAGATAAAAGTATCCATCAGTGCAGGGCACTCGGAACAGAGAACATGGGGCTCCCAAGGGGTGACCATCTCCCCATAACAGCTCTCCAGAAGCACAGGCGTTCACTGGTAATTGCTTCAAGAAAACTCAAACTGAAAGGTAAATAGAGCCCTCACGTTTCCCTAATGTTGGTCAAATAACGCCCTGTTCACTTCTCCAAGCAAATCCAGCTCTTAAACTAAGTCATAATCTATAAACGGACTGCGATTCTTCCACAAATTTCTCCGGCTTTTTGCTGTGAAGAACAGCCTGGACAGACAGACTGGAGCTGCTACAGACAAATGAGTTACCGTGAGCCCCGGCTACCAGTGCCACTCAATGAGCCCACCCAGGCCAGATGCTCTTACGTCTATCCCAGACCTGATGATCAAAGGCTTAAGACAAATTACAAGTCTCCCCAACTGGTTTGCCAGTTGCCCACCAAACGGCCATAAACATCCAACAAGTCTCTTTAGTGAGTAATCGGAGGAGAATTCGCGAGCGGTCGTGCGAGCGCTCTCAACGTGGATTCTCTTGTGAATATTTATTCGCACAAGTATGCAACGTGATGTTGCTTTCCCACAAATGTTCTTGCCAACGCAATTTTTTTTCTTTTTTTTTTTTTCTGCTCATCCAAAGTGGTTGGGGAATAAACAAAGAAGCGCGGTCAAAAAATACCAGCGAAGCAGATCAGCAAATTCTAGATGGAAAAAATATTCAGGGAGGACGATGCCGAGCATATGATGGGGAATGGCTCGGTGCCTACACACTACATCATCTTCCCTGTGCAGGGCAAGAGGGCAAATTTGACTCACTTTCTCTCCTTTCGCAGCCGCACACTCATTTCCAAGCGGAAATAGCTCGAGGTAACGTATAATAGTAAATACTAATAAGAAAACATATGAAAACTATCACATAAATGGGTAAAGTACTTCAGTCAGTTTAATCACGGAGCCAGAACTCAGCGTCGCCTTGGGCTCTGTGGTCATCGGAGCATGTCATAACTTTAACGTGACGAAAAGTGATCGGGGTTCAGCTCAACAAAAGCTTTAAAGTATTTCAGAGGCTTCAGAAATGCGGGATGTCTCAGGTCACACATGGGGCTTTTCCTCCTGACATGCTACATCTGTGATAAGAAACAGCTGGGAAATCGATTGTTTTACTCATGGTTGTGAGAGCGCAACCAAAATCAGCAGGGACACCGAGGTCCTTCATCCAGCCCTCATCACGTGCTCCTCGAGCAATTGGAAATAAAGATTCTGGTTTTCACAAGGCCTCCACATACCATTTGATCCACCCTGAACAACACAATATCCAGCCTCTATTTCCAAGGGCCCCATCACTCTCCAGTTTTTGTGAGCAGAAGCATCTTCTTGCAATTCAAAAAAATTTGGGATGCTGGCAGGAGGTGGGTAAAATACATAGACCAATGTCTTGAAAGCAAAACCAAAATCCAAACACAGTATCTATTAGAGCATACAGACCTTTCTGAAGTGGCACTAAATGAAGAGATGGCACGGGTAGCAAAAGCATGCAATGCAAGGAAAGTACCTGGTGCAGGTGTTCAGGAGCTGGGTTCACACAGGACAGAATCGGCGAGTTGAATCAATAATCCCACCTGGAAAGAGAAAGGAAAAAGTGATTAATATTTTTTTCAGAATTTAAAACAAGGATCTTCCATAAACTATCAAAATAAAGATCGTGTAACTTGTTAAAACTCTTAATGCTCATTAAGCACGCTTATTCATTAAGTGGAGATCTTGCTTTTTTTCCTTTACACCATTAACTTTTTTCTGTCCTATAAAGGAACTTATAATAACCATCTAGCTGCCTTCTACCCTCCAAAAATATTTTGTTTTACAAATAAAGCGCTTGGAAGAAATACCCAAAATCATCTTTAAAAGAAAACTTTCAAAGTGCAAGGTTTGTAACCAGGCTTCTTCAGCAGCTGGTTCCTTCATGTCAGCCTGAAGGCTACCAGGCAATTTCTTGGTAGTACAAACACGAGCAATGACCATGCATCCCATACACCTCACAGAAACGTGCAATAATTTATAATAAATCTCATCATTTCTAGCAACCGACTCATCATTTCTAAGCGTGTAGGGTTGGTAGAGCTGCAAATCCTTTTTGACTCATAGTATTTCCAGGGGAGTCCCCCACCGGCCTCCGCTTTGAGCGGCTTTAGAAACGCGCCTGGAAGGGAACGCGCCTCCCCGTTCACCGCGGCCATCGGAGATTTGTCAGCGTATCTACGGCAAAGCTATTGCACAATAAACAACACAAAGTGTCCCCTTCAAACACGGCCAGCGTTCTGAAATCATACCAAGAATGCTGGAAAGATAAATATTTATGGGGTCTGATGAACTGCAGCGCTGTGCTAATGAAATCAAGGCTTAAGAAATGTGCTTGGATTGTCCTTTACCCAAAATGAATAAGGCTTCGCTGTAAATATCACTATTCAAAGAAACAATTTGCACACTGTCTCAATGGCAGGGAGACTGCACACGGTAGATCAAAGGCAGATGGGGGAATCTTTTAATTGCGCTGCAGTGAGAAACCTTAAACCGGCGTTACCTCCTCCTTCCCATCACTTGCTCAGCAGTGCCAAGGTTTGCTGGTATCATCAGCACAACACTCGAATTTGGGCTAATCCCAATGAGCAGAGCATTCATTTCAACTCCGCTTCCCCTGGTTTGATGCTGCCCGGGATGCAAACATAGAGGAGAAACTTTTTAGGAAGGTGAGAGAATCACCACAGGAGTCGAGCTGAGGAAATCCTCCTGCGTTCAGCCATCCCCCGGTTCCAACCCACCCGACCGCAATAACTCCCGCGCCTGATTTTTAGTCCCAGTTTCAGGATGGGGAGGCCAGCAGCAGCAGGACGCAGACCCCTCCGATGCTCTGGGAGCGCTTTGGGATTCTGCAGCTCAAGAGTTACAACGGCGAAGGGGCCCGAGGCCCAGCTCCTTCCCTTCGCCGCCAGCCCTCGCTGCGAATCCGCCGGCTGGACTCGCGCTGCAGACATTCCGCTTCTCCCACCCTGTAAAGCGCTATTCCAGAAATTCCATATAAACGCCTTTCACATCGCATTACATTCCCCCAGCAAAAAATAAGCCAGATAAGAAATGCCTGTCTACGAGCGTTACGATCATACTTTTAACACATCTGAACTTCAAAGAGGAAAAACTGCCCATGCCAGCAAATACTTGCTGCAGCCTCTACCTCCAGCGTCTTTCAGGTGTCTGATAATCAAGTTATGCCATGAAACACGTGCAAATTAACGGATTCCCCAACCGTTCTTAGGTGGCTGATAAGCTTCTTAACACCACTGACCTTCTAAACCCCCCAAACGATCAGCGAGTGAGCTTAAAAAAAATAAAAAGAAACCAACATATGGTAGCGCATTTGAACACAATGGTTTTAAAAGGAAATAAAAGCTCTCTGTAGACTCCACATCCTCTAAATCCATTTTGCGAACAGATAAAAGACACATTGTAGTTGAGTCTCCACCTAAACAGCTCCAGCAGAATCTGGGTCAGGGCGCTCTCCTAGGAACTGATAAATTAATCAGTGGCGCTTCCAAAGGGGGTTTTGACTAATGCGGTGTTTTCATATAGGAACTGGCAGCCACCGCCTTTTGCAACTCAATACTCTCCGAAAGGCTCAACAAGTTAAAAGTTATACTTGAAAAGTGCTTTTAAGCCGGTTGGAGAAACAAGGTTGGATTTGCCCTTATTAAAAGGAAAAAAAATGTTAAAAGTTATGCCGTGCACTGGTAACAGCAGCTCCAACAAGAGCTGTCTTCTCCTTGCAGGTGATGCCAAGTCGTCTGCTCAAGGTCCCACCATAAATAGCTGCAGATCCAGCAGCGCAACCACCAGACCAGGGTTCCCATCTCCACCATAAGCTGCAGGTGTCCTATTTCACACCGTAACTATTTAAACTGGGAACCAGTCACAAGAAGTTTTGCGTGGCACTTGACTCAAGCAGGACCATCTTTGCTGGCTGGAAATGAAGCTTCTCATCTCAGTTTGTTGGGACTAGGACTCAGGACACGGTTCCTCTTGACTGCATTGAAGGAACTTCACATTTTTTGCCCAAAACGTCCAGAGACATGTATTAGTTCTGACAATATTTGGTGGAAAAGAATCCGAGGTCCAGCGTGAGCCATTTGCTGCCTCCAGAGAGATGGAGGGAAGCAAACTGGTGGGAGTGGGAACCTTTTCTACCCAAAAACAAATGTTTTGTCACTTTCTATTCCATTCAGGAGAGAAAAAAATACCAAACGCATGCTCATAAGGTCTTGTTTTCATTCCTCTGTGGAACTAAACCACATTTTAAACCTCTCTGTTTGTACAAAGCAGATTTTTGTTTTCTGGTCATTTATAACTTTCACTCTATCACCAGCCAGGGATGCTGCCATTTCTCCCTGGCCATCCTGCCAAAGGGATGAGTTATCCAAATTCTACAAGAACATAAAAAGCTCTTACTGTAAAGACAACTCCTGATTTATTTATTTTTGTTTTCGGAAAATAAAAAGGCAGCGCCTCAGCTGACACAACCAGGATCCAGCTCTGTCCCATCTGAGCTTTCCACCCCCTTCCCTCTCCCCCAAATCCAGCCCCAAAACCTTCTGGCCCCACAGATGCAGGTTTTGACCCTGCTCAGCTCCTGCAAGACCTAGGTCAGAGAAAGGCAAGAAACCGGGCATGCAAACAGCTCAACTATGCATTTCTGATCACAGCCATTCAAGAAAATAACCCCAAAATTCTACAATACAACTGGTCACACTTTTTCTCCACAGACGCCCAATATCACTCAAGCTCCTACTGAAGGATACGGGTGCTACTCGGTGTCGCAGCACCGTCAGCTCCATGAGACACAGTCGGTGAAGAGTCACAACCACTTATGATCTGGGACCTCATACACCAACAATAAAACAACTCACAAAGGGGTAAATCCCCCAGCCAGCCACGCTCTGCCCAAAAAGCAACAGCAGAGCAGTTGCACCCAACTTCCCATCCTGTGCTTAGCAAAGGGCTGGGTTATTTGCGTCGGATGTAATAAAACCAGCATCATGAACATAAAGCTATCTCCTTCATTCTTCTGACCCACTATCTTCTCCAGAGTCTGCAGTCTCACTCTATGAGCTATTTATCTCAAAACTCACATAAAGAACATTTTCAGGCTGTGCCATTGCATGGGAAAGATGCACTTTAAGTTAACAGCTTGAATTAACAAGCCAGTAAAACTGAAAATGACCTTCTTTGTAGTTCTTGGCAGAGGAAGCATCAAGTCTTCCCTTTTTTTTATTAGTGTGGCAGAAGACGGGTGAATAGAGAGCTGCTTATGGTATCAAATGTTCTATTTCCATTTTGCTTTCTAACAAATAGAAGAATAAACTCCTTTCCTACAAGGACTCCTCTCAGACACAGGCTTTGACTGAATGATAAACAGTATCATTACATTTTAAATAGGCTGCCCACAAAGAATCAGTATTCAAACTATCTGCTGCATCCCTCACAGCTGAAAAGGCTTTGCAGGGAGAATCAGGGGAAACGGAGAAACTATTAAAACCACATTTCAACAGAATCATAGTATTTCTCGGTACAAGTCCATTAGAGAGATCTACTGATACCTCCATCTCCCATCGAGATTGTGTTACTCTATTTCTATAAAATGGGACGCTAATTTACCAGGAGCGTGCTGCAACCTAATTCAGAAGTTGCACATTTCTTCCACCCCGACAGCATAAACCAAGTTCCCCCTCCTGTGCGAGATGCCAAGAGGGCAGATGTGCTCCAGATGTGCTGCAGACGCACGCTGCCCTCCCACCCCTTCGGTGGGAGCCCCCAAGGGCCCACACGTCTGCCCCACGGGGACACCCTGGACGTGTCGGTGGATGCTCCTGCACATCCCACAGACAATTTGATCTGAGCATCCTCTTCCAGAGGCTGCCCGGACCCTGTGCCCCAGGGGATCAGACACGCTGCCACAGCTCGGGCCCCCTTGCATCCTATTTCTTTTAATACTGTGCTTGTTTTACACCGCCAGATCTCCAAGCACTTCCAACTGTTAATAAATCAAGTTCTCCAGTGCCAATGCACCATCACACCCACTTCACAGGTGAGGATAATATCAAAGCCTGGACTACAGTGATATTTCACTCCATAACACTGAATAGGCCCTGGTGGCATTGCTATGAGTCCTGCCATTCCTGCAGAGACAGGACTGGTACCAAGACGTTTTTGCATCCAGCCACACTCTCCGGCGCCATCAGACATGTCTGTGATCAAACAGAGGATTTAGGGTTTTTTTTCTGAAAGATTGCTTTACTTTTAGCCAGTACTGTTGCGAAGCAAATGTGTACGCTGTAGATAAAGTAGGAGGGTTCAGAAAAATTTACCCATTAAAAGAAACAAACGAACCCCAAACCCTCACAAACCAGCCATTCCTGCCCTCAGCGAACAGCCATACCTAGAGGCTCAGATGGGACACGGGACCAGCAGAGCTCACGCTTCCCATTTCCACCGCTCCCCTGGAAACCAGCAACTCCTTGTTCCAGACCTGGGCAGTTCTGGTGCCGTCCATTTGCTGACCCCACAGCCAGTGCCCGCGGCCGCCCCCGCTCCAAAAAACACCTGCAGAACAGCAAACAACTGCTGCAGGTGCTTGGTCTTAATGGAAAGTAAATCCTGAGGAAATAGCTTTTTTTTTTTTCCTAGAAAAATATACTCAAGTAGAGACATAAGCACTTGCTGCAGAGGTTCAAGAGTGCAACCGTAAATGCCAAGAACCCTAAATCATGTTTTCAAAGCTCTTAAAATACCTAACAGGTGAAGGCAAGCCCTACAACTAAATCTCCAGAGAGGCTTTAAAAAAAAAAATTTAAAAAAATCCCAGCTCAGCTGCTACCTAATCCTAGAAACATTTGGGCCCTACGGACACTCACAGCAACTCTGAAGACTTCCAGGTATCCAGTACTCTGCTTCCAGCCAGGCAAGTTGAATTTTACTCATGAGAACCCAGCAACTCAACACCTATTTCCGGACTTAATTAAGTCATAATCATCAATATTTTATAGGAGGTACCCAGTGATCAGGACCTGGGTTTTACACGGCTGCAGACCCCACACCCTCCTGCCAAGGAATAAAAATAGACGTATAAACTCACAGACCAGCATGGTTTGGGATTTTGGAGTCACCCCTCACTTCCTTTTTCTCCTCTTTTGATGAAGTGCTATAAAGATTCACTTGGGAACAGAAAGCCAAGATTGAGGACACTCTGATAATTATCCTATCTGAAAAGGCTTGTGGTAATGATTTCTTTAATTACACCAAAAAGGTGAAAGCATCTGTTTAGTGCACAGGTGTTTGGTGCTGATGCTCTCAAGGGATTGCAGCTGTAACGAGAGACTCTGCTGGGTAGGGAAGGCAAGGGAGACTTTGAAACAAAAGTGAGGCAAACATCACAGAATCTACTCCAAAGACCATTAAATCCATTTAATTATTTCAGACAACTTCCCAAGGTTTTGGATCAAAACTAGAAGTTGCTTTTTATCCGCAGTTCATCACGATTCCACTAGAAAAAGCTTTTTATTCTCATTTTCCAGATGCGGAGACTGAGGAACACAGAAAGCTGAGGCAGAGCCCGGGACAGGGTCACTCCAGCTCCCCACCAAAGATACAGCAATACAGAGAGGAGACATCAACCAAAACTCATCCTTTGCACAACCAGCAGTAAAGGTCTGCACTTATTTTCTTACTGCAACTCACAAAAGACAATTTTTAGTGGAAGACAATTGGTGCTCTCCAAATGAGAGCAGAGAAGCAGAAGGTAACGTGGTACACACCAGAGTCACTATATAATTATTTAGGATCGCGAGGGCCATCACCCTCAGTCAAGCTTCCAAGTTCACAAGGAGAAGACGATAATAGCAACATCTAGCAGCAATAAAGATGAGGCAGTTGGTACATCCACCTTCCAACATTTGAAAGCTATAAAAAGGGGGCTTGTAACAAATAATATACAGACATACCTTTTGGTGACATTGAAGAGCACAGGACCAAGAGGGATGAGGTTTTCAGAGAAACAGAGAGGAATGCTAAGAGCTGTTTTGCTACTAGGAAATATCTCTCTGAAACCGGAACAGTTTCTATATTCTGAGACTTCACAGCCCCAGGGCTGAGACGCTGGCACCAAACATTGCTGAAAACAACAGGGGGAAGAAATAAGACGAGCTTTGCATCCGAGACAGCTATAATCTGTCCTAACTCGGAGCAGGCAGCACAGTAGCAGAACTGAACCAAGAGGGAGCTCAACCAAACCACAGCTCAGCCTCCCACCCACACACCAGTAAATCACAAACCATTACAGCCAAATAAAGGCAATTAAGAGACACAGAGAAAACAGACACCTTGCTAACCTGCTGAGCTCGGCGCCCGCTGCTCAGGAAGCGAAGGACAACGCTGGAAGATGCCCAGAGCAATGACCAGGTCCCAGAAGAGGTGGTGAAATTTCCAAGGTCAGCATCAACTCAAGCATAGCACCTCGCAACCCAAAATCCAGAAGGCTGGGGAGACTCCACAAAAGGGGAGACTCACTACCTATCTTCCAACTCCCTCACTGTCCCTGGTAAGCTACTAAATGAGAAATAAACCCCCAAAATCCAGACAACTCCTCTCCCCAGCACTTATGGGTAGCTCTGAGCCCACTGCCATGCGGGGCAGCTGGGCTGGGCTGCATTGTCCCACCCCGTTAATCTCTTTCAGCTGCCCCCGGTCACTGATTGTCCCACCTGGGGCTGGGGGAGCAGCCAAGCAAGGCTGGTACCTGCTGCAGAGCATCGCCGAGCCTGCTGCTCTCGTGCACCTGCTCCTGAGAGCCATTTCAGGACTTGTTTTTTCAGCAATGCTCCCTGTCTGTTCTAAATGTGGGTGATTTCCTCCCCCATCATATCCGCTTTGCTCTGGGAGCCTAAACAACACCAGAGCAGCTCCCAGAGCCCCTCGCACCCCATGGGAACAAGGTGCAAGGGGCTCTTACAAACACTTTCTGCAAACCCTGGCTAAGAGGGGAGGGTGTCTCCAGCACACGTGCTGCTAAAAGCGGGAGTCACAGAATCATAGAGAGTCATACAAACACTTTGGTTAGAAAAGACCCTTAAGATCATCGAGTCCAACCATAACCTTAATCTAGCACTAACCCCTGTCCCTAACACCCGCATCTCTATGTCTGTTCAACCCCTCCAGGGACGGGGACGCCACCTCTGCCCTGGGTAGCCTGTCCCGATGTTTCATGACCCTTTCTGTGAAGAAATGTTTCCCTACAGCACATGCTGTAGGACCGTCTGCATTCACACACTGACCCCAACAACAGCCCTTGGCTTGGCTTGGCTTTTTCAGTGAGACAGAGCTGGCACCTTTGGCTCCAGCCACAATTACAGCAGGCATCAGCACCTTAAAAAAGTGCAAGAAATGGCCCAATGGAGAGAGAAAAACCTGATCCTGATCCCACCTTCACCATCACCACCTGTGTTAATGTGCCATCAAAGCAGAGGCTGATTTGGGGAAGGAGAGCACAGACGTTCAAGAATGTGGCAGTGTCTCAACAATAAAAAAGCCTGCAGGGTTGAGAAGCTGAAGTTTCCACTGGAAAAGGACAGTTCAGACACTGGGATGTGTTACTGCATATCCTGCTATCAGTGCTCCTCTCTAAGTCCAAGTGCTTTAAATCACGGCAATACACAATAATTATCTTCTAATAATTACTGGTTAAGATATAGGACTTAAGTTTTTTAATGTATAGTGTTGCAGAGAGAACTTCAAAACGACAGCAAAGTGCTTCTTAAGCTAAAAAAAAATCCCACAGGAGGAGGTAGAAGAAAATGAACCCTAAATTTACTAGACTTGTGAGCCCTCATAATTTGAAACCAGCCTTGTAAGGTGAGATGCCAGGTCACAACTTCTTAAAAGCAACAAGTGAGTGAGCTGTGAGTGTGAGCAAACAGCACACGGCACAGAACGTGAAATGCACTGAGCTACTGGATGTGGCTGTATCAAATCTTCCATTTTCTTATCTATTTAGTTTTTATGCTAAAGGTGGGGGCCAGACACATTCCCTCATCTGCAAACAGAGACCACAGAGGCAAGTCTAAATTATTTCCAACAATCAAAAGCTCCATCTGCTTCCAGCCTAAATAAGCCACAGGGGTTTTTTTAACCAAACCAGGGTGCCGGTTAAAGCTTTGCTCAAGGGACGCACTGGTCCGGCTGCACCGCTAAGCCCAGCCTGAACAGAGGGGCAGACTTGCAAACAGCATCTCCCGCGGAGCCAGGCTGTGGCCTCTGCAAACGGACATTTTCCAGTTTTCTGTGTTTGTTTTAGGTTTTTGGTTGGTTGGTTTGTGCCGTGGTTTTTTGCCTGCTCCAAAAGGAGGGATAAAGGGCGCTGACCAGCTGTGAGGATGAGGGCTGTACCTGCGGCATTTCCTAAGCGATGGGTCGGTGCTGGGCGAGCTCAGCCGCTGCTGTTCTGCAGCGCAAGGACAAGCGGCATCACCCACCTCCCGCGCTGCAACCGGGGAAACTCCCTGGATTTACCCCACGGATGGAGCGCAGCCTCATGCTGTAAAAAAACCCAGCTTCTGCAGCTGTAACCCTGCGGATCTGCCCCGGCCTCAGCACAAACACGCTCCACTCCACGGGCTACATGCAATTTTGCTGCTTATCGCTTGTGAAATCTTTTACAACCAGCAGCTGAGCGCGTTGCCTCTGCAGCCGGAGCGTGTCCTTCCTCTGCCGAACGACTGCCCGGGGAACAGGCAGCTTTCTCCTCTACCTTCTTCCACCTGTGCTGCTTCATCTTCTCTCGGGATAAGTGTAGAAAGAGCTGCCTGTGTGCTGTGTATTGGAGATACAGACAGCAGAGCACGGAGGTTCTCAAACGCAGCCGCCTTCATCTTGTCCCAAACATGACCTTGGGTTGCTCCTCAAAGCCTCTGCTCCCCAGCAAACCGAAATCCAAGCGGTGCCTGCACAGCCGTCTCATGGAAAGCTGCAGGGCGGAGGCAGGGATGGAGTTCGGGGCACCCCTGCTCCTGCTGCCCCAGGGCCCTGCAGTGACCATCGAGTCACTGAACCGCTGCGGTGCCAGGACGCCCCACAGGAATCACCGTCTTGCTCAAAAGAGCTGGGTCTATTACTTTTGAAACTTGTGACCCAGAGGTGAGCCAAGGCGTATATTTACATTTAAGGAGGTATTTATACACCCGCAGGACTCCAGGAGGTGGCTCGGTTTGGCTTTAACACTTAATTCCCTTGCAAGACATCTTGTAAATCTTCACGGCAACCATGCGACCAGCCTGCTCTTCCAACCATCCTCTTCCTCAGCCCCCCAGGCTGCGCTGACCCCAATGACATCATGGACGTGTGGAAAACACAGAAGTGGGACCCTGAGCAATAACACAGGGAAATGCAATTTCTGGAAGGCAAGAGAACGCCGGCTCTTCTCCAGCCCCGCATTTGCAGACTGACTTATGAGATGTAGTTCCTATGGAGAAACCTTTCACCACATAGTAACGGTGTCGACTCTGCTTTTGGAAGAGCAACAAAACTGAGAATCGCCAAGATTCCTCGTTCCCCAGCAAAATGTGGCCAAGGGAAAGCCAGCTGTGACACCCCTACAAACACGCTGTATGTGAATTCTGGAGGGCTGGATGGAAACTGGATAACACACCTCTGGTATTTGCAGTGTATGCATTTTTTTCCGAGACCTAAGCCCATTTTCACGGGGTTATAAATCAGTTATAATAAAAATTATTTCTCAGTACAAAATACTGCCCAACAGTAAATTTTAAAACATATTTTTTAAAAAATTACTTTTGGGTCACATTTTCACAGGTTCTCCTCCTGAAACGTTGTCCCACGCCTGTCTGGTCATGCAGAGCAGGACTGTACTCCGAATTTCAAAGGAAATCTTGCAGAAAATGGGCTCAGATTGAATAGCCTAGACTCAACCTATAGGAAAACAGTAAAGGGAATGCCGGCCCTTGGCGGGCCAGCTAAATCACACCGCTAAACCCTGCCGAGTGTTTACGCACCACCGAGATACCTGCACGGTGTAAATCCTTAGGAACAGCTATCTGTGCAAGTATTAATTGAATTTCCCAACCATTTTGGGCTCAGTTGTTGTGGAAAGCGGATTTTCAACCCCCCTCAGGGGATCTGGGAGCACAAATTCCTACAGGTTGGCAGAATCCACGTTCCTCACCCTTTAGACACTTCAAAACGACAGCGTGGGGAGCTGGAGGCCCCGGCCAGCCTGGCAAGCGCTGGCGAAGAACGTTTTCCCTGTCTAGGTTTGCATGTGAGCAGCACCGGCTACAAATCAGGGTGTTTTAATTAGCCACCTAAAATAAGGATCTGCCATCCACTTGCTGGAAAGTGATAACAGGAGAGCGTCCAGGACCAGAGAGGTGTTGGATGCTGATCGTAGTCACCCTCAAGTGAGATGACGGTTGGATCCAAAGTCAGCTCCACGCACACCAGGCAAATCCCCGCGCACGGAACATGAGGATTATTAGAAGTCAGCCCCTGGCAACGATCAGCAACGGGCAACTTTCAGCCAGAAACCCTGGAATTCTGCGAATGTACCTGCTCCACAAACTGCAAATTCCTGCTTCTCCTCTGCCAAATCACCGTTTTTTTGGCCACAGATCGCTGTCTCCGCACCTCGTTCTCCTTTGCCGGCAGACGACGACTTTGTCCTTGGCTTTGTTGAGTCCTTCCCACCTCTCCAAAAATAGACTTATTTTTTCCACTTTAGACTTGGTTTTAGCCATTACATTCCTCTCATCAAAGCAGGCAGCAAACGTTTTAAAAGATATTTATCTTCCGTTAGTGGCCTGACTCCAACCTCACATGGCATAAATTGGGAGTAAACTCCCTCAAGTCTAAGAAGTATTGAATGGGTGTAAGAGTAGTGCCACTCGCTCCAGGAGGGAATTTTGCTATAAATTGCCCCAATTTCAGTCTTAACGCTACAGAGGAAAAGCTAAGCTCATCACTTATGTGCTTAGAGGCTGAACTGACTTTCTAAAATCTGCCAAAAATGAAGGAAATGGTATTTGTCGACCAGCTAGGTCTGCTTGTCTATATAGTGGATATAGTTCAAAAACACAACTTGCTCTACAACAGATCGGAGAAAACGCCTCAGACACATTAAATACTCTATTTTTGTCTCCGATAGGCGAACAGCTTCATCTCGCAGGGAGAGCACCACAGATCCGCGCTAATCGCGTGACAAGAACTCAGCGCGAATTCCAGGTGAAAACGGCAATAGCAGGAGGTTTGCAGCATCCCAAACTCCTCCGCAAGACCCTCATCTGCAGCGGGATCAGAAACAGATGTGAAGCGAAGGCAACAGCTCCCGTTCGGTTCGACGGCAGCACCGGAGCTGGGGCGGATTTCCACGCCGAGCAAATATCTGTCAGTGTGCTGAGAAAAGAGCCAAGAAACGGCGGGGGAAAGGTTCAAATGCAAATAAAACTCAATACCTAGAAAATGGGGAAGGTCAAATGGTGCCACTGCAGCACTGTATTTCATTTCATTTTGGATACGGCGCAAGCCAGTCTTTATGGGAGGAACATAACGCTGGTGTCATCGGATTTTTCTCTACACCGCAGTTTTGCAGCTGGCAGTGGAAATCGGGTCGGTCGAGCCCCTACGCAGGGAAGGGCTGCGTGGGGAGGCTGCTCAGCATGGGAAGCCTTGCAGACAGCACCAATGCAACCCACATTTCTACATTAATTCAGGGATCTGTGAGTTAGAAGATGGGAAAGCGGCTCCCAGAAAGCTTCATCTGTCAGATGGCTGCTGGAGCAGGGGACACTACTCCCAGATGATGCTGTTAACCATCGCACCCCCCGTCCCATCGTCACCCAGGGAACCCCCACCAAAGCCCAGGCAGCTCTCAGCTCCTGAATTCAGTGGCTTTGGGGCTCCCACAACTTTTAAGCAGCGCCATAAGCCGCCCAGCCCGGTATCTGCTGTCTCCCCCGGGGATTTGCAGTCCCAGGAGAAGCAATGCCAGCACCGGCCTGACGTGTCTCACGAGGGTTTCCCCTGGATGAGCTGCGGTAAAATAGAACGGAAAGAATGAGAGAAGTTGAGCTGGAGGAGGAGAGAAGCCTTTTCCAGTCTCCAGCCCAGCGGCGTTTCTCACTCACATCTGTGTCCACACCAAAGCTCTGCCCATCTCCATCCCAGCACCTTCTCCCGCTCCCCAACCCCACCACCAGTTTAAACGAGCTGGGAGATGCCCTGGGTGCTCTGCCTCGTTCTCCTACGCTTTCCAGCTGAAATTCGCTTTACAAACCCCTGGTACGGGTCCAGCTCTCCCTCCCGTCACCCCCAGACCCTCGGCAGCAGCAGATAAGCTGCATCGCTTGGGATGCGGGACGTTCGGCGAGATGGGGAAGGCGGGGGTCAGGAATCGATGTGTGTTGTCTTCAAACTCTGCAGCTGCTAAGGGTGAAAAAACAGAACAAACAAGCAGCAAAGAAGGGATCTCTGTGATCTAAGAATAAAATTAAACTGGGGAAGACTTTGAATTTCAGTGTTTGCATCATCCCTTTCTCATCTGCCCTTGAACAAAGACAGATAGTGAAATACCTCTGAAATAAGAAAAAATATTTAAAATGTGACAGAAATGCCGTTAGCATGGGGCAGTAGCACTAGATGTTTTATCTCGATCACCAGGACAAAAGGTTCATTAATCATGTTGCACTATTTTATGCACCATATCTTATCTTCGGATTGCTCCCTATACTCCCTTTTACAGGACATCTGTGAGCAGAGGTGACAGCAGTAAAATATTGATTAATATTAATATATACCGATGGTCTTCACTGAAATTGCTTTATTACTTTAAGAAGATGTGAACACAGGCAGCACTTTGCCCCAGAATGCAGCCACCTCCTGCGTGGGGTCTGCCCACAAGCAGAATATTTAGGATAAGAAATGGAATATCCTCTAACAATGAGGAAAAATGTAAGGCCTTAAGGAAGGTGGAATATAAGGGCAGAACATAAGGGAATACAAGAATTAAGACAAGAATTTCCCTTCTCTCTTGGGAAAGTGCTAACACACCTTTGGAGAACGTGACTGGTGCAGGACCCCAATTCTTCATCAGATATGTAAAAAATGTGAACATTCATTTGCATATCTTATGGCTTGGTGGATAAGATTCCCCAGTCATCAATTATAATGTGCTTTTTATACGTTTTACTGAATCTCTTGGCAACAGAATCAATTCTCCAACATGTTAAATATGGGGTGTGTTTATGCCTGGGTTGAGAACAAGCAGATAGAGCTGATTTTTAGGAGAAAGCCCAAATTCCTCTTTCCCATCAAATGACCACCAGCAGCAGAGCCGCAGGATTAAACAAATAATAAAAATCCTCTGCAGTTCTGAGACTACACTCTAATTAATTACTCCTGGTGCGCTCACATGGACACGAGCAAAGGGCGGGATTGAGCTGAACGCGGCCGCGGGTGGGAGATGACCACCAGGTCTGCCAAGTCTCCACACGTGGCCTTGGGGGGAGTTTGAAGGGGTTTTTTGAAGCGCTGGGGAGAGCGGGATGGGGGGACACAGCACCAGGAGAGGACGGTGGCACCAGGCACACGCGGGTGGCACCGGCACGGCCGAGCTGTCCAGGGATGTCACGGACATTTGAATAACGCGAAATAGCGGCTCGCTGGAAAGAGAAACGGCGTCTTCATGAAGTAATGACCTTCAAAGAGGTGGAGACTGTGAGTTATGAACCCATCGCCGCACCCCCCCCAAGCTTCCTAGCTCATGTATAAACTTACGTAATGATTTATTTGCATCCCGCACGAAAACAAATGGATGTTTTACATATTTATATCGTAAGACAAACCGATATTTAAGCTGATCAAAGACGGCGGCAGATCTGGAGGCGATTACAGCAAGTGTTTTGTTAACTGAGGTCACGCTGCGCTTGGTGCGGGTGAGGCTGCGGATCTGCTCAGCACATGTGAGCAGGATGAGCACACGGAGACACACACTGAGCGTCCGGCCTCGCCGAGAGCCCTGACGCTTCGAGCAAAACCGAACCTTGCTCCCTGCATCAGGCTCCGGTAATTACAAATATCAGTCAAGGGGATAAATATTGTGCTGTTTGCAAAAAAAGAAAAAAAGAGTTCTTCTGAAGCCTAAAGCCTTTTGTCTCTAATAGAAAACAGGGTGGCAGCTCTGTCCAGCGGTTTCTGAAGTCCGTCCCGGGAGATGCACGGATCACCAGCCTCCTGGGACTGTGATTTCATCAGTTCTCATCCATCAGCTGAGCTGCGCTAACGGGCTGGACACGTCCTCCCGAGCCCCTGCAAGCAGAAAGAACCACCGGCCAGCAGCTCACGAGCGGTCCACAGCCAACCTGAAGTGCAATCAGCTATCAGACATGATGAGGGAAAAGTGACTGCCAGATTCAGTGACTTCTTTTGGGACTGATAATGCTTCTGCAGTTTTCCCAGGTGCACGTTCAAAACCCGTGTAGCCAAGGCTCTGATGTGAAAAGCTGCAAGCTGCCTGCAGCAGAAGAGACAGATGCTGAATTTGCAGACCAGCCCTGGCACACCAAAGCCTGGCCCAGAGGGACTTTCCTCTCCAGCATATGAGGTTACGCACTTAACCACGCTATTTATTCAGCAGGTGCCCCCATGGAAACGGGCGAAGGATAAAACGGTTGTCATGTGTTTGCAAAGCCTGGCGGTGACTGCGGCTGGGCAGAGGTGACAAGATCCAGGGATGAGCAGCTCGCTCCAGCCTGGTAATCTGGAAATCCCGCTCCGCCGCCCCACAAGCTGCGTGTCTCCCAAGGGACGCAGGCAAGCAGACTTTCGCAACATGGGAAACCCAGAGCAACGCTGGTGCCAAGAGATGTCCACGGTGCATTCCTTGCCACTTAACTAAATGTCATCACAATGTGTTTTATTTCTGTCTGCTCCCTTTGAAACAGCAGCTTCCCGCTCCCCAGCAAACTTGCAGCCTCCCGACGTCTGACGTTGAAAAAGCCAAACCGTCCCTGTAACGGGCAGTCAGGAACTTGCCTTCCCACTTTCCAGCCTTGCAAAGCCACGTTGTGCCCCGCCACCCTTTCCACTCAGCCTAAATGAGCGCGCGGGCCCAGAAGACGAAGCCAGCTGGGATCTGCAATCCTGCAAAGAGGCAGAGCTGCTCCGGGACTCCCCTCCCAGAGACTTCCCTGCAGAACCCGGCGGCAACGGCGCGACGCAGAACTGCGAACAAGCTGCTGAGACGGGACCAGTTCTCCCTCCACGTAACACGATGCTGAAATTAAAAACGTATTGTTATCTTCCACCTCCTTGTCATCCCAGCTCTCTGCAACTCATCACCTTTGCCCTGGCTCCTTTTGGCTGCTGTGGGGAGGGCGGCAGCCGCCTGTGGCTGTCTGCACGGGGCACGTCACGGTCCCCAAGCTGCAGCATCCCAGCGAGCACATCCCTAATCAAGGCCGCGTGTACCACGCAGAGGATGAGGCTCCCTCTCCCTTTCAGTCCCTGCATCACTCCGATGTCAGCGGGTGCGATGATAAAACACGCGCCGAGCTGGTTATCAGCCTGTCTTGGGCGGGATACGAACATCAGCACCCGCTGGCTCTGAAGGGTGGATTTAACCACTGCTGATGGGAGGTCTGCTTTGAAACACGGAGCAAACAGACTCGCTGCAGGTGGAAAAATCCCCGAGAGGCCGAGAATTCTGAAACCACAGCGATTTTTTGCAAGGCTTTTCTGTAAGTGCCAGTGAAGGTGACTATGGGGCCACCGACCGGGTGCTCTGACTGTTGAGCACCTCGGGGATGCTCTGGGATGGATGAAGCCAGCCCACCCGGCAGCAAACAGAAAGCTTTGCTCAGAGTCTCCTCGCCTCTGAGAAACAGCCCTGAAAAATGGTAGAAGCCTGAGGATTTTAACAGAAAAACTACAGACTTGTCTCTGCAGTTCCTTTCAGCAGCATGAACAGGTTGGAGCAATCTGTCTGGCTGTGTACGGGTCATAGTCTGCCACAGAAAAGTAATTATTTGGTCTATAAGGGGACTTTGATACAAAATACGTGAAAGAACTAAGACTTCCCGTAGTCAAATTCCTGCATAATACATAAAAAGGCAGAGGCTTCAAACAGCATCCTTCAGAAACTTTCCAGCAGACAAATAAAGAGCTGTGCTTTTAAAGAAACCAGGGGAACGGGAGCTGCTACACAGCATTTTGCAGCTTTTTTTCGGGGGGAAACGTCATGTTTCGCAGCATCTACACTCACTGAGCAGGGCTCCCAAAGAGTTCTAAGCAAATTTATTGCTGGTGAACAGGTTGAATCAAGGCTACACGCAGCCACGATGGGGGTGCAGAGCTGCCACAGCCCACAAACCACTTGACACTGAGAATGTTCCAAATGTGGGATGCAAAAGAGAAGAGCAACAGGCCCAAGAACATCTCCTCCTGCACCCTAACTGCTCAGGAGATCAAAGGTCCTTGTGTTCAGACACGATACAGCGTGGGCAAAACGCTGGTTTTGGGGAAAACCGCACTTCTGGTAAGTGTTTGAGTCAGACTCCATCGCTCGGCAAAACCTTGGCCTCTTTGCTGAGGCTTTTGGGAAGGGTTTGTGTTAGTGCTGATGGGTCTGGGGGGTTTTGTGACAGCAGCCCTGTCTGAAGTGGATGGAGCCCAGGACAAGCAGCTTCCCGTCAGCCAGAGAAAGACCTCTGTGGATCTGCCCTTGCGTTTCAAAGACTTGCATCCCCAGAATATGTCGGCACAGCCTGCGTTTCACCGGTCACACAGAAACGCTGCTCAACCGCAGTCAAACTGGGACGGAAATAAGCAAATGATATTGAAATAAAGGGTTTCACATCCATTTTCCCCAACTAGCACAACCCGCTTTAATGTGTACTTGATCGCTCCAGTCTCCGTGCTGTTGGCACGTCTAGTCCCAGCTTTCCATCTGCATCCCCCAAAACCGCCGCAAAGCCCTCGGAAAAGGACAGATTTCATCATTCTTATCTGAGCTTTGTAGACAACATTCGTCTTCTCCGACAGGAATCAACTTGGTTTGCGAGCAAGACGACAAATTCAAACACCACGAGACCCAGGAGGGCCCGGATTGTTTGAGCTGGCGCATTTGGGGGCTGAAGCCTTCAGAGTTTCGCATTCGTTTCCAGTTTGTCCCTTCGCATGTGGAGCATCGAGACCACTCAACACATCGGCACTTGCAGGAGAACAAGCAGGGCCAAGTCGTATGCATGGAGCGCGGGGTTGGGGGGCTGCAAACGTGATGTTCGTGAGATGGGGGCTCCCTCCCGCAGCCCCCGCCCTCCCCTTGTCCCGTCGCCACGTTTCTGTTGGCCCCTGTGCCGGCTGGGCTGCAGTACAGGGGATGAAATAATATTTGGACGCGCTAACCGTTAACAGCAAGGGTTCGCTCGCAGTAGCGTTGCGTGCCGGCGGTCTCGTAGGGTTTTAGGAAGGAGATGAAAGGCTGTTTGCTTGGTTTCATGGGTGGAGAAATGGTTCACAGGCTATTTCCATGTGGTAAACCGGGATCTTCTGCCATGCAAAGCCCTGCTCAAGATGGGGAAACACCACCAGAATGGTGAAGCAGGTCTCCAAAGCCTCAGGCCAGTTGTGCATTTCACATCAAAAGGGGTTTTGGAAACCTTGTTTCCGTGAGGTTTCTGGCAATCCCGGGATGCCAGAATCAGTCCCAAACCGAGCAATGGGGGAAGCAAACAAACCTCATGTTGAGCATTGTAAGGTCCAAATACACCTATCAACGGGGACAATGCAACCCAAATCAGGATTCAGAGGTGAGATCTCCCCGTTTGTGGAAGAAAAGTGAACCAAAGCAAACTCCCTGCCTGAGATGGAGATCCTGGTTTTGCAGACTATGCCCATTTCTCAAGGAAACACCCTGTCCTCCTGTGCCCCGGCTGGATTCTGAGCAGGGAGGGAAAAACATTGGTCCATAAAGAGAAGAGACACCTGATGTGCTCCCCGTGCATTGATCAACAACTGTGTTTGCATCAAATACCTCTTCTTGGTTTACCCAGAGCCTGAGCAGCTGCCAGCAGCGTGAAGAGACTCAACACCCAGTGCAAGGAAGGAGTCCTCGGCGTGCCAGAGATCTCCAGCCAGACAAAGCAGCCCAGTCTCAAAAAACACAGTGTCCTGCCACGGAGAGGCTGTCTCCACTGACCTTACTCTATCAAAGCTTCCAGGTTTTGTTTGCTTGAACTCTCAGCTCCTTCTTTATGGTTCCCTGGAGCTGACACACTCATCACGGACTACGCTCCAGAAGAGACCCACGGCACCGAGATCGAACGGCCAGACGGACTGCACAGATGCCAAGACCAGCGCTGTGCAGAACAGGTCCTAGGAGGTGGTGAGACCAACCCACAAGGAAACAACCGCGGAGGCCGCTCCGGTTGTAAAAAGCCCCTCGGGAGAAGTTTCCGAGCGCACGATTTCACGCTGAACGGAGCCAGCTGAGCCTGGGGCTGGGTTGATCCCAGCGGCAGGTGCAGCGATGGAGCTCACCCCAGCAGCCAGATCCGCCTCCTTCCAGCGCCGAGAGGCACCTGGAGATTTGGCACGTGCACCAATGTGTTTGTGCCTCTGGCTGAGCTCAGCCTCCAAATCCAGTCATACACGGAACGTTCCAGCACCAGAGCTGCTCCCTGCCTAACGGAGAAAATTTTCTCTGCAATTAAATGAACATGCGCAGAACGGATCCAAGAGATCAGCTCACTCCATGGGGTTTTCTCTTAATGTGCTCATCACCACGTACACTAGTTGCATTTGGCATGGCACGTGCATTTTGCTCACAGAAAATTCGGTTGGTGGATTTTGGCAGTGGTTTTCCAAAGACCTGAAAAGGAGGAGGCACCAAATGCTTGGAAATTTCCATCGGAGTTAAGCGCACAGACAGCTCAAGCTCCATGGAAAATTCCAGATGTCATTAGGAAGAGATGCTGTGAGTTACTGTGCATCTCCTGCCGAGCTCAAGTCTGTTAATGGCCCAGAGTCCAACCTCCGTAGAGAACCTGAAGCAACCAGGAACACAGGCCCATTCTCCACCATCCTTTGAAGTTGACGATCACTACCCACGTTTCACCTTGACACTCAGCTATAAAAACCATCCACGAGCAGCCTCTAGTGTCGGGGCAGTTGAAGTCACAGCTTAGGGGGCTGTCCTTTAAAATGTTTCTGAGTAGACAACCCCAAGCAGCGGGAGAGCCTGACCTAACTCCCCAAATTAGAAGCTGTTGAAGGAGTGCAATGCACTGAGTCCCTCGCCGAGCCAAGATCAGACTCCAGCTCTCTGCTTTCTGTTCCTCTCCCTGATCCCACACTCTTTCTCATGTTTGGTCCCTTGCACACCATCGCAGCAAGAAGCAAAGGCTCCACCGGCACCGACAAGCTCAGCTCACTTGTTTTTGGTGAGCGTCCTTCCCACCCCGCCTGCTCACGAGCCTCAAACAACTTCCACAGCAACGGGTCACGTTCCAGCCCGACTTCAACCCCATGAAAATTCCTCCAAGCCAGCCAGCGGTCTGACTTCGGCAGGGGTTTCCACGGGCAGAGCTGCACAGCGGGAACAAACTGGCTGCCTCCCTGACACGAAAGCTTAACGAGACAAAACAACCCTATAAAAAAGGCTGCAGTTGAGTGGCCATCCACTACTGCAGAAGCCAAACTAAAAGAAGGATCTGTCTTAGGTAGAAAACCATTGACGGTGTCTGCAGCTACACAGAGGGTAAGGCTGGTGGCTGGGGGACAGGGACCTCTTGAAGAACCAGCGCTCCCCTCCTCTGGGCTTGCAAAGAGCTGGGGTGATTACAAAGGTACCACTGTTCCCCATCAGGCAGAAAACGGGGGATGCTGGAGTCAGGCCGTGGCGCCAGCCGCAGCCCTGGCAGGCGCTGGCCCAGGTTAGCGGAGGAGGTTTTGCACAGCGGCTCTGAGTAAAGAGCTGTGACCACAACGTGGTGGCCCAGCCAGATGCAGGCTACAGATTTCCTGAATGCTCCTGGGAAGAGCAGCCCTGCTGTGCTTTATGTGGAGCTGCCGTCAGTTTTAATGCTGTTTTTCAGAAATTCCCACTGGTGATGGGGAACAGAACCCACATCCTTTCACGGCAAAACCTCCATTCGTTAGAGCAGCAGGAAATGACGCTGCACGTTTCTAAGGAGCAGAGGCCCTCTTTACATAAAGGGCCAGGGAAGAATATAGAGAATTATCATTACAGGGTTGGAAAAGAGACATAGGAGTGTGCGTTGGGACCATGATACGGCTCAGGAACAGCAAAGCCGAGAGGGATACAGCTTCTCGCAGGTATTGAACATGCTGCGCTTCCCACTCACTGTCCTCCCATATTTTTTTAGGTGTGTTGGAAGTAAAAAAGTGAAGTGACACTTTAGACCTTTTGCTGTTTCTTACAAAGACTTCTGCAAATGTGTGATCATCAAAGCAAACACAATCCAAGTCCACCCTACCAATCTGAACTAAACCAAGTGTTACTTTGCATGAAAATTACCCCAAAAATCTTTATATTAAAAAAAAAAAATAACCTCTACTCAAAGTCCAACCACCGACCTCAGCAGCACCATCAGCAGCTTCAATCCATTTCCACGACGCTCCTTGTGTCCCCCCATCCGTCTGCGTCCGTTCGCCAGGGCTCACCTCCCTCCCCCGGTGCTCAGGGCTGCTCCAGCCCACGTGGCACAGCCCAGATTCGGGGTTTTGCTGTCGCTGGTCTGCGTGTGCTCTCGGCAGCCGCTTCCCAACCGCCTGGCGGACCCGAGGACCAGAGACACGTTTCCCAACTCCTTGCCCCGAGAATTTAACACGTGGAGCACAAGAATAAACCCACGCCTCCTCTTTGGTCACCGATACCCCATTGCACCTGTTGCACCCAGCTCAGACCAAGCCTAACTCTGCACTAAACCATTTCCAACCCCTCAGAGGTGTATTAGCCCTTCCACAAAGAAGACCAAGGTGCGTGAGCAGAACTTTCCACCCCCCGGGCTCTGACAAAGCGATGCCAAGGCTGAGGAACGGGAACTGGGCAGGACTCTGCCTCAGTTTTGCTTTTTAAGGGCTTTTCTCGTGTTGTTTGAAATTTTGGTTGGTTTCTGCATCTGTTTGTAATTCTGCTGAGGTTTGGGTGTTTCATAGTTAATGAGAAATTGTTTTATGCACCCCGAGCTATTATAAGTGGGAGAAAGGGTGGGGGTTCTTGGAAGCTGTGGCTACGGACAGCTGAGTAAAGCAGATTTCCTACAAGGCCCTTTAAGTTTTGAGTCAGCGCTGGGCTGCTCCAGGGGACCCAGCAGAAATCTCTGCTCAGCACAGATGCTGCCCCCATTTTCCTGCTTTTTTTACTCAAAAAGGCTCGCAGCGGGGAGCCTGCTCTCCCCCGCAGACACACAGCATCCATCCCTCCCACACTGGAAAATTCGATATACCCCACTGCCGCCTGGCCGGAGACACTTTACATCATGCCTTACCAGCCCCTATGCTGCCTTAGGTTTGTCAGAGACCCCCAAAACGACTCAACACTAGACCTGCGCTGCTACCAAAGGGAAGAATTCATTCGTTTTACTACCATACAAAAACTCTTACTGCGATTCAAGATGGGGTCAGAGGAATGGAAAGACCTTCTCAGCAGCCCACGCACTAGTTTGGCTCCCACCGCCTTCTCCATCTGGATCCCACCCAGCTGAAAAGCTGTCTGGTAGCTCGCGGAGCTCTCGGAGGAGTTCTGGACCCTACTCAAGTCCTTATCCTGGGTGTTGGATCAGCACAGCCTGTCCTTTCCTAACCGTTTTCCCCCCACGGATCGCCTCTTGATTCAAATCTCACTGCCTGTGGTTTGCTCTACTTCGTGAGTTCGGTACTTAGTCGAGATACCAGCTTCTATTTGTTGAAGGATTAATTCCTCTCGCTGCTTTGCTTTAGAAACGTCCGTGCCCCTCGGTCATGGTTAAACTGAGTCATTTTCTGGCCAGACACGAGCAAAACTCTGCTGAATGGACAGGCAAAGCCAGAGGACCAGCTTGGTCCTTCATTTGACTACAAATAAATCATTCATCTGCTGTGAATGAAGTGCTCCCAACAGAGCTCTGCTGCAGAGCCTCTACGCATAGAAAGCTGTCCTTCCCACCAACGCGAACACATCTGAGCGATGTCACCTCTATGCTTCACACAGCTGTGTAAGACAGCAACGACTTTACTCACTGCTTGCTCAGGAGAGATGCTAGGAATGGCACTAATACAGGACCCATGGGTTGAATAACCTCAGATTTCGGGTGTCCGAGCTTGAGCCACTCTGGGGTGTTTTATTGTTTTAAAATCAGGCAAAACGCTGGAATATAAATCCATTGGGAGCAAATCCCTGCTGGAAGGGGCTGGGGAGGATGCTGGTGGGTTCGAAACTCCCCCTTAGCATCTCCAGTGCCACCAGTCCAAGGGACTCTCCATGCACAGTTCAATAAGGGAATACTGACCCGGCTTCATTTTAGCCACCACTTCTGTAGAAACAGGGTATCTGGGTATACCGGAGTTATTACAGGAACAGATTTAAGCCATAAATAGTAGCAGAAACAAAACTAAATTAAGAGGTGCAGGCAAAGAAGACCAGGCCTGTTTTCAGCTGAGATCGGGAATGATGCAGTGAGATAAAGGCAGATGCTGCTCCAGATGGCAGGAGCAGCAGAGCAGAAACGTTGGCACACGCTGTCACCTGCTGTTCAGCTCCTTTTGGAGTCGGTTGGCTTCGATTTTGCCAGGAATTTAACAGGACAGAAGTAGAACCCAGAGCAACGCAGCAGTAAAGCGGCACTTTACCCCCAAAAGCAGGAAGGAGACAAAGCGAAGGGACCTCCCTGCAGCCCAAGGCAAAACCACAGGGCTGCGGAGCATCCAGAGCCCCTCTCTGTCCCACGGCACAGCCCAGAGTTTAAGCACACTGATCAGCACCATTAATGCTCTGTTTGGAGAGGTAAGGTGCGAGGTGACCGGCAGCTGGCACCGCTGTGGCCAGGCTCCTCTCTGAACAAGCCAAGGAGATGATGTTCCTCCACCCCAAGCTCATGCAAGGCCTGCTCAGCAGCCCTGGAGTCTTTTTGCTCCAGGAGGTTCCTGGCAGACAATCGGCAAACACTTAAGAGACAGTAACGGTGGGTGGAAGCCAGGGTGAGCTCTAGATGTTTCGGAGACCGTTTTTCATGTTTTTTTTCTGGAGTGTTGAAAGAAACCCTTCATCCTCCATAACTCTAGGAGCTTGAGAAACACACCAGGGCGCTGCTGGATCTCTGGAGCTAATTAAATCCAAGCACCGAGGCTCAGCAGTCAGAGAAAGCTCGTTGGGCTTTATTGCTTCTGTCAGCATTGCAGAGGTGTCTGCTCAGCAGCCCTTCCCTGCTCACACTGAGCGCTGCAACACCCCCGAGGGCCCATCTCTGGGTATCGAGAAGGCCAGGCAGCAATGCGATGGTTTTTCCACAGCAGCAGCAGCACCTCCACGTTGTGCCCAGGCTGCAAGGCCAGGGAGTGAGGTGCTGTCCCCAGGGAGGGGACAGGCTGCTGTCAGAGCTCAGTGCCTGGATGCTTTAAAGAAATTGGCCTCAGTGACTCACCAAAACGAGGTTTACATCACAGCCTGGATTCAACCCCTTGTCTGCTGAGCCCCAGTCCTTTCCCAGGCAATTCTTCCGCCTTACACAGGAGCGTGTGGGAAACACGAGGCTGTTTCGCTGTCCCAGCGCACCCCGTTTTATCGAATAAATCTTGCCCACGTTTCCACTCACGCTGAGCAAACGGTTTTCCAGACGGCACCGAAGAGGGAGAACGAAACGGAGGAGCTGGGCGAATCTTCCCTCGACTCGCTCGTGTGACCTCCCGGTCTGCCAACGGGTGAGGGCTTTGGTACGGGAACCTCCAAGGCTGTGCCACCGAAAGCAAGTGACTTAATGAGGGGAAAACCATAATTAATAAACCCCCTTTCGTTCTGCTTGGACCCAGCTGAGGGATGTTGATATAAAAAGCACAGGGAACTGAAACAGAGGGAGAAGGTTCTCTCGCCTGCCAGTTGTGTTGTTCACATCCAGCTCACTCTCAGTAAGAAAACAAAACCCAAAGCCAAAACCATCCCCGCGCGGAGCTCCGCGCTCACATCCCCATCTGCATCTTTCCAAAAGATCGCTCGTATCGCGCTCCTGCTCCTGCCCAAACCTGCAAGATCCGTGTTCACCCCATTCACCCATCACGACGCTCGGTTACTGCAAGGCGGGAGCTCATCAGCCGCCTCCACGGCTTCTCGCTGATTGTTATTAATGATTTTTAATCCGATGCTAAAGAGGTGAGGCCGGCAGTGCTGCGGGTAACAGCTGTCTCTGATTAACTCCTCATCGAGGAGTCGTTTTCGTTTGGAAGCCCACAGCCAACCAGAAACTCCCTTTGGAAGGTCTTGGTGCCATTGTGTGAAAGGGGAAAAAATTTTAAAAAAAAGGGAAAAAGAAGAACAAATCTCAAGAGGCGATTAATTTATCATCTGCTTCTTGCTAACGTGTGTCCACAGGATGAACCCCTGTCACAAGACAGGGGAAAACCCAACCTTTGTAAAAGCCAATCTGGAGATTTCCCCAATCCCCAAGGAAAACAAATATCTGCTAATCTCAGAGCCTCTGGGCCAGAGCTGAATATCCATTAGGCTGGGTCAAAGCCAAACTTCAACTGTAGTCCTCTGCTTTTACTTTCTGTGTTGGTTCTTTGTGCACACGACGCAGGAGAAGATGCACATGGGGACTCAACAGGGTCCTGGGCCCCCCAGCTACGCGGGCGAAGACACAGCAAAAAAAGCCAGGAGGCCACCGACATCTCTGTGGCTCAGGCTGAATTTTAACAAAGGTCTCCAGAAGAGCGAAGGTGCTGATTAACCCCTCCAACCCACCTTCCTCAGCCCTCGGAGAGCCATGGAGATCTTCCAAAGCGGTAATTCCCCAGCGGAGCAGACCACACAGATGGACCCAGCTGCAAGAGAGGGCTTCCATTTTTTTCTTTTTTTCTTTTTTTATGGCGTTGTTTTAACCTGCAGACACTAATTCTAGGAGGGGCAGCGCATCTGCTTACATTTCCTCCTGCCCAACCTCACACGACACTGACAGAGAAAACACTACCACAAGGACACCACTGGGGGTAAATCCCAAATCTTCTGACCTGCGCCCTAGGACTGAGCCTGCAGTTGCAAGCAAAACAACAATAAAAATCCCAAACCAAATGAACCGGAGATTTGCCTCTCCACAGCCATCATTTGCCCAGCTGGTGACATCTCAGGGATGCTACAATGCACCTAGAAATTAAAAACTCCATAAGGAAATCACAAAGGGCGATATAATAAGCCAAGACCCTTTTTCTCTCCTGACACAGGAGCCAGCTGCTGAGCATGTATTTGCATCACCGTCCCCTGGCAAACAGCATCAGAGCAACTTCTGCCACCAATTTTAAGTTACTTTGCTAAAACCGCAGGAGAATTTCCCGCTTCCACCACCAGGGACCGCGGAGCCCAAGGCGTGAAGCCCATAAACGTACCAGCTCCGCACCCATCACATCACGAGATGGGTCTGATAACCCATCCACTCATTACATGTGCCACAAACCTGTCATTTCCGTGTGGGATTTTAGTCTATTTTTCACACAGCAACTGCGTAGGCATTTTTTGCACGTGGTTAGTTGTAAAACCTGCCCCAAGGTCTCCTTTACAAGTGTTATTTGGGGGGTGGCAGGAAGGTTGTACACACTGAAAAAATAGACCTAGAAAAGCTTCAAATAAATCTTTTTTTGTCCTGCAGACTAAAATTATTGGAGTTTTAATCAATGCTTTTTTTTTGGAACTGCACCTGAGAGAAGGTTTAACCCCCTGAACAAGCATTAATTTTTTTTAAAAAAAAAAGGAAGTTTATTAGTTCTATTATTCAGAGGACTGTAAGTCCTGTATTATTAACAGCATCAGGGATTATTAAAAAACGGTGAAAGCAAATTAAAATCTAATTCTGATCTCACCATTTCCTGACCTCTTACGCTTCTCCTACGCTGGAGCTGGAGACGACGCACGGGCCGGGAGGGGTGGAGGGGACACGCCATGGGGGGCTGGGAATGAGCCTTCAGGTGCCCTCTCTGCCACCCACAACTGACTCACATCTTCCATTTCTGTTTGTTTTCACTTTCTTGGCCGCACACACTGGGGAGGGAAACAGTGGGAGTTCCCCGAACCGCAGCAAAAGGGTCTGGATTTCCCCCTTCTCCCCTTAATTTGCATTTGCATGAATTACAACCTTTTTTTTTTTTTCCCCCCATTTTATAGAGCAGTGTCCATAAAACAGAAAAGAAGAGAAAATCCAAGCTCTAGTTATCTGAATACAGCCCTTGATCATAAGCAAAACCGAGTGCTACGAAGAGACCCAGCAGATTAACTCATTTTTGTCGTTATCAGATGCAGCATTGCTAAACATAAGAAGCCCAATGCCAAACTTTAGCAGGAGAACAATTAACACCCAGCCCCTTGAACACATTCACTGGCATTTCTATTTCACCTTTTCCTTTGCGATGTGGCCAACTCACGCAAATTACCATCATTTGTAAAGCACCGAGTACTTATCTTGCAAACAAACAACTGCTCATCTTCCACCCAGAACGGCAGCAAGGAAGCAAAAAGGGAGAAAGAGACAAATCTCCTTACCTTGGTTTTTTTTGAAACACCTCTACACAGCCCTGTGAACACTTACTGCAGGTGATATTTATTCTCAAACAGGTAATTCCATATACCGCTGCAGTTCCAGGGTTTTTCAAAGGGATGTGACACCACATGAACTAACCTGGAGCTACCGTGGCCGCGAGCGCCGCTCACTCTGCAGATCTCTCTTTATTTCCAGTGGAAGAACAAAACTGCTTGGCGAACAGGATCAGAATCAGTTTATGCGTTAACGTGCTTTTTCTGGGCCACAGCTCCACCTCAGACAAGACAATAAAATAAATAAAGGAGGTTAAGAAACAATTGGAAACAGTTTTCCCTCTGCTGTTGTTTTCAAGATCAGACACGCAGGTACCCTGAGTTTGGTCAGCACACAAAACTCCTTTAATAAATCCCACGTGCAAACTCTCCATCGTCTACGCACGCTTGTTTTTCATCTTTTTGCATTTGTCCAAGTGAGAGGGTTTTCCAGGGAAGATGCCATTCCTTTTAGAAATGTCACATCCGTGGATTCCTGCAGAGCACAGGAGCGGCTGCTTTTCTGTGTTTCTTTCCCAGACCCCGTGACAATAACCCATAAATACCCAAAAATCCACTGCTGGCAAGTGAACCTACAGCTAAAAACTCCACGAGCATCGGGCGCCTCCAGGATCCGGAACATGTGAGAGAGGATGCAAAATCTTCCTCATTCCATGGATGTGTCTGAGCAGCCCCTGGGTCACCCAGGAGAGCGATGGGGAGGACTCTACGTCTGTGCAGGTATTCAGCATTTCTCTGAAACCTCGGGCGAATTTCCTAAGGAAAACCCCTCTGTATAGGGCAGAAAGGTATAGTCCATTCTGCCCCTGAGCCTTCGCTGTCTTGGAATATTTTTCAGACTAAGATGCTATAGCTGGTGATTTCGGGCTTATGTTCAATTTGCCTAAAACCCTATAGAAAACCATAAAACCTGGTGGAAATAAAACTATGCTATAAAGCAGAACCCATACTTGAAAAAAAAAATAAAGAAAAGGAATTCTGTACAGTCCAATCTACCGCTGATGTGGGACTTTGGGGTATAAATGTAGGAACACTCCCAGTTAGGAAAACGCCGTGACCGCAGGGACAGATGAGAAGCAGCGTCACCACTGCTATGGCTTGGGGAGTATAAGCAGAATTGACAGAAACAGCCACTTCCACAGCCCCTTTTGTTTGAAAAGTCAGGGTTGAGACCCAAAGGCTCGGTCTGAAGTTCACCAGCGAGCGTTAAAAATGAACTGGTTTCCATCTCACCAAGGGCCCCAGAAAGCTGGAGAAGAACTGGATAAAAGGCACGTACGGGTCCTCCCTGCTGGTAACTGCAGGCGGTTACTGGGAACAACCTTTGCTGAAAGAAACGTGATTTAGCCACTGATGTGAGTATATCCAGGGACAAACGGGGGGAATAAAATGGTAAAACTGGTGTGGAGCCTCTATCTCTCCTGACTTGCATCCATTTTCCTTTTCTTTCAGCACCTACATCACTGTGTGGTATCTGCTTTGATCATTTTTTTTTTACTGTGTAATCACCAATAATAATTTCTGCTCACTAGGACTATTAGGCACGTTTGTAAAGTGATTTCCTACCCCCGAGAGACCGTGCAATTGGATACCTTGTGTGCTAACCATGAATTTTATCTAATTCAACATATACAAGGGCCTGAGGCCTTGAGGAAATTAACAATCCAAATAAATTCTGCCGAGGTTTAAAAGATGAATTATTTTAATAACACTGAACTTACATTGGATTCTGGTTTGGAGACAGCTCTCTGCAAAATCAGGCAAATCGTCTCAAACAAAGAGGGATTTGACCAAGCTTCAGCTCAACTGTCACATAGTTTTCCGTCTCCTTCCCTTGCATTGCTGATTAACAAGATTATTTATGTCTAAGCACAAGTTCAGTTGCCTTTTTTTATCCAGAAACTTGTTCTTTCCATGAGTTCCGGAGAAAAATGAAAGTTAACGGATTAAAAATAGAAGGAAAAAAAAAAAAATAAATGGCTGTCTCCATTTCCTTTCGCTCCCCCCCCTCCCCCGCCCGCCCCCCGAACGACACCCCCGCCTGCCCCCCGCCCCCCCCCCCGGCCCNCATTGGATTCTGGTTTGGAGACAGCTCTCTGCAAAATCAGGCAAACCGTCTCAAACAAAGAGGGATTTGACCTAGCTTCAGCTCAACTGTCACATAGTTTTCCGTCTCCTTCCCTTGCATTGCTGATCAACAAGATTATTTATGTCTAAGCACAAGTTCAGTTGCCTTTTTTTATCCAGAAACTTGTTCTTTCCATGAGTTCTGGAGAAAAACGAAAGTTAATGGATTGAAAATAGAAGGAAAAAAAATAAATAAATGGCTGTCTCCAGTGACTTTCACTCCTGGCGCTTCAAGAGCTGTTCCTTGGTTTGTTTGCTTGATTTCGTGCCTTCTCGTCCCCCGTTCCCCACAGCAAACCACAGACAGACACTGCCAGGACACAGGGCTCCCGCGGCAGCACCCGCTGCGCTGCGCCCGGCACAGGGGAAGCAGACGGTTCCCTCCGGTCCGGCCCCGCTGAGATCCCCACCGAGCAACACGCTGGGAACGCGAGACGCGAACCCTGAGTCACGGGCTGGGGCCGACGGAGCAGACGTCTCTCCCGGATGGGTGGCAGATGCAGAGCAACGAGGGAAGGCGCACAGCGATGAATATGTGAAAAAATCGGTGATTGAGAAAGAGAGTGCGTTTTATATCTGGCTTCTGTGCAGAAGAACTTCAGCTGTTCCATAGAGTTTTAGAGAAGAAACCAAATAAATTGGCTCATGGGTGAGAAAGAAGTTCCTGAGCTAAGAACAACCTGCCCAGGGTCTTTCTGTGAAGGTGAAGTTCAGCCACCACTGCTGGAGTCCTTCACAGCTTCCATCGTGTTTTATCCCAAAATGGATCACAACCGTTTCCCAGAGGATGCTGCAGATAGGAAATGTGGCCACCACGGTGGCAGAGGACAGCGATTCACTGACCAACAGGACTGTTCACAAGAGAGAGGGACAGAAAAGAGGGAATTCAGAGTAAATGCTTTTGTATCCCATGATCTGGACCGGGTGGGCTATGTCAGGGCGTACTTCAGAACCATTTGGCAAACATGAGGGGTGCGAACACTGAATTTAAGCCTGACCTGGAAGGAGCCACACTACCAGAGGTTGGGTGGCCAGTATGACTGTGCACCGCTGCACAAAGGGCTGTGCTGTGAACCTGCAGCTTCTCGGGTGGCTAAACGCACTGAAGCCCTGCTGTTTACCTTGCCTGGTAATTAACTCACATGCTACAATATCTGATTTCTGCCCGGCACACCTGTGGTGCAGGTGTAAGGGACCCAGCAGCTCTTCCATGTACATCCCAAACACTGTGCAATAAAGAAAGAGGTATTTTCTCCTGTTCTTTGCTATATTCTCCTGTTCTTTGCTACATTCTACAGGTGATGGACCTCCCCTACAAGACCTCCCAGACAGAAGAACAGAATCGCTTTGGTTGGAAAAGACCTTTTTTTTGGAAACACCTCTACACATCCCTGTGAACACTTACTGCAGGTGATATTTATTCTCGAACGTTTCATTTCAGATCATCAAGTCCAACCGTTAACCCAGCACTGCCAGCTCCACCTCTGAACCACGTCCTTGCCCTTTTCAGGTGTCTGCCCACACCACGCACACCAGTGTGCTCAGCAACCAAATCTATAGAGCAACCGAGCTGAAATTCTAACCCAGACAACGTGGAAAGCTTCTCGCTGTTGCTGTTGGAGAGATGTGGTGACCTCCGCAATCGCTGTGATGCCAGGGCTATGGGTGAAAGCCAATGTTCATGCAGGAACCCATCAGTTCCAGCCCAGACACAGCAGCAGATCCCCGGCTCAGAATTGCTTTACTAGTTTTTAAAGGCAAACACACTATAAAGCATCACCAGGGGAGGAAAGGGGGAGGATCCGGCTTGCAGGAAGAAAGGCAGCACCACAGGCTTAGCCAGCTGCGCATCAGTGATTCTTTTATGGTAGAAATTGGTTTTATCTCTAGCAATTCACTAGCACCAGTTACTTAATAGCTAGAAACTAAATAGCCAAAAGAGCTAAGTAGCTAAAAAGAGTATAAGCCTCTCAACCAGTGTCACATCCCCCAGCTCGAGCCGCTCTCCCAGCTGCGGGGAGCGAGCAAGGGTTGGACCGGTACAGGTTTGGTTCCAGCGGCTGTGCTGGAATGGGTGAACCGTAGCTCCAGGTTCCTTCTAGGACAAGGAAAAGCGGCCACTGGCAGACCCAGCTCCTCCCAGGCTCTCTGGGACGAAGCGACAGTTGCCCACACATCCCATATCCTCACCATCACGCCCTGCAGCTCATCCCCAAGCTCCCACTGGGCCTTTAAGGTCTGTCAATGCGGTAACCTTGGCGCAGTCCCCTTTGGCTTGTCTGAATTTCAGCTTTTCTAAGAGAAAAACAAAAAAGCTTGTTTTAAAAACCCTGCACTGAAAAGCATTACTGTGACGGACCAGTGTGTCGCTGGGTTCTGTTCTGAGCAGGACGGGACAGGGGTCTGTGACATCTCCAAAATTCAGGGTCCGGGTCTGCCCAGCAGTTGGGGATCTTGGTTATCCACACCTGCGACCCGGCTCTCCTACCTATCGGGTATCCCAGTGCAAAAAGCAGATCCCAAACCGGGTCCCTCCATCACTGCCTCTTCTAGGTGACAGCCAAGCCTGAACTGGAACTGACGACGGAAGACACAGACCTAAGGACGCCGATATCCATGCGCCTGTAAACGTCACCTTCACGTGGCCAAGTGCCTTGCTGGGTACATCACACATGCTGGAGAGGAGAAAGAACACAGGAGTTCTGGGAACCACAGAACTGGAAGGGATGAAGCTTTCGGTGGCCACAGGCAATGGGGCAGAGCCCGGGGAATTCTGAGCTCTGCGAGTGAGGACCGCGGCTCTGAAGGACGCGTCTCCACATCTTGGATGTGCTGCCAGAGGCGTGCTGGCCCTCGCGATGGAAAAGGACCTTCAGCAGCGGCTGAAATCCAAACCCTGGTGTTGATGAATTACAATTATATATATATATATATCTGAAATACTTTCTATTTTATTAATGAATAGAACAGGATCACGGAATGAAGATTTAAAAAAAAAAAAAAAGGAATTCAGCTGAATTCAGCGGGCTTGTGAATTGAGTGGAAGCTTTCACGGCTTGAAGTGAAAAGACTCATTTCTGGGAATGCATGGAACTAAATCGAACAAAAAAAATTGAAAGTGGATTGCAGGAAGCAACTCCGTACTAATAAGAGAATGGACCAGATCAGACCTGGAAGGGCTCAGATGACCCACCGATGATGAGAAGATCTAATGAAGCTGCTGGACAGGGATTACGAAGCCTGCATTTAGTGCTGCTGAAGAGTGCACATGGTGAGAAATTGCTTCTAGTAGCTAAAGGACTAGGTTTAAAATACTGTGAGGAGTTGAATGGGCGTAGTTGCTCTTGGCTTTACCTCCCTGCCATAAAAACAAGTGAATTTAAGACACAGGATAAAAAGAGGTAGCAACAAGTGCAAAAGAAATAGAAAGTTTATGTACATCAGCTGTTTATAGCAGAATGAGTCAGTCTATCCCAGCATTTTTTTATTATGACCCAGATTAGGACTTCAGCATATCCCCACCTTGAAGCTGGAAAAAGCTTCTGTACATTGTATATAAATAGAAATTTTCCAGACACATGAGGACAAGCGCTCAGACTAACTGGACAGACATCACTCCACAGCGTAAAACTACCACCAGGTTTTATTATTATTAGTATTACTTAGAAACTGACCTTATTTATGGTAAATGTTAAGAACTAAAATAATAGAAGAAAGGGAAAAGCTAGGGATGTCTACAGACTGCAGGATTCCTCATTCCACACCGTGGCGGGGTGCTGGCTCCTGGATTGCCTGTTCCCCCTCCCAGCAATCACGTAGCTGTGTAAATTTAGGGATCAGGTCACAGGGACAGACTCTGCTTAATGTAGAGCCCAACAGAATGAACAACCCCAGCCAGGACGGAAGCCAGGACAGGTTGACACGTTGCCCAGCGATGGTGATCACACTAGTCGGAGCGTAGGCTTCTCCCAAACGAGCTTTCTTGGGCATGACATCTAGCATTGTGTTCTATCCCAAGACTTGCGTCCCTTCCACAATCAATACAGCCACAGTTTGCTAATTCCAGGTTCCTTTAGGCCATGTGCAGCTACAGCTGAGTTACCTAAAGGATTAATTCTTACCTGGATCCAAGAAAACAGCAGTGACGGAAAGGAAATGCAGCTGCTCTTGCACACCAAAAAGAAGGCAAGCATGGAGATGCCTCCTGAACTCGCGAGGAACCCTCGGCTCCAGCCGGCCTGCACAGGGACCCACTGTCCCTACAACCAAACTTCTTAAAACGCAGCTAAAGGAGCTCTGGGCTTTCCCTGCAAAACTCCATGGGATTCCTGGGGTGCCTGTGATCCCAAGCACAGACAGCAGCTGTCTGCAGCTGCTCCCTGCCTAAGCCGGGCCTGGAGGAGGTCACGCACGGACTACTTGGAACGAGTCGGTGTGCTAGAAGGAGGCCTCATGCTAAACAACCCCGAAGAGCTGAAAGCAGATTTATTGAGCACTAACCCGCCAGCGCTGCAAATGCAAGACAGTGTCTCGTGGCCTGGGTAGCTTTGATCCGTCTTTGGTCCTTGGATTTTAACTTTTTTTCAGTGTCTTGAACCAAATACAAAGCTGACAAAAACAGGCAACATTGTTAGTTCAGGGAAGGCTTCGTAGAAACAAGAGATAGTGCTGCAATGGACTTTAAAGCAGAAGTGCACAAAGCAATAAGGAGCCAGCAACAGGAGCACTGAAGTAACGAGGTAAAACTCAGGGTTTGGTGCAGAAAACTTGATCTTACTAATGGTACCCAGAGCTGAAAAAGACGCAGTTATTAGGAGCCACAGAGCACGGAAAAGAATCAACAGGTTTGGTGTACTCGGAGGTTACTGCAAGAAAAAATTCTGTATAGACAAAACAAGAATACATTAAAAAGAAACATTTTCCATCACCTATGAAGAGAGACATTTTTTGAGAGATAGCTAATGCCAAATGTATTTCTGTGCTCGATGCATCAGCAGTGTCCTGGCAGGTGCCCTTAGGAAAATAAAGTGCATGTTTGTGGGCATTCAACACTTTGAGAGACACTTTCCTCAGCCTGTCACTTGGGTTGAGTTCAGCACCAGAGGTGTTTCACTGGAAAATACAACATATTTTTGCTGGTGTTTCCAGGAAGGTTCCAAAGTCGACAGGCTGATGCTTACATCTGGGGAAAATCTGCAGAAAAGGCACGACAGAAAGCTCCACTCCACTTCGGAAAGAGCTGGAGCTGCTAAGCTAAAGCTGAATTCCACGTATGGGAAATAAAGATATTCTGTTATTCTGTATCAGGCGGAGAAGAGCTTGGCAAGACGTACCCGGCTGCCCCAACAGACGAGGAGGTTGAAGGATTTCCTGGAACGACGATGTGCAAACAAAGCTGCCCTACTTCAGCTGCTCAAATTAGCAACCTGGGAGCGCTACCGTGCAAAAAGCTGTCCCGGGGAACGAAGGATGATGATCTTCACAGAGCACACGTGGGAACCGAAGAAGCAAGGCTTGTCCTTAGACGCGGTGATGTTCATCTCGAGAGGAGCTGGCACGGGCTCCATCAGCGGTGTGGCCAAAACGAGGACCCGTGCCACACAAACCTCGGCGCTCACGGAACTAACACGCTCAAAAGAGATGGAGATTTTGGCCACAGCTGGTGGTGAGGTGTGTAACAGCAGGGGTCCCTCCTCGAGGAAAGGAGGTGTTGTCTGTCATCAAACCAAGAACATGATTGGGATCCATGAACACACAGATCCCTGGAACATCCCAGGCCAGGCTGGACGGGGCTCTGAGCAACCTGAGCTGCTGAAGATGTCCCTGTCATGGCAGGGGGGGCACTGGGGAGCTGGGAAGGGCCCTGCAACACAAACTATTCTATGATCCTATGAACACAGCCAAAAAGATGCTGGCAAGGCGCTCCTTGAGAACACAGTTCTGTTTCAGCTACAAACACACGACTTGCAAAGCAGGTTAAAATGTCTGGTTGGTGCAGACACACTCTACACTCATTGATTGCCCTGGTGATGCCAACAACAGCTTTGCACGTTGTGTTAGCAGCACCACCACCATGCCCTGTGCCCAGAGACCTGCTCGCCCCCAAAGAACCCACGTTACCAGGAACAGCTCTACCACATTCAGGGATTTCCTGCTCTCGAGAACTTGTCAAAATAAACTGGATAAGCCTCCCTATCCAAATATTTACAAACCAACGCAAAACACTCTGTATATATTCTTGGAAAAAGCATGGATTGCAAATGGCAGATGGACCGCAGAAGACACGATCCCACAGGTAGGCACTGCATCAAGCTGGTGTACTCCTAACACATCTTTAATCTCGACAGGATCTTTTGGGTTGGTGATGGGATTTTGTTTAAAAGCAGCAGGATAACAGAGAGAAACGTTTTATGCCAGCTGAAGTAAACGATCCTGTGGAAGTAGGAGCTCAGAATTGTCACATACGGCAAAATCAGTCAAACAGGAGGACAAAAATCAGCAGCCTAAAGAACTTGTCACCAGGACAATGCAGGTACATTTTCACTAAGAAAACAGTGGGCGATCTGGATTTTTAAATCTCTTTCCATGACACAGCTTGATGGAAGATACGGCAGCCAGCAAGATCAAGCTGATTTTTGCTAAAACACGGTGCCTGAAATAATAGTCCATGTTGAAGGGCTTTAGCTACCTGTAGTAAAATCGGGATCTGGAATTTCCTTTCTGACTTGCTCCTGTTATCACCGGTGCAACGGTTTGGTGTCAAAAGCCAAAACAGTGAAAAAAGAGCTAGCGGCAGACTCGGAGTGGTTACACGTCGCTATTACTGTCGGTGTGTTTGGCGAGCAGGGACACCTTGCACAGGCACTTCGAAGGAGCAGCTGGACGCGGCTCCTGAGCTGCCCAGATGCTCGTGTTACAATAACGCAGAATAAAGCCCTGAGCGAAACAGGGCCCTGCGAAAAGTCATGGCTTGAAGTCACTGCTGAACAGCTCAGCTCCTGATTCCGCTGGAGCCTCTTAAAGCCAGAGGTTAGAAACGATCATCCCTGGGAACAACCTGGTAGGAAAAGAAGTTTTATAGGGAATTCTGGTGACGGATCCGTGGCCTCCCAAATATTTGGGAGATAAGGACTCGGCAGACTGCAGTTGCAAGAAAGGTTTTGTTTCGAGAGATCGGTGGGTTTGATGTGCAGTGGAGGGCACGGTAAAGCTTGTAAAGCAGACTGAAAACCAGAAAAAGGTTTCTCATCTGCAACCTTGAGTCTTGGTTTTATTAGTGTGTGCTAACTCCAAGCTCACTTAATCATAACATGTAAAATAACTTAAATACTACAAACAACACTGCTTACACATTAATGACGAAAGCTGCTGAACTAGCGACAAGCGAAACTCATTAATTTCTTACTATTAGTATCCTATAAATAGGTGGTAGGTGCTGCACAAGGAAGAAAGGATGGTCCAAGCCTCAAAGAGATGGAAAGGCCATAAAGACAAGGAACAAAAGGCAGGAAAATAGCATCATATTTAGGAATAATATTAATATTTAGGCCCAATAGGAAGTCGTCTCAGCATGCCAGCAAGTGAAACAGCCAGGATTTTCATGGTAAGCACGGAAAACAACACAGCAGAGAGGAAGGGACTAAAGGGCAAGAACTAAAGGTTGTTTGCATGAGAAATTTTGTTCTTGTCAAGTGCAAGGGGCAGCACGGGGGAAGGAATCGATCTTAAATGAGACACAGGATATAAGATGAGGACAGGCCAAGAAGGACTGACAAGTACAGACAAGTATTTGATGCGATAGAGAAGAAAAAGCCAAATGAGAGGAAGTTTCTGAATGGATACGATTTGGGCAAAAGTCAGTGCTCATCAAGGCCAAGAGAAAAGGATGTTGCATTAATCGAGACATGATGAGATAACAACTTGGACAAGAGCTGGAGCTGCGAGGAAGAAAAGGTTGAATACTTACGGTTGAAAACACTTAGTACAGGAACAGGAAAACAAGAAGATGTTTATTGGCCAGAAATAGAAGGAAAATCTCTGTCCACCACCTGAACTGTATCAGCTGAGACAAGTCCTCCCAGGAGATGTCCCTTCCCCTCCCACATTGTGCAGCTTCCTCCTCTAACTCCGCTTCCCTTCCCAGCTTTCTGTTATCATCTGGATGTCTATCTGTTCTTTCGCAAAGGACTTGACCAAGGAAAACAGAGGGCTTGTAAATCCGCCTGCCCGAATGTGGCTTTTTGATGTCTGGAGCACAGAGACACGCTGCAGAAATTTATGGTTTCCAAGGAGGATTGAGAAAGGGAGAAATTTATGTTAGGAAAATGTGACTGTCATCTCAGTTTATCTCCCAGCTTCGTAATGGAAAACAGGCATTTTACAAACACATACACACAAAGCCCAGCGTGAAACCGTTCATGAACTCGAGCACTTTAACCAAGAACCATTCCACAAAAACTGGTAATAGTAACGTTAATAATGCAATAAATCAGACGCCATCTGTAACCTCACATCAGCATCCGCCCCGCACCCCGGTGAGCAGCAGGCAGCAGCATCTCTTCCCTCTTCCATCCTTCATCCTGCCGGTATCGACCAAAAGACTTGGGATGCTCCAGACCAGCAGACTGGTCACAAACACCCCCCAGTCCTTCCAGAAGCTGTTGCACATCACACCAATAAAATGTAGAGCTACAACCAGATTTACTGAGGATGCTTCAAAGCGATGGCTCCGGTAAAGCCCGTCCTAAACACGCGGGTTACCTGAACACGTGCAGCTCTATGCCGAAGCAGGCAGATTCCTAGAGCGACCCAGGCAATCGGCTGAAAGGGGTTAAGCCATTGAAACAGAAATGCTCAAATTTGTATATTAAAGAAAACAGGCAGATTTGCATTCCCGCTCAATGCTTTCAGTCCTCTGGCAGCTCATTTGGACTTTCGACTTTACAGCAGGAAACACTACAGATTATGCTTCAATTTATTTCTTGAGACTATTTGCAAGGAAACCTGAAATTCGCATTAAGACAAAAGAGTATCTATTTGATTTGGTACCAAATAATCCGAATTCAAAGCTACCTCCATTTCTGAAGTTTACACCAAGCCATTTCAAAGTATTCAAACCATTTTGCAAGCGTTTAGACAGGAAGCTTTTCTATACTCACCCTGCAGGAAGTGGTGGCATTACTGATATATGTCCTGCACTACATTAAGTGTGGCTGTGGAGTTATTTATGTGCTTTTCCTGACTTCTTTTGACACAGGAGTTGATTGCAGTGCTGTATGATTACGTCTGCATCTCTGAATCTTTCTGCCTCAGCTGGAAAGTCTCAAGTTCCAAGCTGGGATTCCCTCTCCACCCCCTTCTCGTGTACTTAACCCTCCTTCTGCTGGAAGTGCCTGCTAAACCTCCACTAAAACCTCCTGGGTGCAGAAGACTGCAGAGAGCAGGAAGACGTAGATGCTCTCTGCTTATTAACTCTGTGCTACAAGAAAGCTTTTTAAAATTCCGATTTATTTTTTTAAACTATGGACTCTTGGAAATCGGTCTCAAAGGAATACAATTTTAAAGTCTTTTTTTTCTTTTTCTTTAAAGACATTGTTTCAGTCTTTAATTCTTACGATCTTTAGCAACCCCCCCACCTCCCGCGGCCCCCAGACCACCTATGGCCAGAAGCATCGCTCATTGGCACGACTCGCACTGTCGGCTACAAACAAGCATCTGTGCACGAGAACCGATCGCGTTTCTGTTTCACTGGTCGTAACTCAGCAAAAGGCACTTTCAGCCCAACTCAACCCTCGTCCGTTAGAGCTGTGACACACAGCACACGTTCTCCCCCCCATGGAGGGCTGTGCAGGGCGACAGAGCTGCCACTGTCACCTGATTTCTGAGCCAAATGCTTCCCAAGTGACAACCCTGTGTCCGCCACTGCCCATTCGCCATGGTCTTGCTCAGGCCTGTGCAGACCGACAAAGACCAGAGAAAAGCCGAGCTCAGGCTGCTCTGAAGCTTTGTAGCAAGCGTCGAGCACAGTCGTTGTATTAATAATCAAAACTCACACGCTACGGCTTCCATTTCCTCCCCAGAACCAGCATCCCGGACACATCACAGACCCCATCGCCATCGTGTTATTTCTCTGGACAAAGTAAAGGACAAAAATTGAGAATGGAAACCAGAAAGCTGAGTACCCTGTGATGAGGTGGGGGTTGCTGGTAATTCAGACCGGGAGCCGCGTGTTCGGTCACTTGGGGCGGCACTGGCCCAGCGGCAGCAATTGCCATCTGCAGCCTGGGAACTCCTCCCGAATCGCCCCCTCGGGAGGAAACCTGCCCTGTGGCTCTCAGACACCCGGAAACCCCAAAATCCAGCTATTGAGGAGGATCAGTTACTCTCGATGAAATAAATACTAACTTACACAACATAAGCTTCCTTCCCATCCTTCCTCACATCCCTGCAAGTGCTGGACAACAGTGTCGGTCATTGGGACGTTTCGCTGTGTACACTCGGTATCTCCATGTAGGTATCTGTTCTCATTGCTCCTTCCAAGTAACCATCAGTGAAATGACGCAGGTAAAACCAAAATAAAAGCAAAATCACAACAAACCTTCCAAACCATACTCAAGCACTTACTATCTACGGAGCTTTATGAGCGCCAAGCGTGTTGCATTTGCTCAAACAAAGGAATGGGCGCAGAAAACCACGTCAATGCGTGCAGACATGCACAGAGGCCAAAGATCCTTGCGGGAATATTCTACAAAAGTCGATTTTCTGGCAGAAAAGATTAACACCTTCCACTTCTTACAAAAGGTATAACAAAAGCAAAAAATTATTTTCACTAACACTGAAGCACATTCAGGCTTTTCCCACACAATGAAAATGCAAGAAAATGTCAGAGGTGGAAAGATCAGAGATGTGGGGGTTTTTTTCCTGTTTTTGTTTTTTTTTTTTTTAATATTCTGAGACAGAATGTGCCCGAGCAGCTCTTAGTTTCATTATAATGGTCAATTTAACAGAACTCAGAGGAATTGCAGGCAGAACCCAAACCAGATGTAACCCCCCCCCCAGACACTAACAATCTATTTAAAAACAGAGTAAGGCAGAAAACAAGATACAAGGCTTATAAAAATTAAAAGAAAAAAACAAATTTAAAAAACCCAAAGCAAACCCCAGGCCTCTACCCTCCACCTTGCCCCTGCCTACCTCCAGAGCTGCTGTCCCTTGGATAAAAGCAGAATAGTTTTTGTCACTATTGTATTTCAAATAATGAAGAACTCCTCAGCGTGAACCACCGCCTGGGGCTGCACATTTAACTGCAGAAAGGAGCGAGAGGAACCTGAATGAATGAAAAGGGAGGAAGGGATTCAAAATAAATCAACAAACTGTTTCTCATCTTTTCCTTGATTCCTCCCACCTCCTCTTCTATTAACATTCGGGCTTTTTTTTTTTTTAATTTCCCTTCTGGTTTTGCTGATGAGAGCACGGAGCCCATTAGAGCAGAGGGATTAAGAGAGTTGGAGGATTGAGTAATAAAATTGCTGTTAAATAAGAGCAGCTCTGCAGGGCAGATGGGCCGAGTTGGGAGCTCAGCGGTTCACACGCGCCGGCACGGGAGGTGAAACACATCGGGTGTGCCTCATTAAACCCTACCAACCTGCGCTATGAGAGAAGGGCTGGCACCCCAGGGACATGGGAGCGTTTTGGGGACGAAAGGCACCAAACGACAAGTTTAGCTGCTGTTCTCAGTGCAACTCGCAGCGAGTCGTTTATTCACCTGGGTGCTTGCAAAAGAAGGTTTCATTTTGCTGAATTAATTTTGGTTACTAAAAGTGAAAATGTTACTAATTAATGGCAGACACTTAATTTTCAATCGTGACAATTTTTGTAACTCTTAAATAAGCCAAGTAAGAAAGCCACTTCTTCCCTGCGCACCAGCCAATGTCTGTAACTGTTCTTGGGGTTTTCTTCCTGTTAAATGCGATTCAAAACCCAGCAGATCAAGGGTTTACAGGTTATTTCTATGTAATTAGAGGCGGCCAGCCAAGCTCCTCTGGATGACCAGTGGGGTAAAATGGATCTAGGTTGTTCATTAGATTGAAAGTAAATGCTAGAAGAAACGGGGAACTGAAAAAAAATATCAAAAGGAAGGGAGAAGAAGCAAGAAGTGACTTCTAGCACCAAAGCAGTAGGAGGTGAGCCAACCCCATGAAAATTCAAGCAACAAGATAGCCATATACATACATATATATATGTGTGTATATATATATATATACACACACACATCAAGCAAGCCAAGTGCACTTTTCAGCTAGTCAAATGGTGTGGGGCAGCTCCCAGGTATTTTTGTCCTTTACTGAGAAAGCCAATGGTAAATTTAATACATAGTTCATCAATTAAAAATTGAATTCTTTTAAACATACATACAGGAGATCTGTATTCCCTGTGGTAATAACGAGAGAGAAAAGTCCCTTTGATTTCAATGTACTTGCTTCAGTTCTCAGATCTTGATATGATGCACCCAACAGCTTGAGAAATAAACCTTGGTGCACCTTGAAAACAGAAATCCCAACGATTCCATAAGAAAAGAGGGGAATTGATGTGCAAAACAGGGATATTGATTATTTTCAAACCGAACACCATAAAGGTCCAGATGGTGGCACAACGAGCAGCGTGTCTGTCCTCACAGCGCAGCACGGATTGGCGTCGGGCTAAGCTCGGCTTTCCAGCCAGGTTTGGTTGATCTGTTCAGCAACCAGGCTAAGTTTCCTTTAACCCGTATGAAAAATCGGAAATAAAATATCTACTGGAAGATTATATAACATACATTAACTCCTGCTTAACCCAAGCTGCTGAACAGAGATGAAACTTGACAGTTGACTTAAATGTTCAAAACCACAGATTGACCTGAAGAACAAAACTTTTGCCAGCCTGACAGTCAATTAAAAATATCCCTGCTGATGACCCAAATCCTGAGAATATAATTTTCTGCCCAAAATATGAAATTTTGCCTTTGCAAAATGTATACTTTAAAAAATTGAATAGAAAACAAACATGAGAAAGCTTTCAAAAAACAGAATTTGCCTAAGTTTAAAAAACAGCAAAAAAAGTCAAACAAAGGAGACGTTCGCTCTTGAATTCAACCTTGCACGTGAAGTTGTAGATGAGGAAAACCAGGTTTTCGTAGAGTTCCATCCAATTTATCACGCTAAAGAACAAGACTTGATTAAAAAATCCCCTGGCACCTTTTGAAAGAGGAGCAGCGTTAACCCCTTGCCCTGGCGAAGCCGCCCGTGCCCTGCTCGCTTCAGCTCTTCCTTCATCTCCGCTCACCGCATGGGGAGTTATTCCTATTTTTGTGGGGTATAAAACATCTGTGAAATACGTCAAACCTTGTTTAGCAGGGAAATCAAGTCTGTCTGCTTGTAGCAGGGCATTAAATGCAATCTGAGTTTACCCCAAACACCACTGGGAGTGAATGACTTTCTTATTCCCAGCTTTATTCAAGGAAATGAGGTTTGACTGTCGAGTACTTGCCTAAATCAGCAGAGCTTACAGGAGAGCTTGGGGATTGCAGGGCATGAAAGGAACATTCTTAGTTCCGATAATGGGAAACAGTTTTTGGTGAATTATCGCTACGGCTCTAAATTTTCAGTACTTAGATAATTGGGAATTCAGAAGGAATCGTGATTGCCAACAGAAGTTTGTGCAGAGTGAGATTCTACAGTGATTTATTTTATTGTTTTTAAGGTATTGGTTTTCTCACTGTATTTTCTAGCACAGAACTCCACAGCGGTTCTGTGGAGCGGATAATACAGCCCAACCCAGCAGAGCACAAGTGAACACGCGCCAGGATCCCTGCGATGGAGACAAGCGCTAGAGCCACGTTTTAGCCAGAGTTCCTTGCTTTATAGGCAAACTGTCAATACTGAAATGCTTAAAAACGCAGCATGCCAGCTCATTTGAGTCACGGAAGGGCGTTCTTTTTTATAGTTTTGTTTTGCAAGACAAAATATGCAAAACTAACAAGGAATGAAAGAAAGAAAAGAAATAACCCACATCCTTCACTTTTTTTAGATCAATTTCTAGTTGTACAATCCATCAAAAACCGTAACACTTTGATTCGTTTTTACAACGGGACCACAGAAGCCTTTAAGAATTCATGAGATGGATGCTCCTTCGGGTGGGATTCAAGATAAAACGACCTGAGAGGTCATGACAATGGCACCATCCTGCACGTGCAGCCACAGCTACACGTCAAGAATTTCAGTACAACGTCAAGATAAGTGGTGAGGTCCCATCTCTGGTGAACTTAATATCGAAAATAACCAATGGGGCCAAGCAGGGTGACCAGAGGCTCTCCTCCCCCAAAGCCTCCATGCCTAAACATCATTACACAAAACAAAATCAAGCCCATTCAAACAGTATCTGCAGGTCACAAGATGAATTAGAAATAAAATATGCAAGCGATCCTAGTCTAACCTCACAAGAAATGTCCCCCTGAAGACTCCCGGTCATATGTTTTCAATCTCTGCCTCTTGGACAAAAGCAGCACAAGGAGAAAAAAAAAATGTTAAAACCAAGGATGTTAGAAGGTTTGCTGAGGGGAAAAGAACCTTGTTATTAAAAAGGCAGAAGCAGTGAACAACAAAAGGGGATATAATGAGAACTCATTTCTAGCTGACCTGCTGAAACGGTCAATCTCAAAGGGCAGAACTATATCCATGGTCAAACACCAACCTGCATGAACACTGAGCCAGGCAAAATGCCCAGTACCCCCGCAAGATTTTAACTCCTTATCTCGGAATACATTTAGGATTTCTTACTGTTATGTTGATATGTTATTGCTACGATAATCTCTGTATGAACGCGCTCTTCACACTTGCACAGAACCTCACAGATTCCTCACGGTCACAAGCATTTCCTAGGAGAGGATTCGTTCTTCAATTAGTCTTCTTGGGAATGACTTATTTGTACGTGACACACTCTGTGATGTCTAGAAAACACATAAAACGCTCTTGGAGAGAAGACATTTCCTCCCTGGACAAGGACACAAACCCTCCAGGGACATAAAACGCACAGAAGGGAAACAGGGACCGGGGCTGCTCCTGGGAATACCTGGCTCAGTGTTGAAGCCTCTTCTCTTTGAAGTATAAACACAGTGTGACGAGCCCAGACTAACGGAAACATTGACATAACGCTGAGAAACCCCCCCCCCTCGAGGAACACGCGGTCTTACCATCTGAATGCACAGGAGGGGCCTTAACAAGTTGCTCTCCTTACCTATTTATTTCAATTGATTTGTACACTCTGCATTCCACACTGGCGAAGGAGATTTCATTCTCTTGAAATCTAGTGAGAGCTATTTCACTGTTTGATACGCCTTTACAATGGCCTTTAGCAGAAGAGACTGGAGCATGCAGCAGTCTAGCGGCTAAAGGAAACCTCTCCTGAACTCACTTTCATCTTGCACCTGAGCTGAAAAACGCAAAGAGAACAGAATTCTTAGTTGCACCATCAAAGACAGACAAATACCCTTCAGTTTAAATGCACGTGGGTTCCCCTGGAAAGCAGAAGATGCCCAGGATGCAGAAGGAAAGCTGGGTAAGAGGAAAATATCCTGAAAAAGACAAGAAAAACGCTGTGGCCGCTATGAATATAGCAAGAGAGCGGTACGTGGTAGCACACAGCAGCTCTGCCATCCCAGCTTTCCGACTGTCATTCCCAAGTGATAAATTATTATTAAACAGCCATGCTAAAATGTACAGGCCTAGCTTTATTTTTAGGCTTCTGTTTGGGTGCCAAGCTCTTCAAACACCACCCAGTCTGAGAAACACTATTAAAAAAAGAAACTGAAGAGGAGCCAAATTCTTGGCCTGTTGCAAACATCGCATTCAATAAGCTGTGGTTCAGTTTGCATTGTACTTGTGCGTCAAAAAATATCCTAAGGAGAAGTAGGAATTTACATAAAGTGTAATACTTACCAGGGACAACATTCCCAGAAACTGGGTGTGCTTAACCCTTCCTTTCATCAAAAAAAACCCCCACAGTTATCCTGAATTCAACCATGTAGATTTTGTGGCTACACCTCATTCATTGATGATCTTACAGGCCTTTTCCAACCTAAATGATTCTGTGATTAATACACTAAATGCGGTATGAGCCACATACAGACAATAACCATATAACAGAATTAGCTGAAAAACAAATACAAAGCAACACCTCCCCCAGCAAACTCCATATTTTTCTACAACGTGCACCATTAAGATAATCAGGTTACAGCAAACTCATCCTTTCCACTCAAGTTTAGCAAATACGAAAATGCAGCTTTCGTGAAATTGGTTTCACATTTCGCATAAGCTTCAGTGGAGAGGGGATTTCACCTTCCTGCTGCAGGTTGGATAACAAGCCGGGTCTCAGATTTTTGCAGCCCAGCTTTTGATGGATGGATCCCAAACGGAGGAATTGCCACAAATACCTGGACAAAGGAGGGAGGAGGAACTAAAAAGGGAGATAGCTCAGAAGAACTGTCCACATTTTCAACAAATTATTTCATAAACTCATTGTATAAAATAGGGTTTACAAACTCAAAAGCTTAACTAGCACTGGAAATTTAAATAACATGATCTAAGTTCGATATCTTCCTTATAGACTTAATCTTACTTCTCAGTTTGCCGGCAGAGCTTGCCAGAGAGCGTCTGTCTTCAAGTGCTCCAGAACTACACTCCTACAGCACAGTCCAGTCAAACCGTATTCATCCCTAAGGCAGAGAGCAACTTAGAGCTGCACTATTCATAAATACACATTTATTTTTCATTAGAAATGCATAATTACAGCATTTAAAAGCATTTCCCCCTAGAAAAGTAGTTAAGCAACAGTACAAACAAAATCGTTAGTCTTCTGCAAATACATTTTTCGTTACACTGAACAGAAAACACCAGCAAAAGGCTAATACTTGCAGTTATGGGATTTCTCTTTTTTTTAAATATTTTCCATTTTTGTTATAAACACCATCGCAAATTAAAAAAAAGCTGTTTAAACAGTGAAAAATATTTGAGCTTTTTGATTTCCTATATGTGGTAAAGCAAGTATTGCAAAGCAGCAATACACTTCCTAAGATATCTGCAGACATTCAAATGGCTTATTTCACAGAAGAAACAAACAGGATGAAACATTAAATTTAGTCTCATGGTTTTGATTCATTAGATTTCTTTCTCTTTTTCTGAAAGAATTCTTTTTTTCGCTTTCAGTGTACCTAAGTGCAGGCCACGTATTTGTTCTGCAGGCCCAGATTCTTGCCTGATGTGGCGATGTAGCTCTGATTTAATCGAATGGGTCTGATTTTTTCCAGGTGAGGACAACCAGATCACCAGAGCTCCGCTCTGTGCAGGAGGCGGCCGTGGTGGGACCATGAGTCTAAGAGGCATTTCCGTACTCGTGTTCTTGCACGACGATTACAGCACTTAACTCGGGACCAGGGCTCGCGGGCGTCTCGGCTGACGCAGCTTCTCGCGATTCTCTTACTGAATTTGGATCGCTCCGTGTTCTATCTGCATCTCTGGTTGGATTGCTGATTGAAGGGTATCAGTGCCCTGCGAAAGGAAACTCGACATCAGTAAATCAATATAAACGTGCTTTCCACTGGTGTAGCCAAGGGAATGTGAACATATTATACTAATATAAAGTTATTGTATATACCAGTGCAAAATCTGCACGGATATCAGCTCTACGGTAGACTTGAAATGGGAATACACTTACAAAGGCACCACAAATAACATCAAGAGTCCACATGAAGACTAAGCAGACTAATGCCCTTCAGACTGGAAAGAGAAGGCTGAATAATGAAATCACGACAAGGAGCCATAAACTCATGGGTGGCACGAAGAGGGCAAATAGAAAACAATTATTCTCTCTTCCCAAAAAAGAACAAGCTCTAAAAAAGAAAGCAAATAAACCCCGTGTGTGGCACAACATGTGCGGAAGCTGTGGAAGGACGCGATGGACGGGCCGGCAGCTCGGGGTACGGAGTTGAACTGTGTTATGCAAGGAAAGTTCACCAAGGATGCTCACAGAAAAGAGATTTTGAAGTCTCAGAACTACTGCAGGTAAGAGAGTAAAATTACCTGTTTGGCCATGCTGGGAATTTCCCCAGCTGGTGCAGGATACGGTCTAAACCCGCCCACTTCACCCACTGCAGTCTTGCTCTATTTTGTGTAAAATGAGAGCAGCGCTACTATAGTGAACTTCTTTCTCAAATAAAACTCTTCCTACAGGTCTGATTCTACGCACTTTCCAAGCAAAAACTGTCCTCCATGAGAAAAAACAAGAGTGAACACAACTGACTGAAGCTTTCAAATGAAGTCTCCTTGAAAACGAGATTATTCCCAGCAGTAGCCGGGCAGTGAAAGGATAATCCCACAGCAAACTGCCTTTTTAGCCAAGTTAGCCGGAGTAAGGAAAACTGGATTATGAAACAAACTCCATCTTTAGAGCCATAAGACGAATAGCATTTAAGAACAGCTGTATTGGCTTGGATAAAGTCCATCACACCCAATAAGCCTTCCCTTGATAGCAGCCAATATCACAAACATAGATAAACTACAAGAAAAGGGCAAGTGTTTAATGATATTTTCCTGTAGACTCCCACAGATTGCAGAGATCTGCCCTTGATGGACTTTCCCTCCATAAATTCATCTAATAGATGCTTTATGTTACACCCTGGATACAGAATTATTTCTGTGGCAGTGCTGCTGTTATGGAAAAGTCTTATTTGAAGCGCTGTTTTCTGCAAGAAGATCCACAACCAGATTTCCCATCCTTTATGTTTTACTATACAGTTGCCACTTATTTGTTCCAACGAAAATATTGGAGGTTCAAAATTATAAAGCATTGCTCCTCAATTAAAGTTTTGTTGTCAAATTATTTCTGTTCGCCTCTCTGCCTTGTTGCCAATAATTGCACACAGATATAAGATTTTTTTCCTTTATAAGTAATTTCGTGTTTACTTAAATGTCCAATAAATTAGTGCCCAAGTGGTGAATAATTCTAACGGATTCCTAAATTTGACAGCAGGTAAGTTTTCAGGTGATCAAACACTTCTTTCCCATTAGATGAAAACTGTATGGAAGTAATATAATGATCAAATAATAGCAACAACAGCAATACTGGATATTTATCCTACATTCAGAGCAGAAACAGAAGATTGTCCAAAGAGATTAGAAGCACGTTTTAGATTTGGCATTATGTTTTTTTCCAAATTGAACAAAATTTACCACCAGCATAGGAATTTGAGCACAGAATTAATCCAAATATTCTTTGTCATCACCATGGTCTGTATTTATAGATTTCGCAAGCTGCTGTAAGTAACAACGGTATTGAGACACAAAAACAAGTCAACCAAACCTAAGCCCCCAAAATGCATCAGATTTCAAACGATACCTCCCTCCACAAATGCATGTGCAATGTTATGCCAGCAAAACATTGTCCATATATTAATATTTCGCGTTTACATACGTGGTTTAGGGTCACTAGAAGACTGTTCGAATCCGAGCTATTAATACTTCTGTCTACAGCTAATTTGCAAATACAAAATTGTGCATGAACGCACAGAAAATACTAAGTTGAAGTGCATATTGGTGTCTGCTTCAGCTGCAGCCAGAGAAGGGATTCATTCCCAGCAGCCTCAGCCCTGCCCTCAGCTTTGCCCGTGCGACTGCTTCCAAGAAAAAAGGTCAGAACACTGGTGTCCTGGTTTCAGACATTAAAGAAATGTGCAGTTGTGATGTTTCAAACATGGAATTTGTATGGGGCGTAACGTCCAAGCCAGGTGGATAACAAACTTTGCTTTTACAGGCTTTGATTGATAAATCGATTCAAAATCACTGAGAATACCTCAGTACCTTGGCAAAGTACTTAAAAGGGGGTGATAATGAAGATGGGGACAGACTTTAGAGCAAGGCCTATTGTGACAGGACAAGGGGTGATGGTTTTAAACTGAAGGAGGGAGATTCAGGCTGGAATATGGAAACAGACAAAAGCGTCATTACGGCCTCTCTCGTGGGGTCTTCCCTTCAGATAACAGATCTAAGACGAGTAGGACTATCCATCATTTTAGCCAAAAAAAGCTGTTGGACTATCCACATAACTCAGAGTAACGCAAATACCAAGTGGGTTTCTCCAATTCACTAACGGATCCTTAGTTTTCAGCTTGTGTAAACTGAGGAAATATTTATGGCAAACTTATTTTTAGTCTTGTCTGGTTTTACTTTCATACTCTTCTCATTTCGCATTCCTTTTCTGCTTCTCTTCAGCTCTGTATACATCTCTGTGGTTAACCACAGGATTAGAAGCTAACACGGTGAAGAGAACAGGAATTCCTCCGGTGGCCACCAGCGGGGTGCGAGATGGGTGCCCATGCCTAGAACCGAATCCCGTAAGCTCCTGCCCATGGGAGGTGGTGCTGAGGGGGGAGGACGGGCACAAGGAACAGACCTGGGACAAAATCCGTGGGAGGTAAACCCGAGAATTTCCCAGGCCTGGGGTGAGGAGAGCAGCACAAAACCACCTCTCGCTACCTGGTGCCTGTTTGTTTCATTAATTGCATGTGACCAGCTGTATTTGGGGATTTGGAAGGAATAAGGCACAATCCCTGTAGCAACACTCTTATTGTCTAGTGTACTATTAAAAGTGACTATGAGGAAAACATTGAGAAGGTTAGTGCAGAGACAAGCCTGGAAAAGAGGGAAAAATTTTGACATTGAGTTCGTAGCCAGATCAGAATTCTCTACTAAACTACATATGTACGGGACAAAAATCCATGCTAATATTGGCTGCTAAGGATACCATTAAGTTTTGGCCAGCAAGCAACAGCTTATTTTTCACAAGCACTTGGCGTTCTCTAGAAAAGGAGCCGAGTAAGTGGGGTTCACAGAAGAATCTGTAACTGCTTTCAGAAAAACCTCTGACAACTGTTTTAAGTCAGCGTTCTTGTGTTGCCACCAGTCACTTCGAGCTGATGAGAAGCTTTTGCTGGGCTCAGATACACGACTGTTCAAACTGATTGAAAAATAGAAAAAAAGAAAAAAATTAAAAAAGATAATTCCTCCACAGTAACCGAGAGGATCAAGTGTTCACTTACAATTGCTAACATTGCGGATCCTGCGGGAAATCCAGGCTGTTGATCAAAATAACTGGAAAACTGCTGTCAGAAAGGGAATAAGATTTTTAAGAGAAACCTCAGTCTGAAAAATACTTTTCGGACAGATTCCAAGTAAGTTTTCTGCCCTGTCCTTTAACGTGGCTCTCGGCCTTCAAGGATGCAGAACAACAATGATGACCAAAATAACTATTCTCTAGAGGCATTGAGCAAGAACATAGAAAAAGGAATAGGCAAAGACCACTCATACCTTTAACAAAATGATGTTTCTTATTACAGATGATTCGGGTTTTTTTACAGTTTGGAAACATGACGGTGAATGCAACGGGTCTGTAGTACTTGTGAACAGACATATGGTTCACCTGCCAGATGTTTAAACCAAGTTAAGTATGTTCAAGTGGCAAAAAGGCAGGTATGCGTACCTGATTAGCCGCAGCGTGGTCTGTCACCGGGGTCAGCTGCACGTACTGGACCTGGATGTCGCTGCCCTGCAGCGGGGAGCCGTCGACGCCCCCCGAGGTGGGCTCGGCAGAAGCCACCGCGATCAGCTGCGCACCCTGCAACACCTGCAAGGCAACCCAGACACCCCGGTAAACACAGGCAGAAAGGCACGAGGAGCCACCCAACTCAGACCGGCTGCAAAACCAAAGAGCGTTAAGAAGAAACACTCGTCTACAGGTAACAGTTGCTTTAAATCATGCGGATTTCCGAGAGGACGTGGTGCGCACTTGGGAAGATTCCCATGCTAGATGCTCACCGCATTTTGCCCTCTGAGGTTCATTATTCTGTTGATGATTATTCAAAGTGGGACAGATTTAGACGTGACGAGTGTGATAACATCACCGGCACACAACAGGGTCGTCGAGTAACACACATACAGACACGGACCAAAGATGCTCCTTCTCACAGCCAAAGGCATTCAACCTCTGACGACCCACTACAGTAACGTTTATATTCCTGTTGTATACCAAGGTCTAGATTTAAGAATTACCGCTAATTGACGCTTGCTCCAAACACACCCGCGTTTGACCGGTGGAGACTATAAGTCTTCAAAAACTGAAGAACAGCTGATCCATCTAAAAGTGCTTGCTTAAAAATGTGTTTAATTTTAATTTATTCTTGAAACACAAATCAGAACAAAATACCTGTATATAAACAACCACAACTCCCCAATTGCATTTTTTAAATTCGGCTAAAATATACATATTTAGTTTTAATTCCTATACGCCATGACCAATGTATTTTTACACTATGGCATTTGAGCTGCGACGAACAAAAGACATCTTTCAAACGAAGGAAAGAGAGCAAAGAACAAAAATAACATTCTTAACACAGGGTTTTCTGCACCGAGCTGGATTCCTCAGCTGATGTGCAGGTGGGTGGCCATGAACAGGGGGCAGAGCAGAATTTCTCCGGGGAGCGTGGGATAAAAGGAGGTGACGCCCATCCATGACCTTCAGGGGTGTTGTCAGCGCTGGATGGGGACCTTGGGTGTTCTGAGACACAGTCAAACTGCAAAGGATGCTACATTTTGTTTTTAGAGGAATCAGCAAAATCCTCCCATCCAACGGTATTTATTTTGGAACTATATGATGCATAGAGCCGGAACCGCATCACAGTCTGTCCCCCAACCAGAAAACCTAGTGAAAAACGTTTCTCCAGAAAAATCAGAGCACTTTACGAAATGCCTGTAAGATACTGGAGAATATATTTGAGATATACGGAACTGAGGCTGGCTACCAATACTCTCAAGCACATTTGGTGAGCTGGCAAACCCTGACGTCCCAGCCCTGTTGCCCCAAGGACTCTCACGTTTCTGGGGAAGACAACTTTTGCCTAAATGAAAAAGCAAGATTGAAGAGCCCCTTCCCTCACTGTTCCCATCACCTTCCAGGATAGGAAAACGTTCCCTAACACCTTCAGACAAATACAAACGCAAGCTACCGAGCCTGAAGGTCCCGATTTCTATTTTTCATCCCTTCTTCAGTGAGATGCTTGCCATACAAAACACGCTAATAAAATTAGTATTAATAATGAAAACCAGCTACTTTCTCTGCTCCCTTCCTTTCCATTTAAAGACCATTTTAGCCCATAACTAATAGTTCCCATCTAACATTCAACTGCCAGGGCAGGAAATAAAATTAAAAAAAAAAAAAAAAATTAAAATGTAATAGGTTTTCCTTCAGTTTCTTCCAAAATTATCCAAGCACAGTTTCCAACCACGGCTCAATTCATATCACGTCCTCTGCTGATTTTACTTATCACTGAGAATTATTCTTCTAGAAGCCCATAACTTAAAACTTTTCTCCAGACGCCAACCTTCAAAAGCAGGTACCTGGTTTGGGATAGCGGAACTTTATTTACCAAACCCCTCCTTTCCTCAGGCTGCTCTTGCCACATCGAGCCGCCTCAAACGCATTCCTGCTACCGTTGTGAGCTTTTTTATTAATCTAGGCAAGCACATATGTTTACCTACCTATAAAAAGCTCACAAGCAAGACACATTGGGATTTTTTGTGTCTATTTTCCATCATTTCTTTCCACTTCCACTGCAGGAATGCAATAAAAGATGACATTTCATTAAAAAAAAGAGGTTTTGAATCACCGAAAGACTGGTTGTTTATAAAAGGTTCCCATCTGAAAATCCTGTGACACTTATGGCCAGGAAGCAACTATTTCAGAAAATGTTGCACAAAAGAAACCAGTTGTGCATGGGAAAAGGGAAAGATGTCAGTGACGGGCTCTAGCTAAAATATTGCTAGAATAAAAGGACAGTTTGGGCCCAAAAGTGTGAGGATGCTTACGGGCTTAAATCATTTCCAGAAAATAGAAAAAAAAATTAGAAAATACCTGCTTATCCTCCTCCTACACTGGCATTCACCATTGACGGCACAACTACATGGGTACAGTCACTCAGTGGATTTACACGAGTTTACCTGGGGCAAATGGCTTTATTTGGATATTTAAATGGATATATTTAGGTCCAGAACTCAAAGCTATTTAGTATCAGAAATTAATGAGCTCCTGACAATATCAGAGGCTCAGACTTATCAAAGTCTCCATCACGTTGGCATTGAGTAAGGAAACCGAACAGGCAATGGCAAAAGAATGGAGCTGTAAGGAAAACAAACAAAAAACCCCACAGGATTTTCTCCCATAAGATTGTCTACAAGTTCTTAACCTCACGTGATGAAGCGGAGCAGGACCCAACATCCAGAAACAAGCCCACTATGAGGAATAATAAACTCTAAGGGAAAATGGATAACACCATCTACTTTCCACCCTTTCCTCTTTAAGCCACTGGTTCAATTTAACCAAGATCAACCGTATTGAAAAACTCACATCTGACGGTGGCTGATACAAAGATATTTTTGCGATTTTACAGTCCAGTTCCAATAAAATTAAAGTATTAACAGTATATTAGGCAGTGGCAGCAAAGGATGGACCGACCCAGCTGCTCTCCGAGGAGCAGCTGTCCTCACGCTAACATCAAGCAGCATTCACTGAAAACCCCGGTAACCCTTGTGCTGCATTTATCCACCCCATATGTACATAAAGTAAGAATGCACATCGCCTTGCTTTGCACAGCAATAAATCCACGTTCAACTTGTCATTCTCCAGAGCAAACACACAGCTGACAACACGGGCCAAGGATCACTACATATTGCTGCGTATTTTCTACGCTGTGTTTAAAATTAAGCAGCAAGTATTTCAATAGAACTACAAGGCAGTTTTAAGGACTAAGTTTTATCTTCCGAACTTTTTCAAAATACGAACAGCAATAAAAGACTGGAAGTTCTTCTTCCAAGAAGATCAGCAGACAGATGGCCCGCAGTGTTAGAGAGAACATCTGCAGCTTTTCTCTCTCCATAACCAGTGATGAGAAGCAGGGGTGCCGGTGAGCACATGGAAGATGTAACCTGTCCTTCGGAGCGTTTACTGGCAACCCTTTTTAAGCAGAAATCACCAAAATACGAGGCCTCTCTTCTTTTGAAGATGCATTTTTATGGCTGCTGTATTTCTGACTCAAACTACTAACATCACACTAGAGGAAAGCAAAAAGCCAAGATAAACACCACTCAAATTTTTTCTCAAAAAGGTTTCTTACTTTTCAAGCTGAACTTGTTCTGATGATCATTTCATTATTAGCAGCACCACCACAAGAGAACAACCTATCTAGACCATAACATGCACTCCAATAACGGTTCATAGCCAGAGTTTTTCCAGAAATTCACAGGCTTTTCTATTTCACTGTTACAAAAGGTCTGATCAGCCCCTAGATTGTCTTACGTAGCCGAAATTAAAGACCCTTGCACTAAGCGACTGCCATGAAAACCTCAGCTGCAATATAACGTATCTTTTGGAGGCCATCCCATCGTTATTTTAAACACTCTCACACACTGCCCCATCTCCTGTCTTCTCATTATTCCCTGCAGAAAAAGCTTTGCGATGTGAAAGAGAATATTTTACACCACCAAGCTGGCCACCAGACCTCCACTGGTCTCATAAAATAATCCCAGAATATTTGTTCTTAGAAAAATACATTGCTTTGCATCCAGCTTTATTAAAAGGCAAGTTGAGTCAATCATATCTAGTAATCTAGGTCAGAGTGTTAAAATGACCTGTTACTTTCATTACATAGCATTTAATTACTCTGCCATTTACATCTCACTAATTATTCGTTTGCTGTCATGCACTTGATTAAAATACTGAATAGCATTAGTCAAAGATATTTGCGGGGAAACACCAGAAAAACGCAAATTGGAAGGCCTGAAATTACTTTTTGCAACATATCAACTAAATTCTTCTGAATAAATTTAACACCGGCTTCAATCATTTGCTATAGGGCTACACTTTCAAATGATCTGAACAGCACGTTCCAAATATAAAGCAAGTAAGTATACTGTCAATCCAGCTTACAAATACAAGCCCATTTTTAACAAAATAATGCTGATTCACATTAAGTATGTGAACATGGTTTAATTCTTAGCTAATTACCTTCTAAACACTAAACCGGGCATATTTAGTGAATTAAAACCACACTCCTCGCAATGTCTGTGCCCAGACACCAAAATATAAAAGCAACTGATGCCAAAGCAAAGATTGAGATATTAAGTCCATTTTCCACTTGAGTAAGATACCTGTCCTCAAATATTGCAGTGTTGTACGATAAGGGATTTGCAGAAAATTACACGGCAAGAGGTTTGGTAACGTTAAGGCAATATATTCCTGTTAATGTCCCAATGTGTTTCTCTTAAAAGAAAAGTATGTTTGATCTAAGATAACTGGAAAAAATATAAAAAAGATCCGCTGCTCTTAAAGATCAGGGTAACATTCTGAAATTAATTATCTAGTTTGGAAAGCGTTACTTAGAGTCCGCTCCTTATTCCAACAACAACTTGTATCTAAATTTGCTATTTATTTCTTACATAAAATGTGCCAATACAAAAATAAATTCAGCGTATATAAAAGCCTAATATATAGGAGTTCACAGAGAGAGGAACTCTCCCTGCTGTGTATTTCTAAGCGCGCTGAATTGAACCGTGCAAAATGTGACCTTAAATCTGTCAAAACTTCATTAACTAACACCCCTACAGAGCCATATAACCCAGAGCACCTCCTTTAAATTCCCCAAACTAAAAGGCATGAAAAGCGAAACCGATTTCAGCTTTACAGAGCGCGGCAAAACGAAAAGGATAATTCCAGAGTACGTTTTGATCAGCGGCGTTATTTCCTCGCGTAACAAATAATAAACCATCTCATCTGCTTTCACTTTGGGCGCATCCCCCAGCGCGGCTCCACTCGGTAACGTCTGCTCTGAGATCCCCTTATGAAACCTGGAGGAACACAAACTGCAGCTCTTGCGGTTACTTAAACAAACTCTGCAAAAATATCCATTTTTCTGGCTACCTCGCTTGGATTGAGCCAGATAAGTGACGGCAAATTGCGGCTTAGCGTATTCAAACCATCTGCCCCTCGCCGAGCCCTTCCACCCCGCATCTGAAAACCTCCGTTCCAGCGAAGCCCAAGGAGAAAGGCTCAGCCTCGGCAGACTAAACCCACTCACTGAAGCCACCGAGATTTTCCAGCACTGCGGTTTTATGGAGAGTAACAGCCATCAGCAAAACGTTGTAACGGGCCCCGAGCAGAGAGAAACGAGGCGCGCGGAAGTGCGGGAAGTTTTGAAAAGCGCAGTGGGCGTCCGTGGGCTTTGTTAACAGTCCCTGTACGAGCTCTTTTGCAAAAAAATAAATACATTTACAAATAAATATTCTGGGGTCTTTGAAAAGCGTTCACATCTAATTTGGTAAATAAACTGGAGAAATATATGGCATAGAAAAAAAAAAAATAATAATACAGTTCATGTTGTCTTTTTTTAAAAAAAGGATCCGCTCTCGCTATCACCGTCTCTCCGAACTAAGCACAGTCCAACTATAATAAGGAATCTGACCCATGTTTTTCCACGTATTTAAAAACACGTAATGTATGGAAAAGCCATGAGGCTCCCAGCCTCTCTGGAGGTGCAATGCATGCAGCCTACATTGAAGTGAACACCTAAGCAAAGGTTAAAAGTCTCCCCCACTTTTCCTGGGTCAACAGGATGAGTTGAAGGTCCCTCAAGAGACCAACAGCTCCTCTGAGAAGCACTTGGTATTAAACACAAAAGGGTAATCAGTGTAATTAAAACTTCATCTGTGAACTATTACACTGGCTGAAAAGGACACGGAGTTAATTACTAAGGAATAAAAACCTAAAATCAAGCTTTATATCAAGCGATCTAAATACAAGGAGATTATATGAAAGCCTTCTCTAAGCAGTCCACGTTTACACGAGCAGTATTTTTAACTCAGTATCACAGGTATTATTCATTACTGATACATGGGCAGTGGTGGATCCACCAGCAGAAGCGGATAAGAAAGCAAAGAGTGTTGTCCCAACAGACTTTGGGGTCCCATCCCCTGGAAGCCAAGCACTGACCTTCCTTTGACTTCAAGCAGAGATGGGCTCAGGCCCTGCAAAATGATGTAAAATACACCAAACCGAAAGCCAGACTTCCAAATACACTTTAAACCAGCACATGTGCAAAACTTCATTATAATTAATTGGCAGTTCAACGGCAGATGTAATTTCAGTAAAAATGACTCGGTTACGGAAAGAAGAGTTACCTCATCTAAATTCGCTGTATCAAATTAAAGGGGCTATTTGGAAGGACGAAGCTTGTAAGGAAATCTGTATTGTACATCTGACTCATCTTTTGTACGAAGATCCTCTTCATAAATCACCCACCAAGGGAAACTTCTCAAACCAAGGCTGTGGTTAAACGACAGCTCTTCTCAGATGTTGCATTTCCCAAACCGTAACCTACGGTTTACTGTCAGTTATTACACAAAAGGTGGGGAACCTTCACCTGCCGGAGTGCCCTAAATCAGGTACTTTGGGTATTTTGTGGCCACCTTTTCCTCCGAGGCCAAGGGCCTGGTTAAACCCATCTCTTTTCTGGTGAACCAACGTTTTACATCATCAGAGCGACACAGAGGCACATGGAGATGTGACCGCCAGGTCACCGACCCACCGAAAACTACTTCATATATCCTAATAACCTTATGACGAGAAAGAAGAAAAACCAGAAATATATAACCAAGCTTTTGAGCTCAACTCAGCCCTCGATATTTTGTTACAGCTTGCAAAATCTTCTGAGTTAGTTCAGTCTAAGAACGGCAAAGATTATTCAAATCTATGCAACTGCAACATTTTGTGATGAAATGTCTTACTGTTCACAGTAAATACAATAAAATTAATGGAATTGTTTCCAAAAGAAAGGTTTTTCAAGAGCAGACAATTAAATCTCTCTATGATAATTCATTATTTTGACCAATACTACAGACGACTTTGGCTTAAATGTTTGGGTTTTTTTTCTCCCCAACAGAATGTTATTTTTGGGTTTTATTCAACATCAAACTGAGTGCTATTAAGAAATGGCTGGATAGTTCAGAGAAAAACACTTCAGAGTCAAAGAACCCGTCCTAGGCTGTAGCTGCCGAGGGCAAAAGCTCACGAAGCGAGTCGGACAGGGGTGACCCAGACTCCGACCGACCAGCTCCGCAAAGGTTATTCCAGTGAGTAATAAATGGTGACTCACACGGCATCTGCTGGTGGGAAACTCTGTGTTGTGACATAAGCAGGCCAAGAGCAGCCCGTCCTGAAGGACCGGCTTCCTTTACAGTCCGACCTGACGAGTCCCCGCCAGCCTAAGAAACGTAAACACGGCTTTAAATGTCACCCTGCTGGTCCCGGCCTCAAATTCCTGATGGGATTAGTTATGCTGAAGACAAAAGGTCAAGATAAATGCTCGAGTACTTTCCGCATTTACTACAAAATTCTGCTAAAGACTTCAGGCAATTTCGGCAGATATAGCGTTTGGTCTTTTCATAAATAACTTTATAACTTTTCATAAATAACCTGAAAACTTGGACTCCCGGTGCTGCTGAGAGGGCGCATCTCCTCTGATGAGGCTCGTAGTAAATATGCCACTTAAAAATATTAATAGTAAGACCAGATCACCGAGGATCTACCAGAATCACGCACATCTGTTATTTTGCTTAAAAACGTCTAAACCAATTTATCAGTTTCCCCTCGGAATGGTGATTTTACTTTGATTCCAGAAAGAAAATACACTTGGAGGCAACTGCAAATGTTTACATCATAACTGGCAGGGATTTTTTTTTTTAATACTAGCAAAATAACATCTGAAAGTTTGGCTCTTGTTGCCAGGGTAACAAAACACTGCTCCTACCGTACACTGCAGGATCCTATTAAATCGGAGAAATATGGATGGGAAGAAAAAGCACATGCGACAACAGCATGAGCCTTTAATACACAGAGGAACAGAAAAGTTCTAGTGTTGCAATGCTCAGGAAAAGTCCTAAGGAAAAGAAAATTAATATATTACCTCCTGCACTTTAATTACGAAATGATGTCATCAGCTCAGTTTGTATCAATCAGTATCAGAAGTGTACAATGGCTACAAAAGGAAAACAGAAGAAAAATGGTAGGAAAAACCACAGAGCGGAGTTAATGTAACTGCGCCTGGACTATAAATCAGGAGTTGGAGAAAGTTCTAAGCCAGTACTTGTCAATTAAAAAATACTTAAATAAGCAAGCAGTACTCCTGAGAATTACCTGAGCCACATCAATAAGTTTCTTACAGAAACTTGCACAAAAAATTAGACAGAAGTCAAGAAAAAAAATCCAGGAAGGGGGGGGAAAAAAAAAAAGTATAAACTTGACAGAAGTCAGAAAGATTCAAACCCTCAGGTTTTTTTCCCGTTAAACCCAGGACCTACGGGAAGAAGCTCTTCGATTTGCACAGACAGGAATCCAGAACGTGGACGTTTGTGTCTTTACTTTCACTTTGCCACCCAGTTCTCAAGGCGGAGAGGCCAACAGAGCTGTAGGACACACGGACACAAGGAGCTGTGCTCACATCAGAGCAGGGCAGACACATCCCGGTACTCCACAGTTTAGGACAGAAATACACATATGAAACGGCTGGGTGTTAGAATTAAAAACATACGACAAGAACACCTGGACTTCTCAAAATACCTGGACAAAAGGTTATGGGATAACGGTAGGAAGAGAATTAAAGTACCCAAATGTATCTCTAATCTCGGCTTTTATCTACGAGTAAAGTTCATGTAAAAACAACCCAGAATAACAGAAGTTTTATCTACTTCATTTAAATTACTGGCACTGAAAAGGCCGGTGTCACTGTGAAGTGCTCAGCGTGTTCCAATGATGACCAAAACCAAAAGCAGATGTAATGTATATTAGAAGCTATATATCATGTTCCACCTCAGAAAATCTCAATGTTTCATGTCAAAAACATTTTCAGACAATAGTTCTCAAACAAAAGCAATTAGGAAAAACAATCCATTTCTTTCATTAAAGTGGATGTTCTTACATATATCCACTGCCATTTTTTAAACTATCATCTTTTTGACAAATTTAATAATGTCAGACTACCACAAATCACCATCCTGCGATTTCCATCAAAGCTCACAGATAAGCCATCAGTTATATAAATACTTTTCTCCACACGAAGCCGTATCGTATCAACTCAGCTTCTCCATCAGAAGCTTCTCAGTAAATAATTTCACGTGTGCTCTCCCTTTAGTCAACGCACTAAGCGGACCAATGTTTCCAATACCCTGACAAGAGCTGGGGAATTGGTGCTTCTTCCACACCAGCCTTTGCAATGATGCAAACGTGCCTCCTCTCACTGAAAGTCATAAAACCAAAACGAATCCTAACAGAGCGCCAGTTTGTTCGACCAAGTCGTGTTCCACACGTTGTGGTACTGCAGATGATCCTTGCCCAATTTTGCAAATGAATTCCTCGTTATTGAATTAATTTCCTCCTTTATTTTTCCCAAGTTGGAGCCAGTAACCTGACATGTAAGAATTATACAAATTCTTAAAAATGTGAATTGCCAGTTACATTCCACATTGAGAACACAAGAAAAATCCTTTTGCTGGTAATGATTTTCAAAATTTAATTTTTGCTTGCATGTATTGGCCTAAGACACAAAGCTCTGCCTGGGAAAGCATTTTCAGAGAAACTAACATTACAGAAAATAACAAAACAAAGAGGAATAATTAGTGATTGATTGTCCCCCTCACTTCCTGCATTGCTTACAAAACTCTATCAAGCCATTCTAAACATATCAGGTATAAATCATTCACATGCTTGTGTTGGGGGTGGAAAACAATTGGCACAGCAGTCGAGCGCCTGTTCTCCCTGGGAATTAAACTTCACCATATTCCTGCTGTCAGGGTAATGTGACCCCTCAGGAGCCCCCGTCTCGCTGCCTCTCCAAGGTTTTGTGTGTTTACCGGCACGTGCCGTCATTTCTTCTCCCATTCGCTTACCACGTGTGTTCACTTTCCACTTGAGCAAAACCCACTATTACTTTGGGATGAAATGACAGGACACATCCATCAGTAACACAGTCTCCGAAGCCTCCGTTTCTTTGCTGTAGAGCTGAAAGTTTCACCTGCGTGGAGCTCCCAGACATTAATGGCCCGTGGCTGAACTGAAATCTGCAACCAGAGTCTCCCGTAAGGCAACGCATTTCGCTACCAGCTGAGCCTCCGGGCCAGCCAAAGGTCTGCACTTTCTGAAGCCGCGTCCAGATCGCTGTTTCCATACATCTTAAACTTTCCGATCACCATTTGGATTTTTTAAAATGCATTTTTGAACAACTCTCAATTTTTTTTTTTTTTTTTTTTGGTTTGTAAGAAAAGGGAGAGGAATATGGAGTGTGAATTTAAAGCAGACTTCAATGAAAGCTCTGGACCCAAAACTATTGTTTTCTTAGAGTACACATCTGGTTTTCCCCAACATGCTGCCAGTTCTGTAACTCAGTTTAATACCCAGCTGGGATAATGTAAAACTAGCATATAACCTAAAATAAATGCTAGAAGCACATATTTTTGTTCAGTAATACTTGTATGCATTAAGTTCAACTTGAGTAACGTTCTACCCACGTACCGAAAAGTTTGTATCAATGAAGGGGAAAAAACCCCACACCCCAAAGCAGGCACCGTGCACGTGTGTGGCCGCACAACTGGAAACCAGAGCTAAAGCTCACCAGAGCGGCATAAAATCTTGCTTTTAAAAGGTTAAAATTACTCGTTTTTACAATCAAAACACGAGTTTTTAAGGCAAAGACATTTAAAATGTGGTTTTCTCGTAACATCAGAGTGGAATTACCAAAGCGTCTGACAGCAGCGCGTTGCAGGAACGTTCCCCTGGCTGCTGACAAACGCGACCCGACCGACTCCAAACTTCTTTCTGGTCCGCGGGAATACGAGTGTCTGCTAACAAAACTTTTAATTGTTAGGAAACTACGGCCATCGGAGTGCACAGCGGAAACTGCTGAAGGGAACAAGCTGAATCTACAGAACACACTTGTATCTGAAATGATCTTGTTTCGGCAGCTTCGATGGCCAAAACGTAAATCAAAACCGCGCGGCAATAAAGGTGGTGGTGAAGGCTGCTCAGAGGTGAGCGTGGAGCAGGGGCCACAGGGAGCCCGGTTCCAAAGCAGCTTCTGAACTGTTACCGAAGGAGTTCAAAGAAGTGCCGGGAAAGGTTCTTCCTCCTTGCAGCCCATTAATGCATGAATTATTTTGCCTCACATTTTGTTATTCACACAATAACTTTACATCCTCCAGTCTGAGTCTGACTCTACATGGCTGGCACTTCTCATAGAGACGCAATAAAGGCTTAAAATGGGTTCGGAATTTTAGAAAAAAAAAATACAACAAAACCAACAAAAACTGAAACAAAATCATTTGGACTTGATCGGATCTGGTCCTGATACAAATTACAGCACTTCTAAACCAGATTTGCAGCCTTCACATGGTTTCTGAGACTATCTCGGGAACATAAAAAGCCAAGATGCTATTAATATAAAGATTCCATATAGCATGTGCTCATAAAAAGCTTTTTTTCATGTCTAATACAGAACATACAACTTTCTTCCGAAAAATTCAACACGTAAAACTCCAGCAAAACAAGATCATTACGACGGGCACGCTGAATGACCTTAATTACTGCAGCTCATTAACTCTGGCAGACTTGGGCCCTGAATTCACAATTAATAAGGGAAATTTGGAAATATTTCCTCCTACATTTATAATTCCTTTCCGCACCGGGGTGTTCTTAGAAACCTGTTCTCCTCCTGGTACCGACGTTTTCCTCTAGAAAAAACCTCTGGACACATCTGGCTGCAAGGACTCCAAAGGGCACACGGCAAACGGTGTTTCACAACCCCCGTTAAATTCAAGTTTCACACTTACAGACGCTTGCTAGTGAGAAGGGGGAGATGGGATTTAAGGAGGAGGAGGCAGCAAACGCTACTCAAGCATTTGCCACAGCAAAAAAGATAAAAGCCCAGGAAAGAAGAAAAGGGTAAAACAGCCTCAAGGCTGCAGAACGTTTATAGCTTCCCAAGTATTCCCTCTGACACTTTGATTTTATTTACCTACTGATGTGAATACTGCTTCTTCCCATATATGACTTAAAAGTTAGATCACGCAAAGCACAAAGAAACCCATTGAATAGCAAATAAGCTGTAGAGGAGACAAGTAACAAAATGGCACTGGAAAAGATTAATTTAAACATTTCTTTCCCTTTAAAACATAGTCAGATTAAAAAAATCTTCAGTAATTATCCATCCTAGCATTTGAGATAAATAATACCCCACTGAACAGCACAGAGCATCATTAGACAGTGGTATAAGAAATGCACTAACAGCTAATAATTGGATTTTAAAGTTTAGATGGTGGTGGACAGAATCTACCAGACAAACACTGAGCAGGTAAACTTCAATAGGCTTGAGAGAATTTAACCTTCCAAATACATGGAATGAAAACCTCTAGCCATTTTCACCCCAATAACAACATCCTATACGTGACCGATCGGGAGTTAATTTAATCGCCGAGTGTCCAGACAGACAGATGGAAATAGTGAGATGAGGAAGACGATGGAATCCCGTCCCACCCCAATCACGTCTGATGGCGCTCGGGTCCGTCCCGCCCGTGGTTTTAGCCAAGCAGATCTGTGCACCATGCAGGGATGACCCTCCTGCACCCGCAGTCCCCACATCTTGATTGTTAGGGCCCAAGGACCCAACGCTTTGCTGCTCCGCGCCGTGGGGAGCAGAGCTGAGCCGAACAGGGAGTTCAGCCGCAGTTTGTCACTTCGAGACAAACACACTCCTGTGATTTGCTCCTTCGCGCTGCATCTGATTTGCAGATTTTTCAGCTGGTTTTCCCTTTTGAAACGCTGTGTGTTTTCAGCGGGCAATACCAGCATTGTTCTGGGGAGCGACCTGCTCGGTTGCTGGGTTCACAGCAGCGCTTTTGCTGGATATTGGATTGCCATGTTCCAAAATGTCAAGAGGCAACTCAAGAAAAAAATTCTTTTTTTTTTGGTGAGATAAGGTTAGCCATAAGTAACATTTACAATTGAAACACCATCATTTGAACCTTCCACAACCTTTGATATTTCTTCGCTCGGTTCAAAATTTGTTACAGCGCTAATTTCTAGCAATGTACTAATGTCCCGTCATTTTGACGCAGGCTACTGGTGACATTTACTGCGGTCCTTCCAGAAACCCACCCGGGGTTCATCGACAAAGAGCTCCATTGAGAGCAGGAGCCAGCTGAGGGCTGATGTACGGCCCTAAACCATCACAGATCCATGACACGAAACATCGCTGGGGCCGCTGACAGCCAGAAACGAATTTCTAATGCATTAGGGCACGGGGAAATGGCCACGTTCTATGGTTCCCTTTGGACTTTTTGGAGACCAGAACAAACCTGAGGTTGTGCAGCCCTTTGTATTCATCAGTAACGAGCAAAACTACATACGAGAGAGTTTCTTAACATCACCACTGATAAGTGTCCCTTCCTCAGACAAGTAACAAGTGCTGATCTTCACAAAGGCAGAGATTAAATTTTAAAAAAAGGCAGTCGACATTGGAAAAATCAGTCTGAAATTTCTTAACAAGGAAATTTTCTAAGTACTTAGACACTGCAAATAAGAAAACTGCTCTGTACTGAAGGGGCTAAAGGTGTACGTGAAAATACACAATATGGACAGAACTATAATGATGGCACAAGAAGGAAGCTGAAAACGTTTAGACAAATCAGACGCCTTTCCTGCATCTCCGTGCTCACGCACATTTATCTGTTTAAAGAATCTAAAAATAAGGATGCAGGGACAAACAAATCGCACACAAAGGATTAAGAAAGAAAATGGAAACTTTGAAGCATCCCCGTGTGTTTGACCCTTGACAACCCTCAGCATAAAAACGATGGTGGAATATTGGTGGTGCTGAGGAAGGAAAAAAGCACCCAGCCACGCTGGTGCCAAGCGCTGCTGGTGCTGCGCTCGCACAAATCGGGGTACAACGTACCGCTGTGTGTGAAGATAAACACAGGGCCCGGTGGACAGGAGCCACACCTCGAGAAACGGCCGAGAAAATCCGTGGACATTATATTGATGAAACGTCGGATTCTAAGATAATTCAGCAGTAGGTAGAATCGCAATTAGGTTTTGTTGTGCTAGATTCATGAAAAACTGCAAACAGAGGGGGGAAAGTTCTGTACTGAGAATCAATTTGAAAATAGTTAAAATCTGAGAAATTACACTTAGTCCTAAAAGTTCCAAAGTCCGTCGGCAAGGGCTGTGCTGACTAGAAACAACACAAGTCGCTATTCAGCTTAAAGCGCTTGACCCAGAGCCAGCTGGGCAGGCAAATAACGTTATCTTTCAAAAGCTTCCAATGGAATAGTTTAGATATATAGATAAAATTCAAAATATATCATATTTATCACCGGAGAGGAAAAAAAAAATAAAGGGAAAAGTAAACATCAGTTTTATTGTTTTTACTGTGGCTGGAAATTAGATTTCAGACTGAGAGGAAAGGACAAACACCACTCGGTCTTACGTCTAAATATGTTTGTTCACTGGTTGATAACTGGGGCAGGTTTCCATCCAAGGAAAATAAAGTCATGAACCTGACCCAACAAACCAAAGGGTGAGAGAGGATTCAGTCTGTGTGATATTAAAGATACAAATCATGTTAAATTACGTGCTAATAAAGAGACAGCTCGGAGCTCTACAGACCAACAATTTCTCAGGCTTATCCAATATTCTAAATGCTTCTGGCCTCCATCTTTCTCTGGGCACAGCCGCTTTATACGGAAATATTCAGAGATTTTGGCCCCCGAGTCAGTAAAGCCCGGCCCAGAAATGCAGCGAGGATGAGCGGCACTTTTAGACCTGAATTTGTGAATCGTCACTATCATCCCCAGGATAACACAGGGTTTATCAACTACTCAGCGCACCTGCCACACAGACCGGGATAGCCACAATAATGAAAAATGCTACGCCAATAAAATACGTGGCCAGTATAGGAGCCTTGATCAGATATTCCAAAGGACAGACCACACTGAACCCCATTCCCAGTATTGCTTAAAGTGCCTCTATAAATGGGAAAAAATCTTCAAAACTAAAATTACATATGAAACACTTGTGGTTTATGTGACAGCCCCAGCTGCAGTAACAGGTTTTCCCAGGATTTATCTTTACGATTGAAGAAAAACTAATCATTATTCCTTGCATTTAACACTTCACTAAGCTGAATCTCAAAGCACTGAGGTGCACTTGACTGTAAAGAATCAACAAGCTCTGTCTCACCCAGACGCAGCAATCCCAGTTTACTTAAGCTGGGCATGCAGAGTCCGGCTTAACACAGACCTGTGGGGACCTGAAGCTTCAAGTCCAGGTGGCTTCCCTGTTCTTACACCCTTTTTTCAGAACATAACACGTCATCTCACCTACCATCTAACTAAACTAAACTCTGCCAAGGACTTTTACAGACTCAGTCATTTCTTGCTCCGTTTTGTTTTATTGCGGTCATAACCTTTTCATTAGCTTGTAAATTAATGATGTGAAAGAGTAAATAAAAAACAAGGATGAAGATATCCCAAAGCTGTCGTGGATATCTTTTAATAAAAACATTTTGAAAACAATTATTTATACTGCATGAAAACAAATGCCTCTAAGTTCCTTTACTTCTTTTATATGTAGCTTGTAGGCAACCGCTCCATGAACGAAACATTCTGCAGCTACCTACTGAGAAACAAATACAGTTCAGATATTAAGATTAAAACCAAACTCATTAAAAGACACCAAGAGCTGACTTCAGGCTATTTCTGCTAACATTTGGTTAACACCTCACAGGGGACGGAAAGAATCTAGAAAGTATTTCTAAGGCCTTTGCACTTGAGTTCACTACAAACAAGTTTCTCTCGAGGAGGCTCAAATTCGCTGTACAGGCACATGGACCTTAGCTAGAATAGCTTTTTTAAGGAATATGCACATCAAAAACCTATATTGAAAACCTGTATAATATACATAACTGCAATTACTATCTAAGTTTTGGATTTCAAATCATGCATCAAACAAAAACAGTTCTGCTTTAAAAGTGGCAATATTATATTCCTCACACTGTATCTCAAATGCGATTTTTTTATCCTATTAAGAAAAAAACCTTCTCTATTCAGCTGAAGGCAGGCAAATTCTCATGTGCTAATCGTGATTTTTTGGACAGCGTTTAATTTGCAACTGTAATGAAAAAACAAACCCCCACAAAATCCGTGCAGACTCAACAATAAAAAGCCATCCCACAGACATGTGTACAAACCAGAAGTTCTGCTACTGTCTCAGATGCTCTTTCTTACACTCATTGTATTTGTTGAATATTATGTGGTACATTCATCTATGCTCGCAGAGATATTTTCGAAAGATTATTCTAGAAATTTTCTAAAAAAAGCACGTTCACCTTCCTGTAATTGGGCCCACAGAAAGAATCCATGTTTTTAAAGCCAGAAGATCAGTTCTGTTTGTGGAATCTTTGCTTAATTTAGCAAATCTTGTGGTCTAAAACTTCATTTTTCATCCTCACTGCTCTGCCTACACCACCTGGCCTGTACAAACTCTTCGTCTCATCATCTCTATTTTGTTTAACCTTTTCTATCATTTTCCCTTCATAACTTTCTTCCACAACATTTCTCTGAGAGCAAATACATTATAAAGCATTTGTTCTGGCCAAACAAATGTGTGTTCTACATTATACATAAAGCAAACCTGCTAGGAATAAAAGGATTTCATCTTCTGCTTTATGTCATTTATCGTGCTTTATCATGCTTTATCTCATTTATCGTGCTTTATCTCATTTATCTCATGGATTATGTTTTCCGTTTCATAGGTGACTCGCAAGAAGAGCAAATAGAAGGGCAAAAATCCAGTCAGAAATTCTCTTTTTGTGCCAACAAACCCCAGCCCTTGGCTCCCAAAGCCTTGGGAGCAGTTCAGCAAAGCTCCAACCCATGAAAAATTAGTAATAAGGGGTTACATTGGTCATAGAGTGGAAATATTTCCAATACTCAGGCTTTTTATACGCCATACATATATATATGCATATACACATCTTTCACTAGCTCGCCCAATTAGGGAAAGAGGTTCAATATTCTCTTAATTTCTGCTTAAAAAAAAGAATAAATACATTGAAGTCCTGGTGTTGTCAGATGTGCACATGTTGCCAATTTGAACCAATTTCTGGGTCCTCCCCAGGCCCCGGGGGCACTTCCCACATATTTCATTCCTGGACTCCGAATCCCGAGAGGACGGAAAAGGGACCGTAAAAGGGTTTTCAGGGAATTTTCGGGAATGCTTCGACTTTGTACTGATAAGGAGGAAGGCCGGCAGCCAGGAGCGTGACCGCACTCAAACCAGACAAGGTAAACCCGCTTCGAATCGCGCCCAAAACACATCTGTGTGCAGCACAAAAGTTTCAATGAAATACAACCCAGTAACACGTATTCGGTAAAACGCAACCCTGAGCTGACATATCACACAACGACAAGGGGAACTAAATAATGGATTTGACTATTAACAACTATTAGGCCTACAAAGCAGAAAACACCAGGCAACTAAAATAATGAGGCTTTTTGTAGCTGGAGCTGAAAACTTCAAGGTCTGGTGCAGGTTCTTGTCGAATCAATGGCAAAATTCCCAAGAGTTTGAAATGGAATAGCGTGAAACGAAAGCACAGAGAGTATAAATAACCAATGTTCGCTCACCAAAAAACCCAACAATTCAGCTGAGAATAGGAGTAAGAGCCACCTGAGCTGGGGAAACCCAAGATGCCGCCCCCAAAAGTTGGGGTACCGTGATGTAACCTCCCGAATTAAGGCAAACACAGAAAACCGGATCCCGTTCAAGGCCAGAAGAGCTTTTCCTGCAAGTGCAGAACTGCACATTTCTCCTTTAACACCTCCGCTCTGCCTCCCATTCCCATCTGCAGTTAACATTTTTAGGAAAGCAACAGCCACAGACGAGTCGAGATAAAAGACACATACAGGCGTACATACACACAAAATCTCGGATCTTTCCCTTTTCAACTGCAGCGCGACACGGCCTGCAAATAGTGAGGATATGTTGAATATTTTGTTGCTTTTACATTGACTAAGCCGACTAAGAAAATCGCGTGGTGCTTCTGTTCAGCTGGAATTATACATTTATGGCTCAGAAAAGCCTGTTCTTACCACACCGAGCAAACCGTCCTGCGACAGGTAAAAGTAAACACTTAGGAGTGACTCTCCATAACAGGACATTAAAAAAAAATTAAGTGGGTAAGCAAAACTACATTAAATCCCTCAGCATTCTCATTCATAATTCAAGTGACTTTCATTAAATTCAGTCTCGTTTGGCTCAAAAGTGAATTAAGATAGATGAATTAAATCTGCTCGAATTCTGTCAAATAGTGTCCACACAGGGGCTTATTATGGTTTTAAATAATCCACTAAGTGTATATCTTTGGTTAATTTAGATAAGCTTTTTGAAGGATTCTTGTACAGACAAGCCCCAAAGAACAGAGGCTCTCTCTAAAGGATGAGCTCAGCAGAATTATCAAAGGCATTCTCATATATAAATCTACAATTTTTTGGATTACGCTCTTAAAACAGAATATAAACAGGAACCTGTTGACATTTTCAGTGCGAGTGGTGCACACAACAACCACCGGCTCACCTCTGCGCTTACTGCGGGTGACGGGGATCAAACACGTGTTGCAGACACCCGTACGAGCACAGTCCATTGAATGCAAGCAATCTCCTCTTTTATTATTGTTCAGTTTGGTATTATTCAGTCTTTCTTGTCAGCAAAGCAGGGTCAACTTTCATAAAAATTACATGCGAAATGCACTGGTTTTTTTTTTTTGGTAGTAAGTCTCACCTTCTAGAATGTCATCTCAAAGATCAAGGTCCACAATAAATATTTTTCTCTCTAGTGCAATTATATTTCCCTTTTTATTAGAAGGCTTTATTCACTGGGTATAGTAAGCCCATGCCCGTTGATTCTAACCCTCTCCCTTCCCCAGCCCCTCTGGGATGGCCACAGCCAAGCCCTCATTCCCGTCACCAGCCGTTTGGAATAAGCCTGGACCCCGCTACCCTTTGATATTTTGGACACTGGCCATTTGCAGCCAGAACTCCATTAGGATCGTCTATTACCGCCATCCAAACCAACCCCTCGGGGTGCTCCCCTCGCTCTGGGAGGCAAATGTTCCTGGAATGTGGGACCCGGTGCCAAAACCACGAACCAGCACCCTCTGCCTTATGAGAAATATGAATCAACTCCACAGGTCACAGCGCAGGTGACAACCAGAACCTGCTTTTCATCCTTTGTCTTTCACACCCTCAACATGTGACATTCAATAAAAGAGAGAAGGGACAGATTAATATTCAAAAGATAATTTACAATCTTGATGTTACCCTTTAATTACTGCAAAGTTTGGCCACGTGCCGCATCGTTACTAAGCCACAAATACCCAGCGCACTGCTCTATAAATCAGCACAACACAGGAGCGCACAAATTCTTACATGCGCAACAATATACAGGAATAAAATATTAGCACACGGATCCCAAATCTACTATTTGATCACTACCATCTAAAGCACGATACAGTTTTTCATGTGATAAATTAAAAGCAAGCCAAGGGCACTTACATCTCGTGTACGAGCACAACCTATGCGCACGTTCTGAGGATACTATGTGCGTTTTCCATTTATCTGCTTGCAATCCCTTTTGAAATGCTGCCAAAGCAAAACCTAAAAAACCTCTCGCTTACCGAGAAGGTCCCTGCAGTGAATACCGTAACACATCCATCAGGCACATCTACACATTTGCAATTACTGAAAATTTAATTAATACTCATTAAAGGTTTAAGGGTTCCTTTTCTCTGAGGAAGGTGACGCCTGTCCCTGATGAAGAGTTGTTTTCTGTGAGCTCTGTGTTTCTCATTTCAAACACTTGCAGCAAGAAATAACTGCGTCAAAAATCTTCACGAGAAAAGCTTCATTCACGTATATTGTGGTTTCATTTCAATACACTCTGTCACACAGAAACTGGAACGAAACCTGCTACGATTTTAATGCAACCTACACAAATACACATCAATTAAACCACACGGTAAAAAGCCAGGAGCAAGTTCTCTAATGCTGATACCTGTGCTTACTTTGAGAGCTGTGGCTTAGGGATTTTCGTTAAATATCCAAAAAGGGAAAGCCGAGCCCCAGCTCTCTTATTGATCTTTCTCAACCTTCACCACAATCCCCAAACTGGAGTTAACTTTCACCTTTTAAACGCAACTTTCGATGTAGTCACTAATAGCTTTTTTTCTGGGAAAGATATTAATGTAGTTTTGAATATTTTGAGTGCAAAAGGGCTGAGAAAACCCCCACGTGCAGCGCTGAGCGAAAGGCAGGAGGGCAGAAGCCCCATCGCCGAGCTGGGCCCGACACAGCAGCTCCGTCCTCGCTGCCCTGGGCCTCCCGTGGCCACACTTCACCTCTGCCAGGCTCGCAGCCGAGGTACAAGTTGTTTCCGAGACTCCACGAGGGTGTTCCTTGGAACGAACAGACACCAAACCCATGCTCTTGACTCATTATGGCTTAAATCTTGTTTTCCACTAATTCTGGTAGGGATGGGTTTCCCGTAAGGGATTAATTCCCTGTGCTACCTAGGCTCTCCAAGATTGCTGTTTCTGTTTTAACCTGCAGGACAAGAACATTTTTCCCTGAAAGGAACACTGTCGTTTCAAGAAAAATAACAAATTACCCTGCATATTGAGTCAGTATTATTCTGCTCTGCATGGCAAACTATCGCTGACAGTCAAACACGATGGTTTTGCTACAGGATTTTTTTTCACGCATACAAAATAAAAAGCTGAGCACTTCTCCTAGTCTTCCGTTATCTGAGTTTTCAAAAGAATCACTTCACAGAAAAGATGGGAGTTCTTAGAATTTCTGGGTTTTGTTAAACAAATTTTAAAGAACAGAAGGTGAAAGTTGAGAAATGCCACTGCTATTGTTGGCCGGCTGTTTGTGAGCTGTCTGCAAACATAGATTGGGGAGTCTCCCTGGAAAACGGCCTTGCGTTTGGATAACTGTAACAAGGACTCGCTTGGCTAGTGTGTTCACGGGAAAAAGCTTTACGTGTGCAATTATTTCCATAAAAAGACACAAATTGAAAATAGAGACAATAGTATACGAGTCTATACATAGAAAAAAGTACTCAACCATTTAAAAAAGAAGAAAATTAAAAATCTGCCCCAGGTAAATTAAAGTCCACTCAGCTCCTGCGTAGCCCTTTTTTACAAGTACCTTTGAGGAGACACTTGGGATCAAACATTTCAAAGCCCGAACCCAGTGACTCGGGTGACTCTGGATATGGTCCAGAGCTTATATTTTCATTTAATGCCAAGTTTTGAACTGTCAAGTCAGTAAAGCAGATGCACAATGCCAAAAATATTCTTTAGCAGGTCTCTAGCACCCTGCTACTGGTATTTCACCCTTCTAAATCCAGCTGCAACCAAAGGATCTCAAAACCCCTGCAGACATTAGTTAATTGGGCCTTAAAATTTGGCCATGACACTACTACATTTTTGGATCAGTTTTCACCGCATTTCTGCAGTGATGTTTCAGGCAAACAGTGATTTAACTGGTAAGGAACTTCATTTGAGTTGAAAATGCAAAATTTTAAAAGGGAAAGACGCACAGGATGGGGCTTCAGCCAAGGGGACTTTAACCCCCTGAACCCCACACTCGTGTTGGAGTTTAAGTGAAGCTTGAGGGGTTTGGAGAAACGACCCAAGTGTCGTTCTTAAGGAAAAAAAGGATGGGTTAAAAGATACGGTCTGAAACCTCTTATATCCTAGTTCTGTATCAACAAACCCTTCCGGTTCAGCTGTGGCTCAAAAAATTGAATTTCGCTTCAACTCTCTGTTTTACATAAACTGAATTAGGCAAATAGTGTCTATAATTTTAATTCCTCTTTAACAAGAGCACAGGAATAATTACAGACACGAGCAAAACTTAGGTCGTCTTCTTTTGAATCCTGTGTCTTCAGCTATTAGCTTGTATATCATCTGTACATAACTGCACGCATTACTGTCCATACATAATCGAAGACGTGTTGATAACCTATTTCTATCCAGAGAGATAAACGACATTTACAAAACCAAATCTCTCCTTTCAAAACCCAGCAGCTGGTGCTATGAAAATACACAACACGCAGAACAAAAAACGTGTTATATCATGTAAAACAACGACTCCTTTTGCTTTTCTCGTGTTCGTGAATACAGAAGGAGGGAAGATTACAGTCTGAGTTCTCTTTCGGGCAAAATCTCCCCCCAGTTTGTAAATGCAAGCCCGGCAATCCACCGCAACCCAGCCGAGCACAGAGCTGCAAGCGCTGGGGGTGAATTAAGCTGCTGCACAAAACGTTACCACCCAAACCCACAGAGACCTCGGGTGTCTGCTTAAAACACCCAGATTTTACCTTCCGCGTCCTGCCCGAGGCAGCTGGATGCTGAGTGTTTCTTGTTTAAGAGCATTTAATGCAGTTGAGAAAGACTGAACTATTTAAGCAGATGTATCTAATTCCCCTCTAGTGATTTTACAAAACGAATTTAATTCCTCATGAGTGTTTTGAATGTCTTTCCCCCCGCTCCAAAAAAAAGAGAAATGCCAGAAACGCAGAGCTCCCAACCTCGCAGTAACAGACCGCATCTGCACACAACTCAAACGGGGGAAAACAGTCCTCCTTTCAGCCGTAGTTGTATTTACCAGCGAAAAAAAGAATGTTAAAGTAGTTCACAGTACTTTTGCTCAAAATATACCGCTCACAGAACGCTTTTCTTCTGAAATGTACCTTAACAACAGTACACATGCAACTTCTGCTGGGAACGGTAGCTCGTCAGCTCCCCCGTGAAAGGGCAAATCTTTGTAGAACTCCGTTATCGACTTCCTAACACCGGGAGAAACGCTACAGGATTTTTAAACTGTCAGAGGTGCTTTTTTTCAACCTTAACAGGTGGATGGCAAAGTGCACATTCCTGGGGATTCGGAACCGTTCTGATGACAAGAGAATAACGCAGAGCAGAAATCTGAACCCGCTCCACAACCCATCAAAGCAGCAGGTGAAATTCAGCCCCAACAAGTGCAGGTTAATGCCACACAGGCTCACAAATTAACTACGCACGTTCACCAAAGAGAACCGCAGTTCTACACAGGCTGTAACGTCAAGCTAAGCAGACGTGAAAGGCACGGGAAACGAGGAAATTAAAAGCGGTACGGCATTTTGTAAAATAGCGTTCAGTGCTGTGCTTTGAAGCATCTGTTCAAATTTAGCTTCTCAACCTTAGAAACAAACCAGAAAGAAAACAGAGAAAGTGGCCCAGAGAAAAGAAGTAAAATATATCGGAGACCTAAAATGTTCTTTCATGTGGAAGAGGGGTTGGAAGGTTTAAAGATCACTGAGGCAAACGGACACGTTAGGGCTGTATTTGACTGAATAAAAATATTGCACTGTGCTGCTTGAGTGCAGCGGCATGAGCTTCGCTCTTTTTATGCAGCTTTTCAATTAGTTCCCGCTGCAAACTGACAGTTACTTCAGCCCGTGCAGCACGTTTGTTTTACATATCCGATAACACCAGCGCCGGCTTTCAAAATTCCACCTAACCTGTGCCGAACGGCGCAACGCACGCTGCGACGCACGCCACGACGCACGCCGCAACACGCTACGACGCACGCCACGACGCACGCCGCAACGCACGCCACGCCGCACGCCACGCCGCACGCCGCAAGGCACGCCACNCCGCAACGCACGCCGCAACGCACGCCGTGACACGTCTGGGCGGCTCGGCTGCGACGCACACTGCGACGCATGCCGCGACACGCTGCGGCACGTTGCGACGCATGCTGCAATGCACACTGTGACACGCCTGGACAGCTCGGCCACGACGCACGCTGTGACATGTCTGGGTGGCTTAGCTGCGACGCACGCCACGACACACGCTACGACGCACACCGCAACACACGCTGCGACACATCTGGGTGGTTTGGCTGCGACGCACGCTGCGATGTGTCTGGCCGGCTCGGCTACGACGCATGCTGTGACGCACGCCGCGATGCACACCGCGACACGTCTGGGTGGCTTGGCCGCGACGCACGCCACGACACACGCTCCGACGCACATCACGACACACGCTCCGACGCACATCACAACACACGCTCCGACGCACACCACGACACACGCCACGACACATACTACGACGCACATCACGACGCATGCTGCAACGCACTCCATGATGCACACCACGACACACACCACGACNTGACGCACGGCCCGACGCACGCCGCGCCGCATGCCACGACGCACGCTGCGATGCACACTACAACGCACGCTGCGACACACGCCGCGACGCATGCTACGACGCATGCTGCGACGCACACCACGAGACACGCTACAACACATGCTGCAACGCACGCTACAACGCACGCTGCGACGCACGCCGCGACGCATGCCACGACGCATGCTGCGACGCACACCACGAGACACGCTACAACACATGCTGCAACGCACGCTACAATGCATGCTGCGACGCAGGCTGCGACACGTCTGGGCAGCTTGGCTGCGACGCACGCTGCGACACATCTGGGTGGCTCGGCTATGACACACGCCGCGACACATCTGGGTGGTTTGGCTGTGACGCACGCTGCAACGCGTCTGGGCGGCTCGGCTGCGATGCACGCTGTGACGCACACCGCGACGCACACTGCGACACGTCTGGGCGGCTCAGCTATGACGCAGGCTGCAACGCACGCCGCAACACACACCGTGATGCATGCTGCGACACGTCTGGGCAGCTTGGCTGCGACGCACGCTGTGACACACTGCGACACATGATGCAACACACCACGACGCATGCTGCGATGCACGCTGCAACACGCTGCAACGCACGCCGCAACACGTCTGGGCAGCTCGTGCTGCGACACCGACGCGTTGCCCAAGTCCTTGCTACGCAAACGGCGTCGGAAACACCCGAGCCCAGCGGGGTGAGCAGAGCAAGAGCGCCCAGGGGAAAACAGGCTTTTGCATTCAAAAAGTGGAATGCTACTTACACAAAGCCAGGCTTGAAACGATAGGAAAGGCTCCCGAAACAGTCAACTTATTTTCTTCGTTGCTGTTGCAAATGAAGAAAAATCCCAAACTGAATCTGAGCAGCAGAAAAGTGTTTTTGAAACGAAAGGCTTGATTGCAGAATTGGAAAACACATCGAAGCACTGCAACTTAAAGTTATACTTATACGTGGCAAAACAACTGAAACCGATACCACGGAGCGCGCTATTCCTTTAGCAAACGGACGTGTGATGACAGCTGAAGTGACTAATAATGATATTTACTAATTTTGTTCGATACTGAAACATTATTAAAAACTGCGAATATCCATCTCACAGCCTGACACGAATTCATTGCACCCTCAACACAAAACAACCGGGAAAACTAAGAGACCAAAAGAGAATTATTAGATAGCAGAAAAGTATGTAAGCTCTTACCAATTTCACGCTCCTCACTATCTCAGGGTGTGATGCAGAACCTAAACTAAGTGTGGGGAAGGATTCCTCGCTCTAAAACGGCTCATCTTTAACATTCCTCCTGAAACGTGAGCACCCTCCTCATGGTAATTCACTATCTGCTAGCTACGATTTTCAGGAGGCACGTTCCAAAGACATATTTCTTACTCCTTCGCTGAGCAGGGTTAAACTTTTGTCAACTGAAAGAAAGCAGACGCAGCTGGAAAAGGAGCTCAAAGAAAACCCCGTTCTACACTGCGACTTTCAGCAAGTTAATGGGGCTCTCCTTGGCAAACAGGTACAGGAGAAAATGGTACAGTCTAACCACTCTCTGAAAGAGAAAAAACTTCAGAAAACTTTCTTTTTTAATTAAAAAAAATCCTTATCTCATTCTTCCTCTATAGTAAGAATTTTTACACAAACATCCAAATAACACTTTTTCAAAGCCCCTTAATCCGCATCTTCCACAAACATCAATATCAGAGAAAATCACCAAGGCAGCCCATGAAAAAAAAAAATTCCCCCTCTATCAGTAAAATCTGCAGAAAATAATAAAAACTTTTTTTTTTTACACATCTGTTTGACATCAAGAAAATAAATTTCTTTTTCAAAACCCTTCAGCCTGGACGTAGCAGTACTAACAGTGGTAGTAAATTAGAGAGTATTTTTATGTAAGCCCCTGTCTTTTACCAAGACAGTAAAATCCTTCCTCCACCCATATGGGTTTAAATATTTTTATACAGGATATTAAGAAATAGTAAAATACTAAGAGAAAGCATATATTCAGTAGGGTATTTTTGCAATATTTCCTTTAATCCGGTATCTTCTAGCCAGTTTCTGGATCATTCTTCAAAATAAAAAGAGATTATGTTATCAATGAAGAATGTTGCCAAGGGAGTAAATTACTTAAGGGATCAGAAAAACATTTGTTATTCTACCATTCCTTAACAAAAGAAAAGCATCCAACCTGTTCTCCTCTTTGGCAGGAATGTGTTAAAGCTTTGCAAAAATCAGCTTTAATAAAGGAATTACCAAGTGTTCCCTTTTTCCACACAGGCTGTAAGATTTTTTTTTTCCCAGCACGATGGATAGCCAACATGCAAAAATAAACTTTTTCTTAGATTTTCGCATTTAATTATGTACTAAACACCGGTGATAGATTTTTCCAGGCCATTTCTCAAACACAGGACTCTTCTCTGCACGAGATGGGGATAATTCCATCATCCCCCATGTGCAAAGCAGCTCCTGAACAGCCCAGGCTGCGGGACACGCACCCCAGGACCGCATCCCAAATCAACCTCGTTATTGCGAGGCGAGTTCTTTCTCTGCAGTCACGGGGAAAGTGCCCTCAACAGCAGTGACGCCGGGACTTCAGTTCTTGGTATTTAAAAAAGAAATACAATAAATCCTAGCTCTAATTTACTGCATACAGCCTTACACGTGTCGAGTTGGATGGGCTTCCAGCAACGCAGATGCTTTGAGCTGACAGAAAAGCCCTTTGTTAATTAAGAGATTACTTTAGAAAGTCACTAAACGACTTCACCAGACCAAAAAGAGCCTGGCCAAGAGTCACCCAAAGGTGCCCTGGGTCACCAACCAGAGCAGGGCAGCCCCAGGGCCGGACACCTCACCCAGGAGGTTCGCAACACGCGCGATTTGCTGGGAAAGGTCAACGCGAGGAGCTGGACGGACCGCGCGGTGAACACACAGAGACCCACCAGCAAACCGACCTCCTCACAGCAGCAAAGCAGCTCCTCCTCCTCCTCCGGGAATAATTTCCCTATAAGAAAACGAGCTGCCTGCCCCTCTTAACAAAGGGCTTGGTTGTTACTGTCCTCAAACCACTGGCACAAAATCATATGCTTACTACCTAATTAATCCGGTCTTCTGGGTTTGAAGTCAATGTCATCAGCTTGCTCAAGAGAAAAGCTGCAATGACCGAGTCCTTCAATTAAAGTCAAGAGGACAAACGTGAACTCTCCATGTTCTGCTCCTGCAGAACGTCCCGGAGCTCTGACAGCTCTGGGGTGTGCAGAGCCGCTCCTCTTTCCCCCAATTCACTGGGGGGGAAAAAGAGGGAAGGCAAAAATATCTGAATATTTCTTTATCTGCACAGTTGCATATTCTGAACCTTGGGTTTGTACTGGGACAGCCACCAAGGCCAGGCTGCCGAGGGCAGCGAGCACTCTTGGAGCAGACACTGTCACTGAATTGCTCTCGTGTTTTATAATCCAGCTTCATCGTTACAACTAAGATCCAAGGCCAACACAATCCCAAGCAGCGGCACACAGTGAAAGTGCAGCTTGTATCCAAGTGCCCCCTTGGGATGAACTTGGTTTTGCCTTGAAAAACAACCGAGAAGAAACTTACGGAGCCATGCGATGATCTAAACATTACCAGAAGACATTCATCAATGAAGAGACAGCAAACACGTTACATCCCCTGGTACTAACAAACGCTGCTGACAGCAGGATTGATTGGGAAACGCTTCCAAACGTTGGGATTTCAGGGCTTTCAGCAACCATGGCCAACCAGGTTCGCACAGCATAAACCCATCACTTCTGTAAGCCTGTTGCAAAGTCTGGGTTGCTTTACTCTGCCCTACCATCATTTTGTGGTCAAGGACGAGCCACTAGAGCAGAACACCGCTGGTCCTCCTGACCTCGCGAGGGGTGGACGGAAGCGTGGGAGAGAGCAGATGGGGTTTGCAGTCTTGTAGGCAGGTTCCTGACTCAATGCTTTGCTGCTCTTACTGAAACCTTGCCTGTATTTAACAAGACGACGACAATTATGCAGGTGGAAGGAAAAGCAAATCTACCTCTTGAGCATGCTTGGTCCTTTATCTCGTTGAACAGAGTGTCCTTGTTCAGTGCTGAAGAACCGCACCAAGTCAAGCCACCTAAGAGCTCTTGGGCTTCTCAGGGTCTTTTGAGGTTGTCCTTGGCATCTGGGTTTGAAATTGGCACCATCAACCTGCTCAAGAGAGAGATTTGCTGGCCCAGCATCTCGTCACGGCAGGTTTGGCAGTGGAATATCGAGGGCTGCAGGCCGTCCTGGGACACCAGGCCCCCTCCAGATGAGAAAAGGTACCTGCAGCCTTTTCTCTATTGCTTGGCTTTTTCATGTTCAATAATCTGAATCCAGAAGAAAACAGGGAAGCCGTTGTGAGCACAAGAAATTTTTTTCCACCTTTAAAAGAATCTTAGAGGTTGTCAGCGGCAACTGAAAAAACGAATTTCATTGTCCTGCTATATAAAAGTAACTAAATCAAAAAGTGATGCAAACTGCAGGAAAATCTCAGTAAGCTACATCTACACAGGTGAAAAGAGGTGAAAAGAAGCAGACGTTGCCCTTCGAGCCCTGCAATGCAGAACTGATATAAAATACAACTCCCAGTCCGGGCATATGAGCGACCACAGAGGAACGTACATATGGCTGGATTTTCATGACATTGGGAACAACACGTTTTACAAGGGAAATGAAAAACAAAACTGTTGTACAGCAGCATAAGCCAAATTAAGGAAATATTTCAGTTTTGAGTCTGGGCACGAAACAAGAGGGACTAAATATTTTTCAGAAACTAAAAGAAGACTGCGTTTATTTCTTTCCTAGCACCATCAACCACATTCTTTTCCATATAAGTTAAGTCCGGATTTTACAAGAAAAACTTTCAGAAATGATTTGGTAAAGTAAATAATCTAGATTATTTGTGATACGAACGCATAGAAAGTAACACGTTTCAAAAAAGCAACTCTTCCAGAACCCTAAGAATGCTTTTTTTTTTTTTTTTCTTTTAATAGTAAAAAAACCTATCTGGCACACTTGGCACGCAACCAAGCCCATAAGAGTGACTAATAGGGCCAGGGGCACAAGGATGGAGCTGGAATGTGCCCGGGTCATCCGAAGTCCCTAACCCCGCGGTGCAGGTCGAAGGTTTGCTGGGTTTGTTTGGTCTGTCTCACCGGATGCTTTCCTTGGCACTCACGCAGGGCAGGTTTTTTGCAGTCAACTACATCAGTCGTCAACTACAAAGTTCTGAGCAGTCATTGTTAGAGAGAAGAGCTCTGACCGAAGCTTTGGCTGGTATATTAAATTCTAAGTCATAAGAACCTAATAAAAGACAAAAATAGTCTTATAAATATTTATAATTTATTCTTATTACATTTTATTTATTACTGCAGAAAGTATGAACCATGGAAAATTACACAGAAGCCATCAAGCTTAGCATATTATATGTGAAAGATCATTTTTTTTACATCCTGGAAGCAGATAAACACAAGGGCTTCTAAATAAATCCTGTAAAGCTCCCAACCCAAGACAAACACGCAGATTGTGACTGCAGAACGTTCCTGCAGAGCGTTTGTCGGGTGCTCTAACAGTTCCATGTGGTAGAAATAAACCCTCTGCTGATAGGACAGCGGCCCTAGTTAAAAGCTGGAGCACATCTGGTTATTTTACACATACTAAAAACGGTTTCTTTTTCAGACATGCAACGACCACTAAACAAAAATTGTGAAACCAACCGTTTTTCCTGTTCAAATATTTTGACGATAATCAAATCTTGAGCTGTGCCGTTGCTTTTACAGTGGAAATAAAGGTTTGTATTGGCCCGAGCTGCTACTCCAGCCCCAGGACGACGGGACTTGCTGGGTCTCTCTCTCCAGCGAGAATGTGAATTGTGAGCTGCAATTAGGGCAAAGCTAAAACTGACAATTGAGATGTCAGAACTTGAATAGCAGGATGTTCTTTTCATTACTATCTATTATTTGTAATACAGAAACTAAATTTAGATTGGTAATGGAGAAACTTAATTTAAATACATACAAGAAAGTTATTCACCACTTGGTCTTGGTTCTCACGTAACAGATAAACTTGCCCTAAAGTGAATTATGGCCAAATTTTGCCCTCTGACACCTTCTCGCATGGTAACCAATAACTTTTTTAGTGTCTTCTTTTTGAACAAGAGAGAGAAATTCAGATCATGCTGCTGCATAGTGAAATACCCTCTTGATTTTACTCAAAACAAGAGACTCCTGGTTATTCTGCTACCTGGAGCTCTTTGCCTCCAGGCAGCATTATCATCCACAAAAATAAGCTGACTTGGAAGCTTTTGCAATAAAACATAAATGGCCAGCGAATGAAACAATGAAAAAATTTTAAGGGAAAAAAAGAGAAAAAACCCAACAAGCTCAGATTTATCCTCTTAGTTCCATGTATTTAACCTACATACTTCAGGAAGGAAGAGGCGGGATAACGAATCAATTGCCTTTTTTTGTGAATCACCTTCATTCCGAATGTTTTGATCTCGGCCTTCTCATAACCTTGAAATCCAATGATAAAATTCCAGAGATACGATGGAGACCACAAGGGCACTTAACTGAAGTGTACGGTTACAGATATGACATTTAGAACCGGGCCTGGAGCTGGCTGGACAGATTCTCTAATATCATAAAAATAGCCTTTTCTTTCCCACATTTTACTATCTGTCTTTGTTTATTCAACCATTCAGCAAACCCAGCTGGATCACAGACATTGTCATCAAAGAAACATTCTGGGTCAGCCAGAAGTGGATGCCGATTGTCTAAAAATAAATAGAGGCTTTGTCACTGGAGTATAATTTTAAGGCCCCTGTAATGAATAATGGAATAGAAAAATCTTTCCAAGCAAGTGGGATACACTGATTTCAAGCAGAAAGTTTTCACAGTTAATCTGAAATTCACAGTTATTGTAAACTCCAGATAACCTAATTTCTACTTCAATAAAAATGATATAAATCTGCTTTATTAAAAGGTTTGGTATTTTTTTAAATACTCAAAGAGCTGCAGAACAGCTTGGAAGATGGATGAGACCAGAATTTACCTATCACACAGACAAGGAAACCGAAATGATGCGGTGAACCAATTTCCTATAGGTCACCAAGTGGCAGAACTGGGATCAGATTTCACACTTTCTAGCTCTTATCCCTGATATAACGCACAAATTATTTCCTCCAAGCTAAAAGAGGAGACAAGATAAGAACACATAGCTTTATCAGTATAGCTTAATTGCTGAAGATCTTAAAGGAGCTTAAATAAGAAGCAGAGCACCTACAGAACTCAAAGATGTTATAACAACCAGAGCCTGGCCCTGTAAACATGTTAATTTACTTTAAAGAAAATACTTATCTAAAAATAAATTCCTTTACACAAGTTTTTAAAAGCTACTTCCTCAACGGATAAATACAAAAGTTCTCCAACTGACACGTATCCAAGTCTCCTTAGCAAAATGAGATTTTGTCTCAAGCGTCTGTCACTGAAGAGCAAAGGATCATGTAGAAACTGACTGTAAATCTGTAAATCAAACAGAATTTTTGCTCCTTGATTTTCGGTCTTCATTAATTCCTACATAAAAGCATTTTCCAACCTCTTCTACTCAGCTCAAGGTGCCCCAAAACCAGAACGGTGCAAGAGAAGGCACATGAAGGTTACTTCTGCCAGGCTGCGGCAGTGTGAGGGTCACTACACTCAGAAATGTGACCATTTCACGGGTCTAGAAATGAAAGGTTCTGCTGCAAATTCCTTCAACTTCTGAGAAGGAATCCCACCTGCCAAAGTGAATTCAAGTTCTGGCAAGAACACAGTAATAATTTATTAGACTACAACTGCAGAAGCCAGATCCAAGGTACCTCTTTGTTATCTCCTTTTCACACACAATGAAGAGGGACCAGGAGGGGAAATTTTCCATCTCCAGCTATGCAAAGAGTTCAGGTTAATGTGAACTGCACATTGGATGATTTCATGTTTTGTATGTAAAGTTTTTGGACAGTCTCAGTTCTTATGGCAATAAAATACCACATATTAAGAAGATTTGTAATGCACTAATAACCTCGCATATTTTGTAAACTCTATTAGTGGCTGTACTTCTTCACGCCCATAAGTAAAGGTACTTTTTTTCTACAGTTACACTTAGCATAGGATTTGAGAAGTAGCAGTTTTGGCTTTCTGTTCGGCACTCCAACGATTATATGACGTGAAGGAATGGACTACATCCCCAAGAACCATAAATTCAAGTCCTAAAACAACAAAGTATGTCAATACTTCTTTTAGGAATGGGAGTCACTAAATTGATCTTCACAGAGCTGGTTATGTTTTTCAGTTGTTCAGTATTTTGAAATAATCAAGATAAAACATCCAAAGAATGACATAGTAACTGAGTAAGGTTCAAGCAAATATAATCCACTGCTTCTTGTAAAACCACGGAATCACTGAACACATCGGTAAACTCCTGGCATTGCCTCTATGAGATATAAGCCCTCTTATGCTTTCGACATCTGATGTTGCTGTAAAATATATTAGAAAAAACATATCCCTTCAGAAGGAAATCCAACCAATTTCTAACCTTCCATAATCTGCAGAAATTGTTTAAAATCTAATGCAAACTATCCCAGACACAAATAATTTTCTTTTCTAATTGGCTGGAACTCTACTGCTCCTTACAAAAAACTCCTAACAAAATACTCCTTTACGGTGTTCAAATTCTGTAAGTGTTACAACTCGAAGTTTCTTAGGTTTCTCAAAGCATTCATGATAAAAATAGTCTGGAAAAAAAACATTTAAACAGGAAAAAAAAAGGAAGAAAAGGTTTTGCACGTTTTTCTCATCAGGTTGGATTCCAGTTTTCTATTAAAGTTATTCCAAGAAAGAAATGATTCACACTCCCCAAGTTTAAATGCTGAGAAATTTATGGTATCTTCCATCCTCACCCTGCCTGCTCCAATGAGCCTGCAAGCAATGGAAATTAAAAGCCGCAGCAATGACAAGAACGTGAAACCAATGCTTCCCAGCCTCTCGGGGAGAACACGTCGGATACTTGTGACCGCAAACTTGCCTTTGTTTACTCTGTTGTGAAATACTTCATATTCTGATCAGTTCTGTGGTTGAAAGAGGCTTAATGAATAAAATCTGCTTGAGAGATAATACACAGACTGTTGTGAAGACAATTCCCTGTAAACATTGATACACAAACACTACCATGAAGATGTAAAAGATAAAGGCTGTCTGAAGTTACTCTAAGAACAATCTCACAGTATTAATTGACACAACACGACTGAAAACGCTTATCGACACATCTTTCTCTTCAGAAGGAGGAAAAGAAAAGCTGTGAGGACTCTGTGATCATAATTTTCTCCTTCTGATGAGATACAGACAGGCAGCACTCAAAGGGAAAGGTGACAAGACAACACGGGATGTTCCACGCAGCTGGAAGAGTTTATTTCTCCTAAACTAAAAGATTAGCTCGAGGGGAAAACTGAAGGAGCTGGAACAATCTGGCCTCGTGCAGTGGTTTTGCTGAAACACTTGCTGGAGCACAGCTTGGCTCTGCCGGCCTGGCCAACTGGCCCAAGAGCTTCACAAGGCCTAGCCCAGGGCCCAGCCCGGGGAAGCTCGGCTCTTACAAGTCCCAGTCCCAAATATCATGTCCCCCCGGTTCCAAGTCAGAACTTAGAAACACATTAAGAGATTTAAAGAGCACCATTAACGTAACATGAAATATTTACAGTCAACCTTGTGGTTACGCTATTTATTGTTCAGTTAGGAAAACGCTCGCTGTGCCAGCGCTTGAACCTTCTGGGCTCTCTCAAGGTACCGCCAAGGCGACATCCATGGTCTCATCCTACAGCCCCAGCCTGTTTGAAATGTTTTCTGGTAAAATCACCTTTTTTACCTTCTGGAATTGGTGCATCTGTCGTCTTCTACTGTGTATTGTGCCTGTCTGGGCTGACTCTCACCCACAACCCGGGATAAGCTCACGAGACAGCCCTGCTCCTCGTAACCGCTCCTTCCCACCACAGACTGTGCCATCCTCATAACACAAAACCAAAACTGTTGTTAATATATTAGTCTTCCGAGATCTTTTCAGTCCAAGTCTTTCAGACATCACTTTCTATGCAGTGCAGACATTCTTGTTTTCATTCTCCCTTTGGACAAAATGTCAAGAGGTGACACTCAGTGCTTCATTGCTGCTATTCTGCGATAATTCTAAATCTGGTACAGCGTGGTGTGCAAGGGTTTTAACGCATCTGAGGCTACCATAAACTATTTAGATTAAAGCAAATAAAAAAGACTAAACAGCCATAGTGTATCTCTTTAAACACTTTTTCTGAACAAAGCAATGAAAACATTACCAGGCCTCAATTCACACACTGACACTGGAGATTTGCTGCCTCAAGCCTCCTGCTGTAATAGTTTTAATTTTAAGCACTTTCTGCAAGATCCCATCCTCTCTGGTAGCTCTGGCAAGCACAGCCCACATTGTGTCTGAATCTGGACAGTCTTTGTTTGTGTATAGTTGGTTTCGATCAGGTTGACATGTACTAAATTTAACTCTGGTCTTTGTTCCACTGTGCTTTTTGGCAAAAGCTCGAGAAACAACGTCTGCAAACAGAAAACGTCTAATAGCTTTGTGTTTCATTGGCTAATCGTATATCTGCAGTCAAAGGAGCAACCTTTATATATTGGAGTGGGATATCACCCATTTGCTCCATTTGGCAAGACCAGTTAGTGCCTGATGGTCAGTTGGCCTCTCAAAGACAAATCACAACAACTTTTCACACAGCTGGGTTAAAGGCAAAGTTTCCTCCTCTTTTTGACTGTACCGGTGCATAATTATTTTTTTTAGCAACTACACATACCACTTCTTGAGCTTTGCTTCTGACTACACAGAGAGAAAAGCAGTGTACAAAGTCAGAAAACTTAAGCTATTTCAGTACTGTCACAGTTCTGGGGCTTCCCATGGTTTGGCTGGTTTGGGGCTGGGGGCTCAGGGTGCAGAATTTGTGGATTTACAATCAAGCCCGTAAGTTTTCTTCACCCATCAGCATTCTTTGGCTGCTGATTCAGACAATTTCTCACACAGGAATCTCTCCTGCATCTCCTCCTAGTCCATCGGGACAGCACAGCAGGAACAGCCACAACATTACCGGGACCTTTCTCCACAATCTTGTGCTTCTCCGAAGGTGTTACAGACACCACAAGGATTTGACGCTCTACGCTGAGATTTCTTTCTTGTCCCTTTTTCAAACTTTAAACTCAGCTGTACAACTTCTTCTGAAATCCGCTACTCCGGACCCAAACCCGGCTCCTCTCCTCCAGGACGTACCAGCCCTGGGTCCATCCCACCCAACACAACCCCAGCAGAGCCGTGTCCGTCGTTCCCGCTCCCTGCCCTCGCTCGTCCTTCTGTCCCCAGGCTCACCCCACCTCCAGACATCACCCTCTTCTGCTCCTGCTCCTCTCAAGTGCACAAACAGACCCACAACCCGAACACCTTCACTTCAAGCCACACATCATCCCCTTCTCCACGGGGCCATCCCCAGCACACAGGCTCTGCTGACCGTAAGTCAGACTAACTCCAGCAGATTATAATATTTATCGCCTTTCCTCCCAGCTGAGCACATATCCAAATATAGCGACAGCGCTGCTGAGACTCAAAAGAGATTTTTCGAGCCTATAAATGCAGACGAGACTGCAGCAACGACCATGCACGCAGTCAATAAATACTTCTGGCAGGCCAAATTGTCCCCCTGGGCTGTCCATTGGCCATCGCTGCTCTCTGCTATCAAAACCATGCTATAATTTTCGACAGAGCATCTCTGGTGTTGAACTGAACTCAAATGATTATCTGAGAAAACCGACTCTTTCAAAAAGATCAAAATGCAAATAAAAATATAATGATGCTTTTTATGGGCTCTTCTTATGGTCCTCCTGTCCTTGTGAGGAGGAAGAACTGCTGGATTAAACAAAATAAAATATTTAACACATTTCTGCTGGACTGCAGCTCCATGATCCATGTGGTCTGTGGCTGCAGGTCTCTTGTCCTGTAGTATTTTGTGTTCTTCCTCGTGCCCACAGCAGCAGAGCCATATCCACAGTTTTTACCACAAACCAACTGACAAATTCTACTGCTTTGAAAAGTATTTTGCTTCAGAGGCTCTTCCAGCAGTTTGCTCTAATGACCTGATCTCTTATCACACAAACAATTCAAAAATCCTTCCAATTTGAAAAAATGGTTCTTGAGATTTGATTACTTGCCGGATTTTCTACGTTTTCAGCCACTTTTAGAGCCTTCTCTCTTAGAAGGTAAAAATGCATCCCTGCCTTGTGTTTCAGATCTGACTGGAACGCAGCACCGTTCCAATTTCTTCCATCAGATTTCACAGCTACCTTCCCCTTTCAGAGCTGAAAGAAAATTGTTTGGTGTCTCAAGTGAGTGAAAACCACCTCTATTTCTTTTTGCTGCACTCAGTCCATTCTTGTTTAAACGTTCCCGTACAGCGGGCCATCTTCAACTCCGATGTGTGTTTTACATCCTCCACTCTCCCACTGAGGATATCTTCTATTTTCTTTTTAGGCTTCGTACCACACGGAATTCAGCAATCACACGAGGTTTTTTGAAAGACTGTATGTGCGCATTTGTGGTCTTTGTTGTTTTGTTTTTGTTTTAATTCTATATCCTGTTCCAAGTTGCCCATGCAAAATAATAAAACAACATTCACAACCGTCTGTTTTGTCTCAAAAACTCGGCTTTCAAAGGAGCTGTCACACCGCACCTTGCTGGTGAGAACACAACCCAACACAATTAAGTTTTATCCTGAAATAAGTATTTTAGAGCTCTCACGTTGCTACCAAGGAAGTATAGGGGGGAAGGATTGACTATATAACATTGACAGGACTGATTTCGAATGAAAAAGGAGGAGAGCAGTCTCAAGCAACTCAACTGAAACGGCGCTAACACAGGAACATCAAACCATCAGGCAGAAAATGAGAAGGGGAAAAATAAAAAGTGGCACTCCCTTGTATTTTCTGATCTCAGTTACCACTCACGAAACGTTGTGATTTTCACATGAAGTCATAAACTGAGATCACACGAATGGTATTGGGCCAGAACCTTTGTGCTCCTGCCCGCGCTGGGATGAAGGAGCTGGGAGCCCAACAGCGATGGAGCTGCTCGGCTTTTACCCCAGGGACCCAGTTACCCAAATCCCTCCGAATTTGAGAAAGGCCGTTTCAGCCTTTGAAAGCAGCTCTACAAAAGTGGCACGAGAGTACTTCAAAGGCACCAGCACGGTACGCTCATAAATTTCAGCAAAAAGGAGCCGGGGAGGCAGCGTTTGATGGGGCTGTGAGAACAGAGACCAGGGGAAACCAAAGCACAGCCAAAATAAGAAGATTCTTAAGGAGCCAAACTTTTCCTGGAGCAACTAAAGAAAAAAGATGCCAAAGACTACCCTGAGGGAGAAACAAGCCCCTGATTAGACATATGGATGACTATTGTAAAAAAAATGTAGGAGAGCAGAGAAAGTTGACTTTTTGACCTAAAAAAAGCAGCTCAAAAAGGCTTCAAAGAACAGCACAAAAATGAAGTTTTTTATTGAAGCTAATTCTTAAGATAGTACTATGCAGTCCTTAGAAGATCCATGTCTATTTTTCCACAAAAAAAAAAATCCAGAGTCAAAATAATTCTAAAGCAACTTTAAATTTATAGCTCCCAGGCAATACAATGTTCTAGAACCAGAGAGGTCTGTGCAAAATCTGTGCAAGTCAAAGAACTGGCTTCTGTCAAGCCCATACCTTCAAAACCAAAGGTTCCCTGCTACCTCTCAACACTGCTTTCAAAATAGAAAAATAAGGTTTATGCTTATTTTAAGGGGATGCACCTAATCCAGCCTCACCTATAAAGGCATCTGGGTCCTCCATTTCCTTGGGTTCTGTTCAATTCCCCTATTTTTGAGGTTATAATGGGACATTATACTTTAAAAGACACATTACATCTCTGGCACAATTTAAAACTGAGATTTTTTTGAATAAAAGTTACTGTGTGCCCACTGACATAGGTGAAGATGTAGGAAATATTTAACAGAAAAAAGTGTCAGTAACCGAAGTGCTGGTCATGTTTAGCATCAAACCAAACCCATCAGTGGCACAAGCGTCTACACGACAGCAAACTCCTTTGCTATGCAGACGACACCGGTGCAATTCACGCTGCCAAATTCTCTCATACTGATACATATATTTATTTTGAAGGGTTACTTATTTCCTGCAGATTTTCCAATGGAGGGGCCGAGTTTTCTTCGCTGGTTACTGAGCGCTGGCCTCAACTCCGACACATTCGCACTCGGGGTGACAGGTTCATAACAACACGTGGTTTGCGTTTGCAAAACCATCCCGGCCAGAATCACGGGCGGTGCTGAGGAAATCAAACGTCTCGGATGCCCCAGAACACCGCTCTGCTCTTAACCTTGCCCTAGAGCTCTTTTCTTTATTATTAGATTGTAAAACTTTGTTCACCGAAACCAAATATTTTTGTTCGACAGCAGATTTCCTTTCCAGCATATACAGTCTTTCAGAGAAAGCACACAGCTGCCTAATTGTGCCTTTAAATGGTCTTTTAATTCCTCTCAGCATCGATTGGTCAAGGAAAATAATTTTAAATGTGTATTTTGTAACTACCGAGCTGGCTATGACACCACCATCCCCAACACTATTGCAATAACAGGCTTCCCTGAGAGAGGCATATGGCAACTGTTCCTCCAAATATTTTCCTTTTTAAAGTAGTTATTCTCAAAACAATTCTCTCAGCTACAGACTTCAACCTTCGCGCTGCCCATCACAACCACAGACAGGAAGGAAAAAGCGGAATTTTAAAGGCATCTTCGCTAAGAACGCATCACAACCTCAACGCATCGAGCACGGTCACCACCGAGAAGTCGCTGCTGCCGTCTTCCGGTTCGTGTTTTATGGTTTGGGTTTTGGGGGGATTTGGAGAGATTTTGTTTGTTTGGGGTTTTTTGTGGGTTTGTTGGTAGGTTGGTTTGGTTTGTTTTAATTCAAATTCCATGGCACCTGCAACAGAGCTACGTGGGCCACACGCTTGAGAAAACCTGCATAGGCACCTATTCTTAATTTCCCAGGAATAAGGACCACGTATGTTCGTAAAATCGAACAGCAAGACCTCCTTTTGAACACGAGCTCTTGCTGCTGATACAGCCTGGCAGGAACCGCTCCTTCCAGCCCGATGCGATGAAAACCAGCGCAGATAATGTCATATGAACCATAAAACCTAATGGGCCATAAAACTAAATACATCACAGCCCCACGGGGGCAGCTATCGGTGCTGTTATTGCTCAGTCAGTTCCTACTCTTCCATAAGATGATCCTAAACCAGACTGGATCATTTTTTAACACTGCAAACAATTTTGTCTTGTGTTTTTCCCTTCACAAAAGCATTTCATTTTGACATATTTTGGTTTGAATACCACAAAATTAAATGTTTTTCTGTGTTTTTAGTCCCATATTTCCCTACTTTTACTGTTTATTATATTGCAGTTTTTCTCACTGAAGCAAATAAAGAAAGAACTTTCCAAATCAGGGAAGAGGAAGCCTGGGGATTTTTTAGCTTTTGAGTTTTGCACTCACTTGGGTTGCAAAAAGCAAGGATTCTTATTTCATTCAAACCTTTTGCACCAATTTCTGCTTTAATAATAATTACAATAAAAAATGCAAGCAGATGACAAACCAATTTATCATTTTAATAAAATGTTTTGCTTGAAATGGAAAAACGCAATTCTCAACAAATTCAACATTTGGAATTAATATGGCATTTGTGTGAATTCCGCAAAAAAAAAAATAAAATTCAAAATAGATGTCAGTTCTTGTACTGCCATCAAGGTCTGACTAATAAAAACCAAACCAACTGACCGCAATGGCTGGCGTCTGTGACTTTGCAGTTCTTTTCTTGCTCAGAACAAGAGGTGCTGGGCACCATGTGCCATCGCAAACACACCAGCTGCTCCGCTGTGCTTTCCGGGTCTAAGCAACACTAATTGAAAAAGATACTATTCACCTTGAGGGGATAAGTTAACTAGCATTGATTTTCTTTATGAATTACGCTTCCTTTTTTTACAATTATGCATCAGTCCACAGTTAAAAGGAAGAGAATTTTTCATCACAGGAAATCCTGAAGAGGAAAAATGATAGATTTGTCTGGAAATTTCAGTTACTTAAGGAGAGAAACAATGAGGAGGGTCAGAATATCTCTCAGCCAGTATCGACAAAGTCGGAGAAGTAGGACTGCATGGTTATAATTTTAACATTTATATAGATTTTTGATGGAGGCTGAAATCAAAAGCTTAGACTTTCAGGCAGGAGACAAATGATAAACCGCACAATAAATACTTACGAAACCATTTGGCTTGGTCTGATGTAACAGAACAGGAAATAAAATTAAAACCCTGCTAAAGCCATCAGCCTGGAGCGGAGCTGAGAAAGCTCCAGCTTTGGAGGGCTCAGCATCGCCCCATCGCGCACCGAAACCGCTGCAGGAAACCAGAGCCCCGTGAAGGCGCCCGCGGTGCTGCTGCCGGCAGCCACATCAAGAGCGCCAGTATCGGCCCTTCGGGCAGCTCTTTGGGCAACATTCTAGGAATTCTTCTACTCCTCTGGCCCCGGGAGCTTCGCTGCAAGTTTGCACCAGAGCTTTCCAGAAAAACAAGCGATACGGGATTGCTGTGCAGTGAGGGGGACATCTAAAATTTAGCGGTATTTTACTGGGGCTTCTAGCAGCGTTACGAGCTTTAAATGTGTTGTGTTAGCATTAAAAAAGAAATAGTTACGTTCACAGAAAAAGAGGGCCCGATTCTGCCTTCAGCTGTTCTGACCTCATGTGTCGTTCCTTTTCCACTAACTGCATCAACCTAGATCTACACAACCAGTGAGAGTAAATTCTGCTCTTCTAAAGGTCAGTGACACGTTTTTATAAAAAAAAGATCAAGTTGGACAGCAGTCTCCAAACACATTCCTTCTTCCTCCCATAATAACAAAACCCACACTATTCAGTGTATGGAAAACTGAAGCATCTGTGTATCTTCACTAAACCAACTCCAGAAAGTCACAGATATCAGTAAGCCAAGACTTGTATTGTTCAAAGCACGTGATCTAGATTTCTAATGAAGACATTTGCGACCGATATACCCATAAAATGCTCTTGTATAATGGTATTTTCTAAAAGAACCGGAGAAAGTGCCACCTGAAGAGTTTTATCCACCTGTTTCCAGGTCGATCATTCAGAATCATGGATTTCCTCAGCCACGATTTACCTGCTCCAGATGAAGTACATGAACTCAAATGAGAATCATGTTAATTTGGAACATCTCCATGGAACAGGGTGCACCTGCTCCTCCTGTTTGGGGCTTTTAAGTCTCTACCTACATAAAGGGTCACACAATGTACTTACGAAACTCATGAGTGAGTTCTTGCTCTTGTTAAGAACTCAGCGTTGAAGCAAGTGGACTCCAAAGAATGACAAAACTGTTAGCACCACTGGGAAAACAATTAGGCCAGTGACAAATGGTTTTGACAGTTCCGTTCCCATTATGCAAAACTAAGTCATATTTTGTTTAATTCAGAGCAGATGATTTCCCGATCGCTCCTTCCTTCAGGTTTCGGATAGCGCCCAACACACCATCATCGACAATGAAAAATACCCACCAAAAAGTAAAATAACCTGGTACTTTACCACACACCTCTGAAGATCAGCATCCTGCTACAGCACAGATACACAGACAGAACAGTTGCTCCTTTACGAGATTTACCATCTGGGTTCACACCAAAACGCAACCCGTTAGTACAGGGCTGTGCAAAACATACAGGGCGAGTATCACCGACAAAAAATTCGTATTTGCTGTTGACTTTTGGCAAATCTCTGTGTGCAACCCCCGGGACACGTTCTCTTTTCTCTTTTCTCTACGCTTACAACCCATTCCTACCACCCGACCTTCCTGCTGACAGCACAGATGTCCTGTCCTCAAACACTACTGGCTTCCTGCTGTTATTTATGTGAAATGCTGAAATACCTGCCACCTGCAAAAAGAAAAACTCGGAAATCAAAAATCTCACAACCCTCTTCTGGAATTTAAAATTTACAGCAATTTCTGCAACCCTGAGAAACGCAGGAAATGTCTCAATTTTGGAGTCAACGCTGTAGAACCAACCCAGAAGTAACACAGAGCGAGCCCTGGAAACCACACGCAAACTAAGGGCAAGATTTGGAGACTTTTGTGTCACCACTGAGACCTCGTTTTCAGAGTCATTACGATCCACCTATAGCAAAACACTTAACTAGAAAAATCACCCTAACGTAGTAAATAACTCGATTCTAACACTTCCTCCCGGTGAACTCTGTATTGCTGTGTAACACAAATATTTAGCAGCACTCCAGAAGCACAGAACGGCACATTTCAGGAGTAAAAATAGTTGTAAAAAACAAAATGAAGTGATTTACAAGACAGATTCATTCACAGCTCAAGCACGGTCAGAGCCCAGAGTTTTCATAAAGAAAAAGAATATTCATGTGCTGGTGGGGCCGGCATACAATAATTAACCCCAGCAGATTGGAGCAAACACGATGAAACACGTTTATAATTTAAAGTACTTATTTTGTTCACAGAACACTGAGGTCAGCCACAGCGGCCGATTTCTAGACGTACTTTCCAAACGTTACTCACGGTAACACAGAGATGTATTTTGAAGAAAGTAAATAAATCTCAGCTAATTAAAAAAGCATCTGAGATCAGAACTGGAAACGGTGCTGTTGATGGGGGATTTCAGGGTCTAAAACAAACAACGCGGTCATCTTTTAGTTTTTACAATGGATGTGCTTGAAATAGAAACACATTAACTATTAAAAAACCCGGTGAACTATACGGCATCGTATACGGTTTGTTCCAAGTCAGTACACAAATCACAAAATTCAGCTCTTTGATCATCCTTTTCCAATTTATTAGCTATTTGCTCAGCTAGTTTGAAATATTTTAAGGATTCTGGAAAATCAGACTGAAAATATATTAGAACTAGGGAAAAGATTAAATACACGGACCACAGACAGCAAAGTAATCAGCTGGTCAAATCTCACGATGTTTAACATTAACTTGTTAAAACCCTGTGTAAATCACACAGGTTTTCTTCTAAAAAGATAATCTGGTTCTTGATGTGCAATCGAGCTGCTGTGGTTTCGTTTTTAAAAGGGAAAAAGCAATTGTTTTAATGGAGAGGAGACAAAGAAGGGGAGACATTTCCCATCTCCAGACACCTAAACCAGGCACAAAAGATTCCCAAAGTGAAACATCACAAAACACCATTGATCATTTAATTTAACCCAGGCAGACAACACGGAAATCCGGAAACAGATTCAAGTCAGCAAGATTTACCGTTCTGCCTCGCAGAGTGGAGGGATTAATTACGTTAATGGCCCGAACCTTCTCCTCGCCGCCGGGTGACCTGACAGCACACACCCGCGCACAATCACTTTGGTTTTCGCCAGGGTGAAACGAGATCTCTCGTCGTTGTGCAGCCCAGCGATGGCCGGGGGCCGCCGGCAGCAAGAGGGAGCTGGGATCCAGCCAAGGACAGTCCAATTATAACACAGCCAGTAGCAACCCATCTCGGGCATTGACAACCTAATCGTACCAACCGCCCCCCAATCCTTCTTGGCTTGGAACTCGGGATGTGGGGCAGTGATTTCTGAACACACACGCACGATGCCGGAGGCGGCCCTGATATCGAAAATAAGCGAGCGGGGGACTCAGAGAGCATATCAAGAAAACCGGGGATGGGATAAGGGCAGATCTGCAGCACAAAGACAGGGCTCGCATCACATGACGAGAGAAACCATAAATGAAGAGCACTAAAAAAAATAAACAAAACAAAAAGAAATGATTTCTCTAGATGAGCACGGCAAGATAGCTTTGTGATGACTGCTATTCTACAAGCGGAGATTTTTATTACCAAAATCTCTAATAAGAGACAGCTCAGACCTATGCCTTCTATGAAGGTGGAGAAAATTATTTTTCCTTATATTTAAAAGATTATCACTTCATATCTCATCTCTTATTATTAAGTTTACAGCAATATTAAAACAAGATTTGGGTGAATAAAGAACATAATATACTCCAAAATAGAGAACATATTCTTTGGAGCATTATAAATGCTCCTGTCTGCTTGAATGGAATTTTAATGGAACAACCCGCCCTCTTAGAAGAAAAATAAAAAAGAGAAAAAGATGACAGAAAATAGGATCCTTTTCCAAAAGCTCCATTAACCGGGCTCGCTTTACAACCACACACAGATCACTGCATCAAACAAAGTACCTGTAAGAGCTTCACAAATCACCTTCATTAATTCTTTCTACCAGTCAGAACATTTTTACAAATAGAAACAAATAATTGGGGGGGAAAAAAATCCTAATACGTATCAGTATTAAAATAATGGCTGATTTGAACGTATCTCTGTACATTTTACTGCTTTAGATCAGCGAGCCAAAGAAAAACCACCAAGTTTGTGACGTGAGAAAGGTAACGGTGCGAGGAGATCCTGCCTGGGACTTGTGAACAGAGACTGAAAGAGTTGCGTGACATAATGTCTAAATCTTGAGAAGCGCTGGGGAAAAACTCTACATTTAGAGCACAGCCACTATATTATGTGCTCACAGCCAAGGATCTGCTGGAATTTGCTGTTTGCTCCCAAAACAAACCTTCACCTGTGGCACTGAAACACGGCATGAAACGGGCAAACTGGAACCCGCGCTTACAAATGGGGAGCTATTTCTTTATTGTCACACTTCGCCAAAAGCTCAAGTGACCGAGAAAATGCTCTAAATAGCAGATGTTGCTGCCAGAGATTTTATTTTGCCTTCTGCAGGTGTTTTCTGTTCAGCTTACAGAGGTAGGCTGGGTGCAGATTAGAAAAGAGCAAAGAAAAAAGACAAAACACGGCGTGGCTGTTGATATACGGTAATTAATGATAATTAAAATGGGGAAAAACTTGAAAAACTTCTTAGAAAGATGAGTGTCAACTTCCCTGTGTGTTCTCTCTTAGGTGCTAGCCAGAGAACCCAGATGAGATGGTGTGTTATCACTGCAAGACTAAAGGCATCACCACAACAGCTGCCCACAAGAACAAGGACTTAGAGAACAAAGCAGAGCAAATGGCAGCAAAGTGGCTGCTGAGGAATTCAAAAGAAAGTCGGGCATTTTTGAGAAGCACTATGGACCAAAGACGCCTGTTCTTTTACCAAACGGTAACACAAAACTTGGCTTTACAAGGCTCAGCCCAGGTCTCTGCACGCGATGGGCGCTGGTGAACCGCACAGGGTACAGAGCAGAGGGTTTTCCTAAACTCACATTTTAATCTGCAGTTCAGCACCTGATTTAACAACAATTAATGACTTTTGCTAGACTACAACATCAAACTATCTACACACCAACCTTAAGTACATTAAACCAACTCAATATTTGCTTTATCTCCAAAGCAGTAATTTCCTTTCTTCCACGCCTGAGAGTCTTAGTCCAGCCTGTTTCTCTCTTCCCTGCTCCCTTCGCACATGTAAAATCCGAATACATTTATCTGACGAGACCCATCAAGTTCTCATTCCACCCCCTATTACATGGAGATGAAAACTTCACCAAACGCCAGATCAATTCGTTTGCGCATTATGGGCACGAATGTCTAAGAGTCACTGCTTGGCCCACGCTCGCACAAAGACGCTGCCTTTGATTTCATAAAGGTGAGCGAAGAAAACGCAAAAATACTTGCTGATTTTGCGAAGAGTCTTTTAATCAGTCCCTACTCAAGGCTGCTTAAAAGAAACCAGGTTAACCCAGCATTCAGGATCAGCCACCAGCACATGAAAGATTCTTTTCAATAGCTGAGGTTTCATAAAGAAAATTCATCCAAGCTATTATTTTAGTTATTTATAAATATAAATGTATCTATATTTATTTAGCTGATTTTAGTTAAGTATTGAACAGGCTGGGAAATGCTGCCAGTACTACTTGATACGACCAAACAAAAACTCTTAAAGAGGCAAACCTGGCCATTTTCTGTGCACACCAGGGCAAGGACTCGCTTTGTCTTGTCTGCTCTTTCACCCATTGCACACCAAATTAAACAACGCTTGGCAAAGAGGTGGAGGGAGGGTCTAGGAGTCCCTGCTAAGCACTCTGAAAATGGAGATAAATTAATATTTATTATGACGAGTGACATAACATCCAATTTCAAAAGGACTACACTACTTCAAGGGGGTGCCAATGTACACCCGCTATGTCTTGGAATGGAAAATGCAGGAATAAATATGTGGAAAACATTGAAGTGCTGACGGCAGGTGCAACAATTCCTACACTTGAGAATGGGCCGTGCTGCTGGGAAAAAGGATTTTCCTCCCGACCCAGCTCAGGATCCTGTTCTCGGTGATGTTTCAGGCCTGGACGTGGTTGGCTTTCTCCATAAAATAAAGCATTATCTTCTGGCGCAAACCAGCAACAAAATAAAACTAAACGCAGCCCGTTTGGAAATGAAACTTACGACCCAATAAAATCTTGGGGGATGTGATGCCGCTGACTCTCAGGTACTAAAGATTTTTTTACTGTCTTCCCAGCACCATGTGCCATAAATAAGAAGATAGAGACAGCACAATGGAAAGAAAACCACTTAAATCTCCCCAAGGTGAAGGAGAAGACTTGTATGAACAGCAGCAACCAGGAATGGTTGGGTACACTGCTCAAAATCTGCCTGGGTCATCCCTCCCACCCCCTTCTAAACAGAGCTTAGTTTAAGAAAAGAGTTGAAAAACATTTTTAAGCAATAAAAAAGAGACAAAACCGACTGGATGTGGTCAGGTTAATGCAGTGAAAGTCTTATCAAAACAAAAAATAGAGACTCCTGCCTTTTTTCTTTAGCCTTAAATCTAAAAAGAATTTTTAAAAGCTATTAATCACTTGTTAAGTGAGAGAAGCTTAAAACAACGTGCTAGCGAAATACTCAGGTTTTCTATTCTTTAACGGAAATAAAGAAAACAGAATATACCTTTTGAAATTTAAAACCATAAAAATTGAAGTTGAAACCACTTTGCGGCGATGGTGGCTTTCAATGTCTGCTACAGCTTTCTGTGCTGATTAGCGAAGGCAGCCGGCCAATAACTCATTTCTGAAACTGGACAGAATTAACAAGGCCAGAAGCACAATCAGACACAAAGAACCAGCACATATTCTCATCGCTCTAAAAAAGTGCGTTCGCTGTCAGACTCTTCGAGGCAGCTGAAAGGCGGAGAGATCAGTGGGAGAAACAGGGAGAGAAACGGTCCCGACACCAACACTGCATCACAATTTTCAACCAAACGATACAGAAGCCCTGAATCTGCGACACGGGGGCTTTTCAGAAATGGTCACCATTTATAGAGCAGGGCCTCTTGACTTTCAGTGAGCTTCTAAACCTCACCGTGCTCCCTGGAAGTGGATATATTAAGTAGTAAAAAACATCGAGAATTTTCAATTAAATATCAGAATTAGTTTTGCACTCCGGAACTACAGAGAATGCATTTTCCCATCAATATCTCTGAAGCAGCAGTTCCCCTTCTGTGGTTTTTCCCCTATTTTCTGTTCCGCTGACTGCCCCTGAAGGACTCTGTTTTCCCCAAGTAGTGTCTCATATTGGAGTAGAAGAATTTTGTTCTTCTACTGTCAAACAGAATGACCTGGAGTGAACGATTTGTACAGATCCGTTTGGGGAGTCTCACACGGAGGGTGACAGGGATGCTGAAGCTGAGTCGCGATGCCCCGGGCAGCGTCTTACCCTGCTTTACAACCACGACAAAGGTGCAAACCTTCTACAAACGCTTTTTAAATTCTGCAGTTAAACCACACCTAGCATAGGTTGTTACAACTAACACAAATATATTCCTGGTTTTCTTATACATTAATTTTTCTAGAGACATTTTGCGTGTTACTGATCACCTAAATAGTAGGAGGTTTCCCTTTTTTTTTTTTAATCCATAGATATTTGTAAGTTTTAATCCACTTAGCTGCTGTAAAATTCAATGTCTCAATTTTAATTTGCCAAAACACTTTCTCTAGCAAACTAAGTTTTTAGAGCTAAAAGTATGGTGAGTGGGTTTGATGTAGTTAGAGGAACAGTGAAGGTGGAAACACGTTCTGCAGAACGCCAAATGAAACAGTGGATGTGCACAACGGAAAACAAATCCTCATTACAATGCTCACTTCAGTGTTTTAAGCAATCTGACTTTATCCTGAAATACATTGTGCTTCTACAGGAAATTTGCATACAGCACATTTTGTTTCAAAACTATTCTCTTCATTTTTGCTCCTAAAAGCAGAGCAGATCTGCAAGGCCTTAGTACAACCTATTACTGAAGCAGCACCAGTTAGAAATACTAATTTCTTTTATTTTCCAAAACCACGCGAGCAGATTTGAAGTTCCAGCTGTACTATATCGGCTTTTGAATTTTGTTGGTTTTCTGTGACCGATCCTGTTTGTTTCTCCGGGCATGTTATTCAAAGCAGATGTGCTGAACTAAGGAAAAGCCTTTTCCACGGACTCCGGCAGCTGGCGCAGAGCTGGGGCCGTGGCCCTGGCCCTTGCACGCGCGTGTGCGCACACACAAGCGCACACAAGCGCACACAAGCGCACACAAGCACACACAAGCACACAGGACTGGGCTCTGAACGCGTCTCCGTCCCCACACCCCATGCTTCACACGGCTCATGCTGGACCAGCACGTTTCTCGCGCTTCCAATTTCCTCCTCGTTTCCTCGAGCCTTTGCCGAGAAAATAACCGAGAATCATCTTAATACTACTGCCCTCTACTGCTTACAAACGAGGGACGGGAAAAAACTCCTACACGGCGTTAATTCTCGACTGAGGAACTTGAATGAAGAATTTTAGTATTTTCAAATCTAGAACTTTTTAATTAGATGCATTATATAAAAATGAAGAACTGCGGAAGATGGTTCTTTCCTCTGTTTCCGATAACATATTATTACTGAAGTTGTTAATATTGATAGAAACGGCAGTATCTATTCCAAAGGCTTTGTAAAAGCAATTAAAATGCATATTCAGAAAATAAATTAAACAAGTTTCTTTCCCAATAAAATGACATCTGCAAAATGGATTAAAATGAGCAGAAGTCAATTAATACGTCAACACATTTTTGCTTGTTTAACTGAAAACCATGCTTGAGTTACGGATTAAACTGGACCTTAAAAAAAATGCGGTGCCCTCACTGAAAACCAAGGTGCGAATATCTCAGGAATGATAGGGAGGTAAATGGAGACGCACAAACTAGATGTTTAGAAAGTTGGTTTAAGATTGTCCCCTCGGTTTGTAAATAATTCTCTGCACAAACCAACCCATTCTCATTTTAGTTTGACCCAGTCACAAACCACATTCACTGTTATCACGTGGAATTACAAGAATCTTTTTTCGCCCTGAGCATTCGGGCCCATTTCTCCGTCCCTGTGAGACGCTGCAGCTCCCGGTGCGGGGACAGCAACGGGGCAGACGGGGCTGAGGTGCCGGAGTCACATCTGCTGAGCTGCCTTACGGGATGTTGAACCAGACCTGAACCACAGCCAGATTCATTCTCCTCCCGAGGACGCTAAAGATGAACCCTCGCTCCTCTATTTCTCACACATTTCATAGCTAGAGAGATACGGATAATCTATGTTCCAGCCTTTTGGGCCCACAAACAGGCACCTGCCACCCCGCAGCCCTGCAGTCTGCTGGATTTTCTACGTCACTACGGCGATTTCCCAAAAGTAACTTTTCTGATCGCGGGTTTGTATACTGTCACACGATCAACACACGTGAGGATGCCTTTCTGAAGGGTCCGTGGTGAGCGACACCCGCAGCCCCCTATCCAAACCGCCCTCGACCCCAGAGCCGCCGCAAAGCCCAGAGCAGCGGGGTCAGGGAACAGTTCAGAAAAGGACAACGCGATCAGTGCTCCACACAAACAGCGCACGGGGCAGCGGGAAACGCGATTCACCCGGTCCGCCCGCTCCGCGTATGTAACTGAGCAGCTACGGACGGCTCCCCCCCCACTCCAATTACAGACTTGCCTGAAGAGCCTCCGTCCACAACTGTACAAGATGCCAAGTTTCTGTTCGAAAAATATCAAGTGGCACAAGCAATTCTGCAGGTTTATTTTGTCTGCACACAGTAACAAGACTGATACTACACAACTAATTTACACCGGTAGCTTTTTTCTGCCAAACCCAGCACGCATGCCATTTATTCTGGATTCTCCTGCTTCTTCTAACTTACCTACAGACACGGGCACTAAGTGAACTAAATGCTGCTGCCGTTATTAATTTTTCATTCATTGAGCAGAACAAATTGCCAGCTCTCCAGGAACACGTTTAATCATATTTTAGATTTTAAAATGCATTAACTTTTTAATTTAAGAACTAAGGCTATTAGTTGAAGACCATTTGCCTGGTGTCATCTTAATTAATTTCTAAATTGGAGAAACTGTAAGTATGTACAAAACGGAACGTCTAAAATGCAGAACCAAGGAATGCCGAGCTACTGAAATTGTCCCGTTCTACCTCTTTATAGCCCACATATATTATTTCTGAACATTGTGGCACGTGTCGTGCAAGACACATTGAACATCCCCTGGGATGCTGAACGCTGAAGCTCAAAGGGAAAAAAGGATGGAGTCAGAAGAAAAGAGGGCAAATCATCAGAGGAAGGCGGGACAAATCAGAAAACTTCGGTTAATTCACAAGTATAAAACACAACGTCCAAAAAAACTCCCACTGGTCCACGGCTTCAAGTGTTAGTTAATATGAAGTCTAATTATTTCTGCAGTTTGGTGTTTTTATTAAACATGCACTGAAACATGAGACCTGCAGCTAATAGAACACATGTGTAGGTAGACAGCGTTCTTTCTGGCACGACTTCATTAGTTCCACCAACGATGATGCCAGAAAAACAAAATCTAAATTCAGTGCAACTACCAGGACAAGCAATTCAAGAGGGGCAGAAAATGTAAAAATCTACTGGTAGCATCCTGCAGAGAAGCCAATATTTATTACTTATCCTATTATAAATAATATCTATCACCTTGGAAATTTTGCTGATAAAATTGCACAGATTTATGCCATTTTTTTGCCTTAGTCCATATGAAACTTGAAGCTTTATGCTTTACATCAGCACTAAATCTCACCTGAATAGAGAGAACACCAAACATCTGTTAAATGTACAGTAATAGGTGGAAAACAGCAGCACAAGCTGAATTTTCAAAGGGAATATTTAACAGCCAAGCTCAGATTCAGCACCATTAGTACGTATATATTAGTCAGCTAAAAATATTCAACAACAGAAGTGCCACACTACTCCCTTTCCTTATCACCGATATTGGTCGGCGGCCCTTGGCAGCGTGCGTTTGAGCTCAAAACAAGGCAGAAAAAGCCACTCTCCTGAAAAGCGACGGACAGGTGGGAAAACTACTGAAATGTCTTTGCTCCCCGGCCGTGTCCAGACGACTGCGAGCTACTGGATTGTTCTGACTTACGTTAGCGCTGAACCGAATCGTATGACAGGTTCTTGTGCTCTTATCCCGCTGCGAGTGCCAAGGAAAATGTATTAGTTTCCACTTCCATTCTTAAACCACAAACAGTTTAGTTTAACTCGCTTCCCTTTGCAATTTTTATGAGCTAATAGCTCAAAGAAAGGGTCATTTAACAGAGATCAGCTGATGAGCAGAAACCAGTTGCGCCCCAGACCTTCCCTCTACCCCCTCGTGCAGGAATCATGTGAGAGCGACTCATCCGCTCCAGCTTAAACTGCTGATTAAAGTTTCAATATCTAATGCAGAATGCGGATTAAAATCCCCCTAAATATTTGCTTGCTCCTATTTTTTGGTCCAGTGGAAAAGAGTTAAGCAGCAAATCCTTGTGGCGGAGCAAACTGCGCACGGTTGGCAGGTGAGGTGTGACAGTGCTGGTGACACCCCAGAGACAGCAGTGATGCTTTTGCAGCAAAACACGGCTGAGTGCACAGAGGGAAAAAAAAGACAAACCAGCTCTTCACCATTTGTTTTCAAGCAAAGTTTAAAACCAGGGCCCAGGGTACAATTAGCTAGGAAAAAAAAATTAAAAATTGGATGCTAAACTGATTTTCCTGCATACACGACCATTTAGGCAGAACCAAGATTATCCCAAATACGATACTGATGCTTCTACATAGATAAGCCGATGGCGATTTCAAAACAAAAGAAATTAAACCGTGCTTTTTTTCCTTATCTTGTGTGTGCTCTCAGACACTTCAAACATACATCACGTACCCATCTACATGCACTGACACACGCACTTACAACGCTTTTCTTCCAGTGCAGCCGTATTCTGCAGGTACTAACGCAACTGCTCAGATGATCAGCAAGAGCATTTCGAGTTCGGAAGGGTTTTTACTTCTCTAGAGTTTACAGTTTTTCACTCCGTCACTATTTTAGCATGAGAGGTGGCTACTCTCATACAAAAAAACCAGCATGAACTCACAACAGCATTTTAAACGACATTTTTTGGTTCTGTTTAAGAAAGAGAGATGCAATTTGTGGAATAGTGGTTAGGAATAGATATTTCAAGGAGAAAAATAATGGTACTAGGCTATAATTTTCAAAAAATGTAACTTAATCTGCATGCCACTCTCAGAGAGACATAACACCACCAGCATTACTCCTTTAGATGTAATTTGGACAGATGTAAACCGAACAGTTAAGTACTAAAACAAAGGTTCTGACACGTCTCCAAAAAAATCATTTTTCCTAATCTCTCTTCTGCAAAAGTACGTCTGATTAAAGTCTCTGTAAAAAACACCTAAAGCTGTTGTGGGGTTTTTTAAAATCTATTTTTTTATTATTATTATGATTTAAATATAAGTTAGTTTCCCCCTCCCTACACATGGTCAAAAGTTCAGAGTGCTGGTAACTTCTCGAGGCCTTTGAGTTCACGATGTGAGCCTTTTCAATTCAATTCCAGTTGCAGCCATATGCTTCACAACTTATTAATATTCAACAGGAACCAAAAAAATTCAGAACACATTCAGCCGAGTGGCCTGGCCAGAAAGCTGCTTCTTTTATGCTGTGGATATTTTAATATAGCTCAACATCTAGTAAAGTGTGTCTGAGATCAAATGTTAGCAATTTCATCAACACCTGACATGGAAATTCTGCTAATTTAATCACTTGTTGAGTCATCACTCCAAGTAAAAGCTTCTTTTTCATACCTCCTGTGTACATAAGCACCTGATAAAGCCCTCTTATCAAAAAGAACAAAAGCAGATGTGAAAGATCCGTTTCTCCCAAGACAGCCGTATAATGAAAAATAGCTGCTTAAACCTCAGCAATAAATGTTGTTGGGTTTGTAGGGACCGCAGCCCACATCTGGCCACAGCCCCGCTGATAAAACAGAACAAACCGAGCAGGATGTGATCAATCCCGCCAGCAAACGTGACGGCGAAGAGGCCAAAGACAAGGAGATATAAACCAACAAACAATAAAAAGTGTCTTGCGGCAGTAATGAAATAAACTGGGTCAAACGCTCAGAGTCCAGACGCAAAATACTTAGCTTACATCTTATAATTTCGCAAGTTGTTTATTTGAAAAGACCAGAATAGATTTTTCCTCTTTAAAACAGCCACTAATAGCGTGAGATCATTCCAACTGCAACGTTAATTGTAAAGACCAAAGCAAAAAGGTTGTTGCGTTCCTACCTGCCCGTCTTGACCCACATGAACTTGATGTATCTGCAGGTTGCCCTGAAAAACAAGAGCATTGGCAATAAGCACAACTTTGGAATTTTAAAAAGTTGCTCTTTCCTGCAAAAGGCCTGTTTCTCATTTCATGATTAAACAACTTCAATATTAAGGAAATCTATTAATTTAGGAGAATCTGCTGAGCGTTACTTTGGCAGTGCAGCTCCAATTCAACGGGCAGCACTTTAACCACGCGGGATAAACAGCCCAAAAAGCGAGGAGGTTTTCAGCAGCAGCACGTTTTGCTTTTTGAAAGTTACAGTATTTCTATGCAAAGTTTGTTTGCATGGCTTTTGAGGTAAGATTTTTATTTTTCCTTATTTATCTAAAACTTCCAATTTAAATGAAAACGATTACTGAGCTAGAATTAGCAGTGTAACTCTTTTACATGTATGGAGTGCTATTTGCTACTTGTCATTATAAAGTTACTGCCTGTACTAACAGGTTTTTTTATTTTACCAAAATTCTATAGGGAAGACCAACACAGTTCTGACATCTATTACCAAAAAATTCTCAATATGTAAAGTATTTTAAAGGAAACTGTATCAATAAAAAATCTAAAAAGGAAAGCAGTATTCTTCCCAAAATGAAGTTTTTATTCATATGCTCAGAGATGTTAAAAGTACACTTAGATTAAGAAAAAACCCAGTTTCCCGAATACAGGCGTGCAGTGAAATAGCACATTACTTTGAGGAAAAAACAGCACTTCTTTGATTGGCACGTTTTCTGCATTTTCTCTAACTGGCAGCACTTCCTTTTATTTGAAGCTGTGTACATTGTAATGAACTTAAAACCAGATGTTTTCATCTGTCTCGGACAAATGTCGTCCTTCAAAGTCGCACGTACGGGAACTTCAGATGAGGCCACTGGACACGGGATGCGCTCGACCCTCAGGATCAATCACAACTCGTATCTGCTGAATCACACAGTGGCTCTTTACCCGAGAATCGGTGCAGTTTTGTTGCAGTGCACCATTAATACTCTGTTATTTTATGGAAAAAATTATGAAGTGCAAATACTGCAGTGCCAGATGACTTGGTGAGTAACGAAGATAAGTTCACTTTATTCTGCAATCCATCTTTACTAGATGGCGGCTGAAGGTTTCTCCAGCTCCTGTTCAACAGTTCCCACAATTAAAGACACTGAGTATTCTGAACACATTTAGTTCATAAACCTAATTAAATCATTTCATTTCTCAATGGCAGTGCAAGCACCTAAGTAATTGACTCCGTAATTACTGAATTTCCAGCCAAGATCAACAGCCACATTCAACAATCATTAGCGTAACACACACGGAGCTGTCTTGGCTGGTCAAGGGAAGGAGGGAAAAAAAACCCAACCTCCAAAACACAGAAATACCGGATTGCGTTTAGTGGCAAAAAGCACATTTCACCCTGGTTCCACCACATGCTCTCACTTCTCCCCACGCTATGCATCGGAGCAGATCTCAAGTTTTATTCGAATAGAATAATATTTTTAAATATTGAATTTTTTTAAATATTAAGAGTCGGGGCCTCAAGTTCCCGCCACCACCTCCCCCTGGGTGCCCCCTTTTCGCTCACCTCGCTGTCCTGGGTGATCTGGACCTGCTCGCCCTGGGGCACCTGGGCGATGTGGAGATGACCCTGCGGGATCCGCAACGAGAGAAAACACCAAGGAGCATCAGGTGAAAATCATAACCAGAGGAAGAAGCCATTACTTTGGATTCAATACAGCTTAATGCATGGAAGTGAAATGCATCTTCAATAAAAAGCCTTAAAGACAGCCTTAAAAAAAGTGCATCCGTATTTCCCCATCTTTTCATGCAAAGTATAAGCAGAGCGACTTTGAAGAAAGAATGGTTCACTTTCACATAAGAGTAAAGAAAATAAGCGTAACAGTAAATAACATTTATGTAGTGCCTTTCTCCATAGACACAGCATCTGCATTTTTGATGCACAAAGCATAGGACTAACTTGCTTCGGTCGATCAGCATTGTGCCTGAAACATTCATCGCATTGGAAGACCTTGGAAAGTCAGTTCTTAAAACATATATGACAAGACAAACCACTCGCTAAGAGTGAGGTCTTAAAAAGTACCTGTAAGTGTCCATGTACCTTTGCACATTCACATGGTTGTGGTGAAGTACAGCACCACGCTAACGACTGTCTTTCAATCTGCTATGAACTGCCATGAAGTCACTAATTTGAACGTAGTTATGCTGGTTTATGTTAGTGGAAAATCTTCCCTAAGAGTTTTAATAATGTAAATACTTGGTATTGCTGACCATCCCCACCACTTCAGAGCGGTATCGGGCCTACGATTTGATCAAAACACGACACGCTGTGGACGGAATTCCTTGTGCATCCTGACTAGCCCGAAGTCTTTGCTACTGTGATTTACCTGAAGGGAGATTGGATTCTAAATAACCTACTTCGGGGTTTAGAAGGCTTTGTGTTCATTTTAATATGCCTGCATGAGACAGAGATTAAAGATAATCATTTGGAATTCTGTCAAAGGCTGCTCTTATTTTATAACACAAGAACAATTGCATGTGATTTTCAAAGAAACACAGATCCCTCTATTTCAAACAGTTTCATTTCCTTTGGAAGGAAACCGTCTATTTATAGGGAGAAAAAACATACTGAAAGTATCACTCTGACAATAGGGACTGTATATAACATCAGAGCACAGCCCAGTCCCTGTTGAGATTAGAATCACTCTCCCTCCTTAACATCAAGCTCTCAGCGCTCCCAGGGAAAAGCACGGAACATTTAAAAGATCCATTCACAGAGTCTGCAAATATAAGAAATTCTTTTTGACCAAAGGGAGGAGGGAGAAGGTGACTTTATTCACCTTTGTATCATGCAACGTTCCAAAAAAGAACTGCTCACTCACCTTGGCAGATCCATAGCTGGCCTTCAAGGACAGGCCTTTTAGTTTGGTCACAAATATAATCCAATACTGAATTTTTTAACATACACAGTACGAGTAACTACTACCACCTTACTAATGACAGTCTGATCTAGAAGTATCACTGCCTAGAACTGAAAAAGCATTTTCATCTGTTTCAGCCCAGGGCCCCTCTACGCATTTGACAAATTATGGCAATATTTAGAGAGTCATTGCGGTTGTAGTGAATTTTTCCTGGATTCCACAATCAATTTAAATTACAGTTGACTGGTCCAGATCTTTTAATGAGGCAAACTTTCATCACTTAGATCCATAAGCACAACCATTTTGTCTATTATGTGCATGTATTTCATATTATTTTCCCTTCTACCTTGCCTTTCGAGACTTGAAAGCTACTTTTCAGTAATCAGTTAAATCTCATTAAAAGATCTCTACAGCAGTTAAGAAAATATGCTCTTTAAAATATATAGGGAAACCAAGAGACAAATTCAAATGATAATACTGTAATGTTATGGCAAAAGTGAAGTGGAACCTTTGCACCCAGTTCCTGCAGAAAGAGCATTATTTCACTGAGGATGCTCCCAGCTGACGGGAGGGGACAAAAGTTTGTCAGTTCATTTCTCAAACTTCTCTTTAGTCCTCTTCCAAGTTTGAGAACAGCAACTCAAAGCATTTAGGACCCAGTTGAGTTAAGCAGTTGTTCTCCAGGATTAGCTCCTCGACTTCCATTTAGGCCATATGGTGTCCAGGTACGTAACGGGAACGGACAAACCCTTCCCAAAACCAAAGGGGCGGCCCAGACTTCGCAACCCCCTCTGAACCCCACAGCCGACAGTTCCCACCCTCCCTCGCAGCCCCACTCCAGCTCTTTCCTTTGACTTCACAAGCAACTTCTCTGCTCTGGAAGAACGTGCTCTCTGCCGCAGCCTCCCCAACAACTCTTCCAGTTGCTGTCTGGAGTTCCTCTCCGTCACTTTCATCTCAAACTCCTTCCACTTCCGTGCGCTCCTTAAAAAACATTCCAGCTAATGTTTAAGTCCTTTCAAGCCACGCTTACAGCTCTGGGAGTTGCCTTCAACAATTTTCCCCCAATTTCTTTGATACTTTTCTCCTCCGATTCTACTGCTGCTCCGCTAAACCTTCCGCAGGCCTTATAGACGTGTCTTTTTGGATAATATTCCAAAAACACCTGCCCTTCATAGCCCATTTATTATTTCTTTCACCATCGCCCTTTGCACAAAAGACAAAATTTGCAGCTCTACACGACCACACTCAGTATTCCAGGGTCAATACCGAGTTTTCAGTCTCTATGCGTAGATTATCAAATCGAGCAGACTTGCTGCTTCTCTCCCGCACTGCCTCTCTTATTTGAGGAGAAAACACCATAAATATTTACCAAAGATGCCCCATTATCCTGCTGCAGACTCTTCTTTGCAATGGCATTGACAAAACCTCTGCAACAGCCAGAACACTGGATACCACAGTTTAGATTCTTGGTTTTTATCTCTCAGGAATTCTTGTTTATCTGCCCATTTCCGCCTGTTTCTTTAGCCCGGTTTCTAACCAAAGCACCTTCAAAACACCAAAACCATCACTGAAAAAGTTTCTACATTATATGCTTGCGCATAAACACAAAGCCTGAAGTTTTAAAAAACAAATGGTAGACAGATTTCACACATTAAATCCTCGGGTTTCTACCACAGGAGAACGAGTGTGCAGATCTACATCACTATTTCTGAATGCTGCATGTCAGAAATGCCACACAATCCGTTATTTCATTATCTTCTCCTGCTTCTTTTTCATTTGAATTGCAAACAATCCTTGTAGTCAAATTGTGGCACACACGAACTAAAGCCAAGGTGACTTTTTTCAGAGTATACTAAAACCATATATAAAAGTAATCATGGCCTAAGTTATGGTAGGAGTCTCAGGATTAAAAAACATCAATATTTATAACTTTGACTTATATACATGTATCTAAATGAATACACATGTAAAGGATTCAGCTAACAGATGTTCAAAAATGCCTCAGAAGCCAAGTTTTCTTAAAATGAAAATAAATACATGTATTCTTGTTTTGAAAATCACAGCTAGAACTACCTCTGAAGCGTAAATCATGCACTTAGGAGTTCTGCTATTATTATTAGGGCAATTGTAAGCAAATGGCCAGGTAGAAATTAGTAAATTCTAGATACGGTAATGAACATGCATTTATGTGCAACAATTGTGTGTGCAAACCCTGCGTGAAGATTTTTGCCAAGTAACTCTAAAACATCTTCCATGACCCTTCCGTGTTTATTTTCTGAAAATCATGTCTAAGCAGTGATGACAGGTCACTTTTTCAAAATAAAAAATTAAATTTCAACTGAAGCAAAGCTTGCAAGAATCCAGATAGTTTAAACGGGACGGTTTAGAAAAAGTGGAGTACATACTACTTGGACTTGTCCGTCCTCTCCGATCTGGTGGATCTGGACCTGCTGCGCGTTGGCCAGCGCGTAGTGCAGCGCCTGCGGCTGGTTCTGCTGGAGCTCGGCAGAAGCTGAAACCGAACCCTGTGAACCCTCTGAAAAAGAGACAAAAATCCAGGGTTATTGTTATGTACCTCATACCAACAGCCGTGCAACAACACATGCTTCACACCGGTGGAAAACTACTACAGTCCGTAAGGAGATGCAGACCGTTTATCCATCAATATTCCTATGCGTGGGCACGGCTCACCTGTAGATTTGCTACCATTGCAAAGGCTATTTTGTCCCTGAGGAAGAACACGTTTAAAAGCAGCTTTTGATTACAGATTAAAGATTCTCCAACTGTAAAAGTTGCATCTCAGCAAAACCACATACATTTCCTAAGCAGCTCAACCCCTTCTTTTGGTCACCTGTGCAGCTGAGAACTGTCAGTGCCACCAGCACCAGGATATATTTGAAAAGCCATCCTGTGAAACTGAAGTTATCATATAAAGGATATCTCTCAATTGTTTTTCAAGATCCATCATTCATAATTCATGCTAACACACACAAGCCTGGAATTATTTTTTTTTAACTTCAAAAAAGCAGGATGATTTCTTGACCTGGCTGAATTTCAACAGTACCTCACACTGGTTTAAAACAATTTCTTAATGTATTTGGTGTCACTGAAACTGAGAGACCAATAATGTCAATAACTGTACTGAAAGGCCCAGACACTAATGCTGTCTATGGGTCTTCCTGTAGATTAAAGCACCACGAGCAGGTAAAGGTATCACCAGGAACCATCCATCCTTTCAGGAATCAGGAAAATCAACTGGAACTATCAACCAAGGACACTTCTCTTTTGCAGCACATGTGACAAGTTCAAGTTTGCACTGGTAGGAAAAACCCAGAGATCGCCCGGTATCATATTAAGATTCAGCATCAGTCCTGATGTTCTTACTGTTTTTGGTTTTAATTTGAGACATCTTGGAGAACGGGGCTGTCATTAAGGGCTTTTAGACCAATATATTTGAAGAAACACTTTTTTACATACAGCGTTCCTGTAAACACTTGTAACACGTGTCTTTTGCTATGCCATAAAAATACACTGAATGAAATCTCTGAAGCGTTAAGTGCTTTACTATTTTTCTAAATTATTTATTGCCCTGACAAGGCAACACAAAACACATTTACATCAAACACGTAGTAAGATTCAACACTATGGGGCTTTCAAGCTGCTCAATTACTGGAAAGTAAAATGAAAATATCTAAGAAACGGTGTCACTCTACTTCCACTGTAGGTCATTTCCTCACAAGACTCTATGTATTGTGTCACTAAGCACTAGATAAGGCCTCGTCCTGCTCAGACATGGCTGATACACTTTAATTTTTTAAGTGATGGTTTGGTTTTTTTCTGAACCAACACAGCAGGAAGCCACGTTTCGTAAAATTTTAATACTTCCACTTAACGCTCTAAGATTTATACTGAAAAGAGAATGTTAGTTTTGCAAGAAGGAGCTTTATCCACTCATACAAATATTTTAATGGAAATATTCCTTAATAGAATCATCCTTTTGGATTCTTCTCATCCTGTCTGCAAATGCTTGTGGACGAAGATAATTTTAAGTCTAAATATGGGAACTGGAAACTCACTCAAAACCGCCAAGCGAGTATTTACTTCCTTGTTGAAAAGTTCAGTTGCTTAACAGTTCAACTAGACAGTTCTAATTAACGATCTGCAAATCCGTAACTACAACCAGAACGCTTATGCAGTAACTGAGCGAAACAGAACAAGCACATGTTTTTGCTATTGGGCATACATCTTCAATACCTTGCATTTGACCAGTAGGTAACTGCAGAATATTTATAATTTCTTAGGGTCCCGTTGCTCACCGTGCAATTCCAGCACTGCTGTCCAAGGGCAGTTTGCTGGGCAGCGATTAATTCCGGCTGGGATTAACAGACCACAGTTGGTAGAAAAGCCCTGTACCCAGCATGAGAAACTGTCGACCAAATGAGAATGTGAATTGTTCAAATTCTAATACAGGATCACGCTTTCCATTGCCAGCGGCTTTGTCACGGTCACCGAAAGCAACAGATAATCTGGGAAAATCACCTGCCTGAGCCCCTTTGTCTTTCACTTCTTCTCTCATCTCCAATGTCAGTCCTAATAATATTTTATGCAATTTCTGTATTTTTTATTTTACAGATAGCCTTTTGTAAGGATGCTAAATGGCTTCGAAAGCCCAGTTATTCACCTTGCTGCTTCTCACACGCTACCGCTGGTCCAGCCCAATGGGATTTTGTCTTTCCATCCTGCTTCCCAGTCCCCACCATGTATTCAACAGCTGAATACAACTCAACTTGTGGTCAAACCACAGTGTCCAAATACGTATTTCTTCATTTAGATGTGTGCGTATACACACACACGCACACATAGAGAACTTCAAGCGTGCAAACATATAGAGTGTGACTGTAAATACACGTACGCAGACAGCAAATCTGGACGTGGGACACGGGCGAGGAAAGACCCGTGTTTCCCTTGGAGATTTAAGGACTTTCTAGCAGCGTTCTTCCTCGAGATTACACTGACCATGACACAAACTGCAGTGCTGTGATGCTGAGAAAACACTCATTTATAATGAGTATTTATTTTCTGATTAAGGAAGTCATTAAATAAAAGAGTAACAAAGAAACAAGAGCTGCGGCAGATAAAAGTATCTACATTGTATTCTAAACACATCTTGAAATACATTTTTAACTGTAAAGTCCAAAAGCCTGTATTTGTAAACCATCTTTCGCTTCACAGATGCCAGAAGTGATTACGCTTTTCGGAGGTGGGAACAGGAGACACAGGCTGAATTCAACATACCGTGCATCTCGCGTTCTCACTTATAAATAGATTTCAGTTTGGCTTCGCTGTAACAACCACAGTTGGGTTTTCCTTGGTTTTCTTTTTCCTTTGTTGGATTTTGGTGGAGTTTCTTTCTTAGAAGGAAAGGATTCAACAGCGTCCAAACACAAAACGCCCTTTATAAGTTTCTCCCCTCTGAATCTCTGACCAGACAAAAGTAATATTTATCCACTTTCAAACACTCCCCACTAAAAACAAACACCAACATGAATAGCACACAGCTTGAATAGAGGATATGTCAACGGTTATAAATCACTATCATGTAAACTATCTAGCCTCACATTTGCAACTTTGATATATTAGAGAATCCCTGGCACGGAGAAGCCCAACAGCTGAACTCTTGCTCTGAAATTTTCTGTTGCACGAGCTACAAAAGGGCGCTTGGACACGAACCGGCCGGTTTCGCTGGTGCTACGATGGAGCACGTTACCCGCGACAGCCCCGGAGCGCCGTCCCTGGATGGAGCCACCCACACAATGGAAGATGCTGCACTGACCATTCCACTGGCGATAAAGCTGTGATACCGGGAAATAAAATAAAATAAAATAAACCGCTGAAAGATTCCCTCCTGCCAGGCTGAAACAGGACCTCCCACATTTTCAGTTTGTTTGCTGCACGTGTTTCTGAGCCCCAGCGCGGCTGTGCTCTCGGACGGACACTCACCGAAGCGGCTCCGCTGTCACATCGACAAAGCCCATCCTCGACAGACACTGCCAGGCAAGACCAGACTTGTCAGACAAACACAATTCGTAACCGTTTCAAGAACACGCGTGTTTAACTCTCAGCTGAGAGCAGCTCTAAAATTCGTCACTTCAAAGGCAAAATCTTTGGCATTTTCTAATTCTTGCCTATTCTATTTCCTATTTATCAGTTGAGCATCTGGCTTCTCCTTTTGGAAGGACATGCAGGAGGTGCAGACTCTGGGTTTGTGCTTATTCTCCTGTGCTGTTATTCTGAATTCCTTCCCTAGCGCACAGGCCCCCACCCTCACGTTGTCCGTACAAACCAGGACATTCTTTCGTGCCTCCTTGATGTTTGGTCCTAGCAAGGAAAGGTTAATGGCCAGACGTAGCAAAGCCATCCTCAAGAACAAAAAGCAGGAAAAACACCATTACCAAGCAATTAATAGAAATAGAAGTGTATACTGCAAGCTGTTATCTCAACCTGACTCATCCAGTGCTAAATGCCTCCAATTTTGCAGAACAGCTTTGAAGATTTGGCTGCACATCCCTTTTTATATGTGACATCTCGGCATAGGCTGAGCACTTCAGCCTAAATCTACATATAAATCCCAAAGTCATAGAACTAATTAAAAATTCCAACATGGAAAACTGTGATAACAGCCTTAACAATCTTAAGAGAAATTAAAAGAAAGGGAGAAGGCACTCTCCAATTAATCCTCCTCCCCAAAACCTCATTTCCTGCTGCCTTCCCTCCAAAGACTGCTAGCGTTTTTAAAAAGAGTATCTAGCTATATTGTCATAGCAGCCATGTGTATAACTGTTGTCCCAAAAGAAATGAAATAAATAAAAGCACACATTTAGGACTCAAGTGTTGGGTCCGAGAAGAGCGGAGCAAACCACCACAATTAATACCTCAATTCCAGCAAAAGGCAACAGCCCCAAAGAGAAGAGGCAGATAAAATATGGAAAGCCAATTTCTGCCTAAATAAAACAGCCTGTTGCAACTTCATACAACCTAGAGATGTTGTGGCTACTGTAAAGCTGCATAGTCAATTAATTGCAGAACAATCTCAGTTAATATCTTTGGGGGTGAAAGACAGAGATATTCATCCAGAGTTTCCTACCAGCTTCCTTAGACAGGTCTCTGCAGCTCAGCTCCTCTGGAGCTCTCACCCCTTTAACACTACCACAGAATTACACCAAAACTTGTAAAGCTATGTGAGGACTATAGGCCCAGGCTCCCGCTTCCCTGTGCCGTTCACGTAGCTAATTCTCATAGCTCATGGAGTAACCTACTAGCTGGTGAAAGCAAAGACAGGTATTGTGCAGACAGCGGCAGCCACAGCGGGTGGAGACCTGACAGAACGCACCGAGAAGCTGATTTTAACAGCTCTAATACAACCAACAATAGCGGGACAGACAGTTTCTCAAGTAGCCGAATTCCAGAGCCTTCAAGGCTCACCTTAAATTGCCCCCTGAAACAAATGCTACCATAAAAACTGTCTGGGTTCATATGTAACACTTTAAAAAGCCGTATTTGACAGCTATGTTGTCATAACTGTGAAATACAGACCTCCTTTACTTCAGAGCTGTGAAATATGACTTCTCTTTCCTGCTCGCTGGCAGCAGGAATTCCGCTCCATCCACTCTACAGTGTGTGTAATAAGGAACAGATGCCTGTGAATTACGATGCTGTAATTCCACCGAGGGGTTCCAGGGCCGGCAAATCACAAAGGCAAAGTCTGAGCAGTTGGTGGAGTTACCTGAACAGAGCGCTGGAGTTACAGCCCTGCCATGCAAAAGTTCCCTTTTTAAACGCGTGTGAACCTATTTTTTCCTTGCATCTTTCCTTCTCTTTCTTTTCTCTGTATAATCATGAAGCCTCTCAAACTGCTCGCTTGTTTTTCCTCATACCTCCCGTTCTTTCTTCAGGTGAAATACCACTCCCACTGATTTTGGAACGCAAATTATTTTTTCCAAGGACCACTCGATTCAGAAAAGAAGTCTGGTTTTCCTAAGAGCTTTTTCACAGCGGGTGTGAACGTAGCGGTGAATTCATCTCACATCTTTATGGCCTCCCAGAAAACGACGCCAATGACATTCTGAGTAAGAGCAATATTTTAAAGAATATTAATGCAAGGCTCTGAATCCATGGGAGCATTTTCACATACCGTTACCAAAGGCAGCTGTTAATGTCATTGCCGGTGCGCTGCTTTTGGCCGCACAGTCGGCAGAGTCCTGCCAACGACATGCCAAGTCGCCTCAGCCGACCGTCAGCATCTTCAGGACCAAAGCCGCCTTTCCGAGGACCTCGTTGCTATCTAGGGGACTTGGGAGGTCACCTGAACAGACCCAGGTGGGATCAAATCCTCCCCGGAAATCCTGAGATGGATGGAGCGAAGGAGCCGGCTCAGCTCCAGCCACACGAGCATCCCTGGGCTCCCAGCCCAAAACACCCCGGGGGCTCTTGTACCCCAGCTGGTGGGCGCCCGTACCACGCGATTCCACCTGTACAGCGCTCAGATGTCTCCAGTTAACTCAGGTGTCTCTGTACCCATGGAAAAAATCACTCACAAATCAGATCAATGGAGCCGAGAGGAAAAAAAACCACAAGTTTTCAACTTAAGCACAACAAAACCCAGCAAAATTTACTATCTTATGGACTTCTGAAGACAAGAATTCACTGAGCTTAGTCTGTGTTTCACATCTCTACATCGGTTTCCCCAAATCTCCAAACCAGGAGATTAAAGTTTAATGTTTTTTTAATAATAAATCTCAACAACGGCCAAGGAGTACGGCCTAATGAGCACAGGCCCAATGAGCACAGGCCCGTAATATTCACTTACTACTGCATTTTTATTCTAAAACGCCGATTGTTAAGAGACTGAAAATAAAAATCCCATCAACATATATGGCTTATGGTTAACATTACATTGATTAGTTGTTTTAATTTGAGAATTTTGGATATGATTCTCAGTTCAAGCACATAAAATTTTCCACTGAAAGCATATTTTGGCATTCTTTGCCTGAGATACAGTGGTTAGTGTTAACATGCAACCAAAAATTTTATGCAGGCAAATAAACTTACTTCCTTTTCTTTAGGCTCACTTCCAAAACGCTGGTTTTAATATATGATGTACAAATGTCCCATAACACTGCTTTATATTAAAAGCATGAGCCAGAAACGTCCTAGGAGAACACTTCTTAGGTCACTATTTTTCATTTGTTATTATTATTCATGCCTACATACCTATATGGAAATATAGAATCACCTACAATGTATTTAATTTCTTCAGAGAAAAATACTTCAGGAACAAAACCTAGCACGTCCTACTAAATGGAGTGAACACACCGAGATTTATTCACTCGACTCCTCTTAAGAACATGAGTTGCAGGAACATTCTGACCTTCTACCCAAAGAATTGAACACGGCAGAAAAAACACAGGAGAGCACAAAGCTGCACGTGCTGAATTTCTTCAGCGAGCAGCTGTGGATGGACGTTCTCAAGCATCTCAGAGAAGCCAGGCATTCAGGTACAGTTCAACCCAACAAAACCAAGCTCTCTCACACACTGGAATAATACTGCACTTTCAATTCTGGCAAATCTGTATTTTACTACTGGTTTAGAGACAGAGTCTCTTCTCCCTCTTTGTGAACACGCACACACACACACCCCCACACACCCCTCTCTTCCTTTCTAGGCTCGTTAATGCACTGCAACCAGGAGCGTGATTGCAATTTGTAGATGAAACAGTTATTAGCAACTCATCCTAGCAGGGATCTGCTATGGGACAAGCCCCACGGGGCTGCGAAGGGCTCAGAGTACCAGGAGGTGGTTGGTTTGCACTGAAAGCCCACGACGATTTAACTAGGAATGGCTGGCGTCAGTACACGGATCCACTCCTTGAGGAGCGCTGTAACATACACACACTGCCGTAGAGAGGCCTCTTTGCCAATGATAAATGGTACTTAAAAAAAAAGAAAAGCACAATAATATAAAATCCACTCCAAAAATTCAATTGTGAGAAATGTGGGTTTCTCCGTTTGTCTTTGTCACACAAAAACATTCACATTCGCGGGTGCAACATGCACCTGTTGTAAATACGTCGTCAGATCAAAATAATTTTCAGGCATATTAAAAACATAAGGTTCCATTTCTGTCGGGGTTTGTTTGGTTTCTTACCTGAGCCGCTGTAAGATGATGAGGAAGGTGTTCGCCTCGAAAAGCTCTTCACAGCCAGGCTCTGCCCGCGCTGCTTCCGCCTCCAGGCTGTTCGGCATTTGGAGTCGATGCTTTGCTTGATTCGGTACCAGTCTGATTCCGTGATTCCGAACTTGTAAAACAAGTGACCTGTTATTAGAGAGAAACGCAAAGGGGTGAAAATCAGCACAAATCCGTATTTTCTGAAGAATGCTTAGGTGACACGCGCTGTCACGCACACAAAGCGAGCAAAGAAACTCTGAAAATTCTAGAACTGCCCTGATCCTGACGCTGCCTAAAGGAACACGGCGACATTACAAAAAATGCTAAAGCTCGGCAGCGGTGTCACTTCAGCAGCTCTACACCAAATTCAGGAATCACACATATAACAGCTACATATTTAAAGATGCCAGCGGTCCATGAAATATCCTTATCTACGCTTCTATCCAAGGAAAATGCACTATTACGTTCAAGATGTGCAACATTGACCACCAAAAGGATCCAGCGCTCCAAAGCCAAAACTGATAGTGCCCCACAATATGTCTGATAAGTAGGAAGACTTATAAAGCTCTACATAAAAAAAAAAAAACCCTCAAAACCAAACTCTTTTAAAGCGCAGTTCACAAGTCATCAGAACCCAATAAAGACGCAATACAAATTTATAATATTCTGAAAATGTTACTACCAGTATTAAGTCATTTAAAGAGCCACATTATGCACTTTCCAATATTTGGTGCTAAGTTGCCAAACGCTTATAAAATACAACATGACTTAGGAGTTGAACAGAGTATTTTGAAACAAAGCTCATAGAGCCCGGGTCCCACCGCTGTCTTAAACCAGGTTCATTGTCACCTGCAACCTCCACAACCAAACGGGAAACCCAGTTACTCAAGAAAGTGGGAGCAAAAAGACTATTGCAGGTGTGACAAATATTTGTTTCAAAACCTGGACAAATGGCTTTAAAACCGGGAAGGAAACACATGGTGCATTGTCAGTGGTTTCAAGGTCCTGCTCATATTGCTACAGACTTTTACTGTTTGATTGCAGACCTTGGAGTGGTTTGAGTTTTGTTTAAAGCATCAACACTTGAAGGCATTTGACTGTACGGTAAGAGAAATTTATAACCCTCGTGGCTGCAGAAAAAACACTCGAAAAGGTAAACGTGAAGGTTCAACACCTGCTAATTAAAATAGAACTATCTGAACGTATAACATTCTCTAAAACTTCAGTATTTCTCAACTCTGCAGTCTTGCACATTTGAATCTGAAAGTAAAACTCGGTCCAAAGCTGTCATACATATTTTTACTCATTGTGACTATGCTTAAAGATCTTTAAAAATTCTTATTTTCCTTTTGGTATCAGTTTATTTCCACACCCTATAAAATAAAATAATCTTTTCACCCTACTGGGTTTACAACCTTATTCTCAAATAGGAACCTGATCCTGTGCAATACTTAAGTTTTTGTATAGCCCTACGAACAGGACATGGTCTGCTCCTGTAAGACAAATTATTTGAAGCCTACGGCCACAATAATTCCAGTTTTGCACAAACTAAGAGCTTAGTACATTCCTTTGTATTACAAATGAGCGAAGAGGCCTCAGAAATGGAACTCTGCAGGTTACTAATCTAATGTAGTCGCGTCCTGTATCTCTCAAGTCATCATCATAATTTTTAAACACAATTGTTTTATGAAGCTCTAAATTATTTTATTATATATCTGTTCAAAGAACAACTTGAAATAGAGAACACACAGGAGGAAAACACTGGCATTAAAAAGCCAATTCAAAAGCACTTGAAAGGCCCCACGACTCCTCACTGACACCAAGGACGTCACTTCGAGATGGCTCCACAATCCCGATTTCTGTCCCCAAAAAGGGGCTGGGAGGAGAAAAGGAGGAAAACGGCCTCCAAGTATCATCTGCTGCTCCACAACAGTTTCCTTTCCATAGGTGTCAGCAAAAGGAAAGCACATTCTGTACTGCAAATACTGAGACCACATTTCTCAGTCTAATCTATTACTAATATGCACTACAGAGGAATGGGTTTATAAATGTTTGCAGGGATGTCCAATGAAAATAGTTGTGCTTTAACTCTTTACACAACGTCCGCTGTCAGTACGTACAGAAGTACGTGTGCAGCCCTACATAAAACGGTCGTATGCTCTGTGGTTATTTTGAAAAAATGTCCACACTTCATTCAGAAATACTTTTTAATGACTTTCACATTCTGTGCTGCTCTGTTTAGAGAAGCGACTGAATCAATGGAGAAAACTCCCACAGAAAAGCAGTCCCCCTAGGAATTTTAATTATTACAGAGTAATCCATGGGATATTCCTGGATGTCAATTCAAAGGGGAATCAAAAGCAATATAAATTATTTGGGACAAGATATTCCCAGGTGCTGCAACCACCCATCCATCCCAGGAGACCCAGACCGTGCAAGACAAGACCTGGACACAGACCATGGGGCCAGAGCTGCGGTATAAAACATCCCAGAAAACGTTCTGTCGAGGGAAGGCAGGAAAAGACCTTCTTCTACTTATTGATCCCAGAAGCCACCGTTTAATTGCTGTGACAGGGAACAGCCCTGAAATACCGGACAGAGAGACCATCACCTCCACGGAGAGAACACGACTACAGAGGAAAGCACGGAACACGGACAACGAGCCGAGCAGGGGGAGCTGGAGAAGGTGATTTCAGGCCAAAGGGACCTGAGACACCAAGCACAGATTTTCAAAGCCAGACGTGCTTCTTTCTTTTTCCTCATTCATAAAACCCCTGCTTGGCTGGTGCAGCGGTGGAAGGTGTGAAACTGGTACGGACCCATCGCCTGCTGTTCGCAGATTTTTACTGTAACTGAACACTCCGTCACAGCAACTGCATGTGCAAATCAGGCATGAAAAATCAGCCTTTAACTACAAAGATAGTTGATAGAAAAGTTAAATGAATTTCAGATGTGTAAATCTATCCAGTTGGTGCTACAATCTAAACTGTTTTTCTATGAACAGGTCTTTAACAACCGCATTTGACAACAGTTTGCTGATGACCGAACAAAAATCTAATGCTAACAACAGCGGAGTATTTTTTAGGGAGATAAAAAGGTCACCGTAACATTAGAAATCTGATTTACCTGGCGTAGAGAGAGAAATCCTGAAAACATGTGCAAACAATATTAGAAAGTGAAGCGTGCTGATTTCCCGTGCTCTGTCCGTAAACGATGCCATGCAGCAGAGCTCTCGGCTGCCTCATCCCAGCCCGTCAAACACCAACAGGAGTCAGAAAGACAGCACTAACGCGGGATACTGCAAACGAGACGCTGAACTTGGGGAAGGCCGTGTTAGAAAAGGCAGAAATACTTGACTGAGAAGGGATTCGACTTTTCCGGAAGATTCGCTAGTCAAAAGCAGCGTGAAGCGCTGTAATTCGTGAGCAGCGCGGTGTCTATGGGCCACAAAACAACCCTGCTCAAAAAAAAATACATTAGAAAAATACATTAGGCGATATAATTCGGCACTTTGGCAAAAAGACAACAGTATTTTGGAAGACAGATGCACTTAGACAAGAGTGAAGTAAAGGATTTCGATCATCTAGGGCTGGCGGTGTTTTTCGCGATCTTTTTCTTTAGGACAAGGGGTGGTTGCCGGTAACACTGAAAACAAAGGATGTGCTTGTTTTCAAACATGAAGGGTCCAAAGTTTGCTTTCTTTGGGAACCTCACTTCCTCAGCAAACCTTTCTAGGAGAACACACCAGGGACTTCAAACAGTTCAGTTATTTAATAAATGGCAAGCGCTGGAGCCATTTCTATAGAGCAGAGACAGATAGAGCGGCAGGCTGGGCCACAGAGAGCGCTGGAAAGGAATTGAGGCACACGGACTGTTCTGCAACGCCAAAGGGGAAATCGCTTTGCAAGAGAGAACCCCCCTTCCAACCTCACCGCACCAGAGCCGAGGAGGAGGCAGCTGTGCAGCAGGACCAGTGCAGCCAGCCTCCAAAGCCAACAGGTGCAGGACACTGAATTTTGCCTTCCAGATTGGAAACACGGCACATTTTTGCCAAAGTTCCTGTAGAACTAAAAAGACGACCGACACAACAAGTTCTAGAATGCTGCTTGTGCACCGCTAAATAAATCTCTCTGCGGTTCAACGGGAAAACAAAAAAAGCTTGGAAATGCAGGGAGGATGCTCTGGTCCAAATGCAAAAATCAGCAGCAACGATGTCTGAAATTACTATATGCCCCCAAACTTCTGGGGCATCTGAGGAACAAAACGGGGGGAGAAAGGGTTGAGGGTTTTCTTAAAAATAGAGTTAATTAGGGAAAAAAAAAAGAAAACCCCATGAAAACAATGTTCCTGAGAAAGTAATCCTTCCTTTCTTAAAGGTCAGAAGTCAGTCAGCAGACGAAACAATCCACATAAACCAGTAAATTGTAAAGAAATTTAATTAAGAACAAATTGAGGAGGAAGAGAAGCCATTTGCAATATCAAAACCAGACATGAAATATTCCATCTTGATACTGCATTGAAAAGCAGCCTCCTGAAAAACAAACTTCATGTCAAGAGCTTGCAGTTGGGTAATGCTGGGTTGTGCTGCTTCCCATTCTCCACGAATACCAGATTTCTTCAGAAAATTACAAGGTAAATCATCATTTTCCTGGACTTGGCAGAGCTCCCTTTGCTGCTGTTTATCCTGAGATTCCCTCTGTTATTGTCGCATTTTGAAAGATAAGGGAAAGTGTTAGCCCCAGAGGATCTAACAGCCGTATGTATAAAATAAAGATATATTTACATTAAATGTGTAATCCAAACAGATCTGGTTAACTGTTCCTTCCATTTCCAAATTCAACATCATTTTTAAAGCCTGGAGAAAAAGCAACAGGATGTCATATTCAAAATGCAAATGAGTAAAATGATGAACAGAATCTTTTTTTAATTGACAACAACGTGACGGCTATTATGAAAAACAAGAGCTTCAGATCCTGCCTGCACAGAATCATGAAGAGGGGCGATTATTTGGGGGTTTGGCTAACAAAACGCATTTTTTCACGTCAGGGTCATACATTTGGAGTTCTTTTTATGAAGCGTATGGCAACAAAATCTGCCGTACTAAACACTGGAACAGCGGAGGAAAACATTAAGCACCCCTGAAGTTACTTCTTGCGCCTTCAGGCTCTGATTATTCAAACATAATTATGGTCGTGCATCAACCATATTGAAATAATTTGAAGAAGAGTAATTGTTTACTGCTTTGACAGCTGGGGGCGGATTCCCCTCCAAACCAAGTGTTTGGGGTTGGGATGCAGGAGGGGACGGTGACATCGGCCCCGTTGGAGTCGGGGGGTGGCAGCGCCTCGGCAGCTCCCCCAGCGTCACAGGCCTGTGAGCGTCACTCGCGTCACCACATCGTCGCCCTCCACGACGTCCTGCTCATCCCGGGATGGGCAGCGGCCAGAAAGAGAGCGGGGAGCTGCTAAAAACACAGGGAGAGGGAGCAGGGGAGGAAAATCCAGCTACCAAGCAATTACTTGTTTTCCATTTTATTGCCGCAATTCCTTTGTTTCACTGTTACATTCACACCTTTCAAACAGCTATAAATTCATAGACCACGGTGTGCATATTTTATAATGCAAACTCTATTCGCACAGCCTCAAATACAACTGAGATCCTATTCTGCTACACATACCTAAAGAAGGATTTACTAAACCTCTGTCAGCAAGCAGAATACTTAAAGCGGTCAAATATTAAAATCAAACGCTATAAATGTTCACAAAATCCAGAGTTTTTCAGGATATTTTCAACTGTCAGCTTTTAAAGAAAAGAAATAGCCTGTTTTCCTAGGTACAGGAGATCTGGTTAAAGGGGATTTCCGCAAACAAGATTCTACAGAAAAGAGGTTATTTTATTGTACTCTTTCACTAAGTTATAATAATATATAAACCTCAAAAATCCATGTTAATCAAATCCCTTTCCACTTGGACAACAGGAACTCAACTCTATACCAGCGATCACGAGGAGTCTTGTCTCAGGTAACTTTATGACAAAATGCATCATTTCTAATTTTACAACTGCTTTAGAAAAAACGCCCAGAAGTGCTTTACCTACAGCAAGAAAATAACACGTGTCGTGACGAGAGAGTGAGGAGATCCATCTATAGCGCAAAGAACACGACGGAAAAAGCCAGGCACGTTCGAGGAAACGCTCCAGATGTGAAAACCAACAGTGAAGCCAGTGGCCTTAAGCGTGAGCACGTGATGAGACCATTTAGGGAATAAGGACGAACTTTAGGGACCCCAAAAGCTGTTTTTTCCAGCAGGCTGTTGCTCACATTGCATCATTCTCCTGCCTTCCGGATGCCATCATGGGTGTTATATAAATACGCACGGCAGCACATTAAGGAACCGAACTCTCAATGTTGTATTTTCCTACCTTTGACAAGATAACTGGAATAAAAGCGAGGCTGTGGACCCCAGTTTCTGCAGACAGACCTCAGAGCGGCCCATCGGTGGCCCCGAAATCCCAGTAACAAGGCCGGACAATTACCAAGACACCATCTGCCCCAAACTGGGACTGCTATGAAATGCCCCATGTCCAAGAACGGGACGGGTTGAGGCAGCGTTCTGTCACTCATTTGCCTTTTAGAATTCAAATCTCCTTTCTAATATATACGGAACCAGCATGTTTTTGCTATTTCAAGAAAGTCAGTAATTTAAACCAATGTTTTCTCATCTCAGCTCCTAAAACAAAGTTTCAATTAAGTATCTATATGGTAGAGAAACTTTCGGGGATGAAAAGGGTGCATTTTGGTGAACCTGCATTGAAGAACACCAGAAAAAGTGTTAAACTACAATCAGCAACTACTAATAAACCGCTAATTAACCGTTCAGACAACCTGCCGATTACAATGCTAGGCAAATAGAACAGTAAACCATTTGGAAGAACAGGCAATAAAGTTTTCCTCAATAACGTTACATTATCATGTTGAGGAAACATTGCAGAAATGAACCTGTTTTAAGTATCTAGCAAACAGCATAAGAAGTGTTTGCACACTTAGACTTGTGTCTCAAACAACAAACTGGAGTGAAAGCGAATTTTTAACTCCTCCAATCGTTACAACTGGGTCAACGTGAACCTGCAGATCTGGATGCACCAGATGGCTGGAAACAAATTTATTTTTCACATTATCTCAAGCATAACAGATCAAAGGCCTAATGCAACAGACCTTCCACCTACTGAAAGGGATTCCTATATAGCTTTCTGCTTCAGGTAAAATACCTGGTCTCCAACAGCCAGACAGTTTCTTGTTTGGCTGGTTGGTTTTTTAACTGATGAGAAAGCGCAGAACCCAGAAGGCACGAGGTTTCTCTGCCTCTGTCAAACACAGCCAGAACGTCTTGGTTTTTAAAAGATTTAAAGCACTTTGAAACCAAACGTTGCCCAAGAAAAGGTGGCACCTTCTTGATGCTGATATGCAGATCTGGCTCAGATTTCTGTCCACTAATGTACTGTTCCTCATAAGAAATAATAAATAACTTTGAATTGTCAGAATATTTAATATCTAATTTTATTAAAAGTTAATTTATCATAATATTTCATTTAAATTTATTAATACTTATTTAGAATATTTGCCTTAATATTTCTCTTCTAACAAACCACAGAACTAGAGGAAAAACGAAATTATTTTAAATGTCGGTGTTCTACAAATTAAAACGATCCATAAAATTCTACAGGACCCTATAAGAAGTTTCAAAACCAGAAATAAAACTAATTAGCATCTAGAATCTCCAAATTCCACCACCGCATGGTATCCCGTTCTAAAAGAGAAGGGCTCCTCCGTCCAAACACACCCTAGCACCTTTGTGGAAAGCCGGCTGTAGAGCCAGCCATGCGCACTCCAACAGCGCCACCTAGCGGAGCGCCCAGCTCGCCGTTCCGGCGAGAAACAGCAGCGTTTCCAGCCCGCGCGCCGCTCTGCTCCGAGACCCTCGCAGCCGGAGCCAAGCGCTGGAAAAGGTCAGAACAACAGCCCCGCAGATACACCGGGAAACGGCCCAAAACCATCCCAGACCAAACCAGAGGGTTTCCAACCTGAAAACGGAAGAGTCTGCACGCCACCTACTACAGACTTGCCCCAGTTCATATATTACATGAGAGCTGCTTCACTGTGATGATACTGGACAAATCGCATACATTTGCTTGCAATTTTTCCCCCGATTTTTAAAAGAAAACACATCGCTTGCTCTAAAAACCACCTTGCGAAAATCCAAAAAGATGCAGCAAATAAAACAAGATACCTTGAAAAAATACCTATGTTTCATTTCCTCCCAAAAATATATAGATTCATATAACAGTTGGGTTTCAGCATGAAAGAAAAATCATATACTTCATGTAACTATAGCTGTACGGTAAAAATTGCCGTGGCACATTCCATACAGACTGCACGAGCATTTCATCCCAAATGGCTTTTTGTGAAGATTCGGACCTAAAGATTCCAACACTCGTTTGACTTAACCGGCCACTAACAATCTCCTTCCAAATAAAACCCCTGATGTGCTCGTGATAACTATTTCCCTTCTTTTTGCATAATAAAAATGCACTTCTGGGATTCCATACTTTTGAGTCGTCTGTTAGATTTCCCTCTTAGTTTTGCACATTCAGAGCATTCACTTATGATCGGAGTGAGAGAGCAAAGATCTTGCTATTAATATTTCTTTTGCCCACTGGGAGAAACAATCCCACAGGGTTTATCAGACGTCACTCTGTTTTGGAACGGAACATACCAAAGTATATGATGTGTTTACTGCCAAAGGATCGACTTACTGCTCGAAATCAAAGTCTGGTGCTCAAAACAAATGGAATCACCTCAATTGAATCAATAACGCTCGGTCGCAATAAATGCAGCTGATTTTAGGGAGCCGCTGCCAATAACCACACACCGGCTCGTTTCTGACAGCTATGATTTCACAGAGAAGTTGATTAAACAGCTGGTTTGTCTTTTGCACAGCGGCAGAATGTGCTCTGACAGGATCGGGAGCAGAAGCGATGGAAAAGGAGGGTTTCGCTGTCCCCCCGTTCCCGAGCCGTCCCCTTACATAAGCCCTCGCCACGGGGCCTCGGGAGCCCATCTGGATGGCAAACGCCGCCACACGTGCCGCCAAGAAAAACTCCCTTCCGAATCAACAACCAAAACTTCTCCCCTTCCGAAGGCGCTTGTGGCTTTGGAAGGGGCTGGCACAGCACCAACCCGAACGCTGCGGGGCGTTATCCACGTTCGACTCGCAGGCGGCTTGAGGCATCTCCTCACTTCGCTTTTTAACCCTTGCGGAACGGAGAAAAGCAAGTTCAAAGCCAGCACAGGAGAAGCTGGGCAACTTTCTGGAATTCCAGTTATGAAATGTCGTGAAATCACAGCTCTTCTTGCAGGCAGTAACGCGTTTTCCAGATGAATGTACATTATTTTTGCACTGATCTATCTGTATTCGGTGGCTGAGCTGCTTTTCCTCTCAAAATGTCAGGGATCAAATACTTTCCTAGAATCTTCATGTCTTCTAAAATTACACCGTAAAAGTTCCATTTTGTCATTTACAGGCCTTTGACAGTAAAGAAGATACTTGTTTAGAATCCATTGGAAGTTCCTTAGGCTATTTTCTTTACGCAGGGACTGAGTGTGAGTGATGCTGGGTAACCAACAGCCTCTTCTGCACATGGGAAGAGTAAATCACGCTCCGCATCCTTCCGAATAAAGCCCTAAAGGGACTGCACCGCTGCACGCTGGAGTGACTGACCCTGCAGACAGTCGTAACACTGGACAAGCTCCACGGACAGAGCAATCAGCCCAAAGAAAACGGTGATTAGCACAACGGCGATGCAAAGAGTCCTCTGTTTCATTTGGACTTCATAGCTGGGATGGATCTGCAGTATTGATAAAGATGATTTTGGAACATCACTCTCAACACATTTATTATAAAAGGTCCAATACTTCTTGCTGACATCAGTTTTGGGCTTGTTAATACACGAATCTGTAACAATTTCTAAAGCCCACACAGAAGTCCCCTGATTTTCATTAGAATAAAAACCAGCACTTATTCAGCTAAGTTATCCTATTTGCAGCAGTAACTTTCCCCATGACCACATCCTACAAATTACACAACTTGCCCCTTTTTTCATTACACGCTCCTGAAGCATCATTTAAAGTCACCAAGAAAACCGCTTTTATGCTCACGGACTTATCTGAACCTTCTTAGCTGCCTCTCAAGAAGTGAGGACCAGCGCACTTCAGCACGTCCTTCAAATAAGTCTGGCCAAAGTGGAAAACTATAGACAGGATGGAACAACGGGCTGGAAAGAGACGGTCCAAGTGACCTCATGCATCAGTTTCCTTCTATCGGCAGAGCCCACAAGCTCAGAAACGCCTGACAGCACATCACACACAATCAAGTTCCACGCAATCACGGTTGCGACTGACAGGCTGAGCAGCTGTTCACGTTCAGGAACGGAAAATTAAATTCAACGCTTGTATAACGCAAGAACAACAAGAGAAGTGTGAGAAGGAGAGAGGAAACACGCTGCCAACAATTTCTTTTATTCCCCCAAATTGCTGCCTTTATTTCAGTTTTATTAAAGAGCAACTGGCCAGGAAAGTAATTGAAGTAAACAGAAGTGCCCAGGAAAGACGGAAACAACAGCCAGCGTTAAATTACAGGCCTTACATAAAGTCAGTAAGCAAGTGCCAGCATTGATGCCATTTATGAGAACTGCGGTGCTGAGATAAACTCAATGGGTTCTCACATTATCTTCTCGCCTCCCCTCAAAAGAGGTTATCACTTCCCTCCACGAGGCAGCGTTTAATTGATTCACAAAGCAGCAGCCCTTTGGAACTGAAGGCAGCTCGGAGGAACACAAACGGCCGAAAAAAGCAGCACAAGGCCCTTCCCAAGGGTGCCGTACCAAAAGGAATGCTTGCTTTCCCTTCTTTCTATTTAAAGATGTGCTGAACTCTCAGACTTCGCTTCATATACAGCTCTGCAAACGCTGCCCACGCTGTGCCCCTACCAACAGTCCCTGCCCTCACGGGATTCAGAATGAACCACACGCCGCTCTCTGGAATTTCTCAGAGGGAGATGGTGCCCGTGGTGAGATCCAGAGCAGAGGTCGGGGCCAGCAGACAGCTCAGGAGAACCCGCTCCACCTCCATCTGCCACGGCACGAGGCTGCGCAACTGGGCAGGCTCTTCTCTGCTTAGACTCAGTGCTTCCAGCTGCAAAACGAAGCCTGTCCTGCCTCTGAGCCCCGCTCTGGCCGTTGAGGAGAACACAACACAGCGTCTGATAACCCCGCGGTGCTCACAGGAACAGCCTGAAGCACATTTTTATTTCCAAAGAGCTACAGTCCACGGTATTTATTACTATGAAAAGAAAGTGTCGGCAAAAAGCATTTCCAGGGACCACAAGATTAGCTCATCCATGCGGATACAAACCACACCACCTCGTTTCAGACTACTATAGCTTGGAAGATTACTTAATGCCCTATATAATAAAGAAACAGAAGTGTGGGTTAAGCAGAAAACATCAGAGATACTCAACAAATTCCTCGCTCGAGCACTGCCACTAACCCATTTCTCTCCCCAAACCTCCGGAGCAGCTAAATCATGGCTGATCCTCGAGTCAGCCGGTCTGCCGGGGGGATGGATTGAATCAACAATTAACAATGCGGTCACAACGATCCAAGCGACAAAAATTCATCCGTTTCTAGAGCTGATGACGTACTAAAGAGATGGAACAAAACGCCAGTTTGAGAAAGTTTGGATTTTTCTTGCACTTCTCCAACGCTCTCCTGATGGAACACGAGGTCACATCTACAACTGCTGATGAGCAGGATGTGTAGTGATCTCCTTTGCACCCAGGTGTAACAGTGGTGTAAACCCAGGTGTAACACTGTTGTAAACCACTGGATACGCACCGACAATGAGTGACTAGTACAATATTCAGAAATGAGACACAGGACGCCCAGAATTATAAACCAGAAATAAAAAGAAGACAAGAGAGTGCAAAATAAAAAAAAAGTATACAAAGACGAGGAAGGGAAAAAGGAGATAAAAAGAAAAATGGGTAGAGTTTATCAAAATGCAGCAATAAAAAAGGCTTTTTAAAGTGGAACAATGAAAAAAATACTAAATATATTCTGTATTTATAATGTACACTTTCGGTAACTAATGTTTATTTATATAAAACTTTCTATATAATAGCAACAGCCTGCAGTATCTCATAAAACAGATCCAGCGGTGAGAAACATCAGAGCTAACGGTTTGTGTATGAGAAACAACTTCCTAGCCTTCCTCGGGTATTTAAAAGCAGGATAACGCTAAAGACAGACGGAACAGAAACGTGGTATATCTGCTGCTCATCCTGCGTGGCTCTTAAGATCAAAATCTTCATTAAAAGCAAAGGAGAAGCCATAACAGTAGTGACTCACTGTGATCCGCAATTTCTGGATGACACAAGTTATGGGCTTCTTAAACCGGCCCAACCTGCACCATGTTTGGGTTATGTGCATGAATATATACATATATATATATATACACACACATAGACCAATCTGACATACGTTACACAATCAAGCAGGAGGCAAACGTGGTTCCCATTAAAGCAGCGTGGGTGGTCTGCTTCCCAAGTAGCGTCGTCTCAATGAATTTTGGAAAGCAAACACAGCATTTAATTCGATTTGAACAGCCCTCTCTGAAGAGGACACGGTTACGTATCATTCTCCTATCAAAGGGGATTAATTTCTCCTTCAACTAATACAGTTGAACGGTACTTTGCTGGAAGCGAAATTATGACACAATAGAAACTCCACCAAGCATTGATTTCCGATTTCTTTCTATTCTATGTTTTTAAGTGCATCTAAAAAAGTAACGTGCCACTTGAACCAGAACATCATTTCCCATACAGTTAAAAATCCGGCTTCATCCTAAGGTATTCTCAGATAACACTTTTTTCTTATGTTATGGAAATGACAAGGGTGTATTCTGGATGGAATAAATGTTAACTCATGAATGGAAATCAACAAAAAATCCACTCTACAAAGTGGTCTTGGAGGCAGATGGGAAATTCAACAGAACGGTACTAAGGTGGTTACAACAGTAATTTCACCATGGGGCCCTCTCCTCGGTGGATACTGCATTTTTTGGTGGTTTTCCTGCTTGTTCCTTTTTGTGGTTTTGCGGGGGGGTTGTTTGGTTGTTTTTTAAACAATCACCAGTGTGAGAGTTGTTTCAATACGCATAAATAGTCCCCTGAGCAACAAACAGTGTATGCAGCCAAAAGAGGATTTCTGGTGCCCGATGAACAACCGAAGGCACGGGTTCCCCCTAACGCCATTCGTGAATTTGCGTCTCCTTCCTCTACCCACCCACTTGTTCTGCACTTCATCTGTAGGTCCCGACCTTCTACTCTCTTGTTATAATGGAACAAAACTGACAAATACGTTAAAAAAGGTGATAATCTGCAAATAATCTGCAGATGCAAGAGGATTTCACAGAAATGAAACGCTAACAAAGTTACACACGCAGGAAACAGCTAACATTATTTTGTTTTCACTTCATTACCCAGATTATTTTAAAGAATAAGAACTATAGATAGATTTTCTTTTACGAACTTCACAAATCCCCTCAGTTTTTTCCAAGATGAAACGTGAAATCATCTGTTGAGTTACAAAGTTTCTTACAAACACAAAATCCTGAATTTGGAAATCTGGTTTTTCAACCTCATTTGTGGAGATCGCCATAAAAATCTCAAAAGAGCTAAACCTGTATTTTCTGCTACACAAAGAAAATTACAACTGCGGATGTTCTTATATCACATTTCACCAGAAAACGTCTGCATTTTTAGTAGGGCTGAAGTAATGAGCCACTTAATGCCATATAGCGTGTTTAAGTCATCTTGGTTTATTGCCCAAAAACCACTGCCACCCCCCACACAAATTTATACCACAAGTGAAAACTTATACTTCCAAAGATAAACTTGCATCTCTCCTGTGGTAAACCTTATGCAGCATATCAAGAATTTTTAACAAACATACTTCTCGTTTCTATACAAAATATTCTCTCTATTAAATACAGATTTGGTTGGTTTTCTTTTTCTTCTAGAAAAATAAAGGAAGGAATAGCTTTCCACTGACAAACTTTAAGAAACTTGAAAGGAAAAATAAAATCCTTTCTATTAGCTTGAGCTTTCTAGCTAGGATTGGCAAGTGTGAGACTGATGACATTAGATTTTTCTGTTAAATTTAAAATAATTCATCCAAGTACTACTGCTCGGAGCAGAAGCAAACCACACAGTTGGGACAACAACCTCATTTAGTTCCCACGCATTGCACTCAGTTTCTGGTAGATTCTATGGAACGACACTTCACCACTGGAAAAGCAAAGGGGTATGAGTGGCACATCCCAGCACCTCAGGGACACATACTGGGGATGAAAGTGTGGCCCAGCTGAACTCGACAGCCGTTCTGCCACCGAACACGGCCAGAATCTCACCCTCCAAAGTTAGGAGCTATCTTGGTGCCCACCACATCACAGCGGATTCATAAACCGGCCACCCAAATCAGATTTCATTTCGACTAAATTATTTGCAGTGATTACATGTTATTACAGGAAATCATCCTTTCTGGCCCAACGCCGTTACTATTCGCTGTTTCATCATGTTTTCATGCATTTTCTTCATGGGTTGCCACAGGATTCTTTGCTATTGCCAACAGCAAATCTCAATAACCATTCACACTAAGGTAACCAAAAAAAGTGAACTCCAGTCAGATTCCCATGGGGTCTATTTTTCCAAAAACCCACAAAATCCCTAGTCCATTAGGGACTGGTTCTCAAAAGAAAGCAAAACGCTGGTCAACGTGAAGAAGAACTAAAGATACATTTCAGCTACCTGGATCCCAAAGCTTCCGAACCGCGGCAATGACACGGAAGGCACGGACACGGTTTCTGTCCCATCACCGGGAACGCGGCCGCTCGAGATCCAATGCGGGTACAATTCTGCACCGCAGACCTTTCCACCTGCAGGGATCACCTCTATAATCCCAGTTTTCCGTGGCCAGAACGCCTCAGATAAATGTCATAATCCCCAGCTTAAGCAGTCACATGAGCACGTTCTTTCCCCGTGCTCCCATTTTCAGAACCCCGTTCTTCTCACACAAATAGTCATAAACTCATTTGATTCGTGCTCACAGATTTAAGGGGTTGGGAAACAGGTTGCCAGTGACTTGCTTTAGCACCAGAGCAAGAATCATTTCTTCGCATTTCTAAAAAGTATTGTCAACAAAAAGCTAAGTTTGAAAACCAGAATAGAACAAGGTCATTTACACTTATCAAAATTACTTTGAATCATAACCTCCCTTAAAAATACACATTTAATACATTTGCAGCAGTAGCCTGAAGGCTTCCGCTTCAGGTGTGTAACGAGACAAAAACTGGTCCAATGCAGCAACCTGAACGGGTTAGTTTTGCCTTTCAGTTTTCCCAAGATAGCCAGGAAATGGCTAGAAACAAATGAAGGTTTCCTCAGCAGTCTCATCACCAAATATTCCTCACGTTCTCCCCCATGTAACTGTCAAACCCGCTGCCCTAACAGAAGCGTAAAAACAAAGCATCCAGCTCTTCAAACACCACGAAGTCGGCTCTCTCTGGCTATGTTCTTAAGCCTTAATTGGCATTTCAAATTGGCAACTGCGCACAAAACACTCTAGTATAACCAATTATTCCCACTCTACTAATCCATTTGTGACCTACATAAGATGCGACTATAAAGACTCTTTTAACAGGGAGATCCTACTGGCATATTAAAATGTATTTCAATTAGAAAAGTTGGTCAGTCTTAGATTCGCTTTTAATTCCACACTAACATTTACATTTGTCTCCTCTTCACACACATCACAAGGCGCTGCAGCACTTGTGTCAGATGCTCGGCTGTTTGAGAGGCCTCCACTTACCTCATTTACTAGAAAATATTTACACCGCAGGGCACAGAACCGCCCTGGCTGTCCCCAGTGGATCCCGAGTAATATTCTAGCAGTCACCGCATCAGAGCAAGACGCATGTCCAGACTCTGCTCTCAAAACCGGTGGCCGTGCCTACTACATTCTATATGCAAAACACATCTGATTCCTTTTAAATTGACAAAAATCGCATCTTCAATAGAATATCTGTTCATCGCTGCGTAATAGCTTTAGTAACCAAAAGACTCGTGCAGACTGGAGCAGACACAAGTACATTTGCACCATACGAATTCCTGTTATGAACCCACAGACATGATGATACTTAATTGCTCCTTTACCAGAGACCGCAAATTTCTTCCATCTCAATGACAGCAAGTCTTTCAAAATAATACACACAAAAACCCTGAGATTCAAGACTTACGCTGTTTTGAACGCTTGAACAATATTTAAATTTGTGTAATTTGTTTCATTATTTATTGCATTCTCTGAGAAAGCAATATTTCCCCGATATTTACTACATTTGGTGTGCTCACAGCTGGTAGTTGCAAAGAAATCTGAATTCAGATTTCAAGACTGAGGAATTTCTGGTGAACACCCACCACAAACTAAATTAAACCGGCCCATTAGGATTCCTTCATAAACAAACACTAACAAAACATCTGTTGGCAACAACAATACCTACCCCATTCTTACAAAACGTAGTTTAACCGCAAGTAGCAGTTTCTGCCTTATCTACACAGTATAAGTTCGAAAGTTCCGGTGTTATACTCACAGCGAATTCCGTAAATCATTAGAGGATCAAGCTGCTTCTTCCCGTGCTTGCCCTGGCCCGAGAGGTTGGAGATGGCCTGAATTTCCCGATGGAAGAGATAATCGAGCAGCGTCAGCGCCATCTTCTCGGCCGTGCGGCAGTTGGTGCTGATGTGCAGCATGTCCGCGGGGGTGATGGGGCAACGCACCCGCATCTCGGGGTTGTTCTCATCGCCGAGCCACGTGCCGTTGGGGTAATCCTCTGAAAACGGAGATTGGGGAAATTCTCATTGTGGCACAGAATGAAACAGTCAGGTCCAAGCTACAGGCAATTTCTTAAGTCATCACGAGCTCTTCCAATGTTCCTCGCAGTCTCCACAAACTTCTTTAAAATCTAGCATGACAAATAGCCTCGCAAGATCTATTACAGATAAAAAGCTATTCTCTAATCCACACCAACGGTGACCAGCAGTGATTGCCGTTAATGTTCCGGCCTACACGAGGAACCGGTGCCATCAGCCCAGATGTCCTGCTCGCTCTCAGCTATCATTTTAAATATCTCACACTAGAGGCCAAGAGCTGAAAGAGCACACTGCAATCACAGCATCCTCATTCATCATGTTAGTCATCCCCTAAAAACGAACATTACTGCAACCCCATAATATTCTTAAAGTACAGCTAATGTCAAGCTAACAGCTTCGAACCACAGTTTTCCCCAAAAGCCATCAGATTAAAATGAGTCTAAGCAAGACTATAAGTTTAAGAAATTATAATCACTAGTGAACAGTAACTTAATCACTTAAAAAGCGAATTTCAAGCAGTGACAGTCATTCAAATGTAGCCAGAGATACCAATCAAAATTCTGGTCTTTCTTCAGATTTACACAATAACTCTACGTTATTTCCTAAACACAGCTTACCAAGGAACAGGCCCAGCATAAAGACAACAAACCAATTTCCAATCACATGCCAAGGGCATCTTCCCTCTATTCAAGTATAAGGTCATTAGCAGCAGAACTAGACCAAACTCCTCGTGTTGACATACAAACATTTTAAATATAAAGAAGTTTGTCTGATTTCTGTCCAAGCCTCTCAGTTTAGCGGGAAAAATACTATTCGTTTTAAGAGAAATATTAAGCCGTCACTGGAAATTAATCTTTGCAGGCAATGCCAAAAGTAAGTGGATTCAAAAGTAACCAGAAACTAGAAGTGAACTCCTAAGGATGACTGATCCCTACCGAAGGGGAGGATGCAACACAGGACCGGGGATGAGACACTCACTCCAGATAAAAACACCATTTCCAGTACAAATCTTGACAACGCTTATAGGAACTGGATGGAACAACATTCCAGCACTATTGCCATGTTCACTGACAAAAACCATTTGGATTTTATTTCTATGTTTGCTCAACTTTTTGGAGTAAAACAACATTTCCTGACTTGGGAGCCGCTCAGCCCTTCCACACTAGAGCTTGACAGCATTTCATTGTTGTTTCACTTACCTTCAGAATGGTAAAAATATCAATAAATCATTCAATTACATAATTTACCTTTCATTATATGCCATTAAAGTACAGTTTCATTGTATATACAATGTCACAAACCCCTGTTTTCCGTAACCCTGCCGGTCACAAATCACGGTGACAGGGATCAGATAGATGAGCGAATCCTTTCCGCGTTGACCAGGACCCCTGCGCGAGCAGCATCTTTATTTCCAAGTACTGGCACAGGTTAAGCAGCTGGCATTTTACTAGCCTACGAGCCAGAAGTACGCAATAAAATATACCATAAAAGGCACGCAAAATACTAAAAACCACTTTTCCAACACGACCTTTGGGTTGAGTCATACCACACGTCAGATGCAAGTTTATTGCGATGAATAATGACAGTCCGAAGCAAATGTTAGATTATGCAATACTGATACATCATTATAAACATCAGATTATCAACTATGATAATTTGTAAGGGAAAATATTTATTGCTGATGTTTATAGCAGCTAATCCCTCAAACTTTTCTCTGTTGAAATCAGAACTTAGTCCTCTGTTCTGAATATATTTTCATGCACTCGCAATTTTTTTCTTTCATGTATATTTTATTTGAGCCTTACTTTTTATCCTGAACGACATACCGGGGCACACTGGCTGTTTTCTGCTCACAGTACCAGGTGCCATCTGAAAAATAAGGTGGTTCGGATGAATGCTGACTTGTTTTGAATGCCCCGGTGTCCGGCCTCACCACAAGCCTGGGGAACGTTATCGGGGAAAACAACGGCCAGTTCCTGAAGATAAATTAACTGGTTTAGAGAAACTGGGGCAGAGCTGGCAAAGCAAAAACATCTTGGGATAAGCGTGTAAGTTTTTCAAAGAAATTCTGGAAAGCCTAAGTTAATTATTTTACATCCCATCAAAATCTTAATTCCTTAGCAGTTGACAGAATTACTGTTAGATATGAGTTATTACTAGGTATAGAACACGTTTCACCTGCAGTCTTGTTTAACAAAAGCTATCAAAGTATATAAACCAAAGATTTTTTCAATTTACAAAAAAAATCTGCCTTTTTTTTTTACTGGCACGAAGTCCAGAACATACTGTTTTACCACATGCAACTGTTCTTTTATTGCTAACAGCCTGGAAAAAAGACACTATCTGGTTATTCTGACCTATGAACACAAGCCCCACACTAAATTATCTCTTGCATTTTCCTCCTTAAAAGCTTCAACAGAAAGAGAATTCACTTTATAATCATTTAGCATTAAGCGGAACTCGCATGACTAAAGTTAACCGCGACTCTGCTGCCTCACTGCAGCTACTGGAGGGCATAAAAGCTTAAACTGTTCCAAAAGAAAGATCAAAATAATTCCTACCCGCCTGCCAGCACATCTGGCGCTTTGCGCAGAGTCAATCCAAAGAGATCGGCACACAAAAAACTGGTGAACGTCGGAAGAGCGGGGGGAAAAGGCACTGAGCAAGGAAAGAAAAAACTGGGAGTTTGACAGACGTTCTCTCCAAGCAATTAAGTGCATAAATACTACTGATTAAAGCTGCGTTATTTGAAGCTCCTAGCACTCAAGTGTCCTTTTATGCTTACTGAAATGGTTCTTTACGTGTATTATCAGGGGTTATAGGTAATATCTGGATGGAATCTAGAGGAGGCAGGTTGTCTAGTAGATATAATAGCCAGAGCCCGAGTCAGGACTTCACCAGGCCCTGTACAACACAGAGCCGCTTCAACCCTAAACACGACCGAAACACAAATGACGTGAAGGGCTGAAAGAAATACCACAGCCAACACGCTCTTCTTCCAAATAATGAAACACAAATGCAGGCACTCATCTGTGACTCAGTCCTTCAACCACCTTTCTCCTTTTGCCCTCAAGTATTTTTCTTTTGCTAATTTTCCTAGCGGCCTTGCTGCATTTTGAAGGCATTTTGAGTGCTACGCGGAAAGGTGCTTCCTTGTGTTTTTTCACACCACCCATTATATCAACAGAGAAGTGGCTCTTGATCATTTCTATTCCCAATGTTAAAAGTCCTGACATTTTTATCTGATTTACTCCGCACTTGGAAGCTCATTTCAATGACAGACTAATATCTAGCTCCTCTTCGGTGCTTTTCTAAGATCAGAAAATTTGCCTTTATCTCCATTTTACTGAAGCCAGAACTAGTTTGCCTTTCAACGCTGTTTTCAAATCTTTTTTACCGTACTCAGTCCATTTCTTTTATCTCCCAGCACAGCTGACCGCTCCTCTGATTCGGACAGGAGGCGGCTGGGGCCGCCACGCAAAGGATTTCTATGGGAACAGGACGAGCCGGCCTTAAGGTTACCATAAAAAAAATATATCAAGAGAACAAAAAATCAGGCAAGAGTCACTGTGGCTTTGAGACTTGCTGCAATGTGTGTGTTTTCCAGCCATGGAGATGACACACACTCCGCTCATCTCTGCTGGGTGCAAATCTGGTAGCTGCAGTACAAAGGCAAAAAGCTGAATTAATCTTAAAAAAAAAAAAGTAATCCAAATCTATAAAAATAAAGCCTCATTTCTAGAGAAATTATATAATATTTTGGCTGATGCGTAGAAGATATAACATAATTCTTTTAAATAAACTTCTGTGAATTAGGTCAAGTCCTTTGTCCCTGCAAGAGTTCACAGGGCAGTGATTAACTGACAGAAACGGACTTCATTAACTAACGATCATTAAATATAAGGAACAGAGCGATAAGCTATATATTAACCTACAAATCTCAAATGTGATTTAAAGCTTGTGCTAAAGGGAAGGTTAAAGAACCAGCTTTAAAGCTCTGCTCACCAAAACCCCCTCTGACCACAAAAATCAGTGAAGACGTGGGGATTTCTGGTTAAAGGGAGCAAACAACACACACACGTCCACAAAGAGCAGAAACTTGGACACAGAACTGGAGTTTTTCACCTGATCATTCTCACAGGGGGAAAAAAAAGGTTTAATTTCCATGTAAATATAAAAGAAAGACAGCCAGAAGAGTGTCGTGCTGCAAGTCTAATCTGTATGGCACAAAGGGTTTGGTTAACGGAGACACAGCTCCGGGTACCTTCTGGGTCACTGTGGTCACAGCACCCCTGCGACACACAGAATATCCTGAAAATATCAATATCCTGCACTCACAGGTTCTTTAGTTCTCCTGCAGCCAACACGGATGAACACACGTGGGCACGCAGGACTCGTCCCAGCAAACGCAGCGGTGCGCACAGAAGGCTCAGCAGAACATCCACGAGACAGCTGCTTTGGTAAAAATAAGGCCTTGGTTTTAGTATATGGTTAAATCCATGAGACAAAGAGGAGGCTCACTTACTTTCTGACTCATGGAAGGCCAGGGAATTTACTCAGCAGAAATAGAAACTGAGGACTATGCGATCATCTGTAATTTACAGCATTCAGTTAAAAAAATTCATACTGAAATTAAGAGAATTAAAATCCATACACTTAAAGGGCTTCTTAAACCTTTAGAAAAGGAGTTTCATGTCAGAAAATCAGATTTCTAATTTGGATTTTGCCCACTTTCTCGTTTATGGCCTCTCTGTTATATTTAACTTTACACAGTGGACCAGACTGTTAATTCCAAACATCGCTGCGACAGACAGAAAAAAAAACATGGTTCATTTGTTAGCTCCCAATAATAATAATAATAATAAAATCTAAGCAATTCCATTTCTATAGTTTTCTTTGGCTTTAACAAGTCACTGAAGCTCTTGAAGTCTCATCAGTGTCTTCACATCAGCGGCATATAATATCGGTTGAAGGTACAAAAAGTTGGCTGTTCCCAAGTTCATTCTCGCTGTCTGTCTGTACTCACAAGGAGCTTGGCAGGAAAAGCAAAGTGCTGCAAATGATCATCTAACATGTGAGATTTGATCTTGCGGCGAACTGGAAAATCCTGCAGACAGATAAGTCTGGGCCACGGACAAATAGCTGCTTGGATTCCCATTTGGAAAACCAATTCTGAGCACTAGTTAATACTACGATTGTAAAATGACTGTTTCGGATGCAAAGCTGAAGAGATATTAAGTGACTAAACAATTTTCTTTGGAAAAATATTACTCATCCTTTAATCAACACGCTATGTAGACCAGTTTTCCCTTATCTTCTCCAAAAATAGGCATGTTTACATTTCTAAGCCTGTACTTTTGATAGTTTAAAAACGCAGTAAAAGGAATGCAGAGAAAGCAGATACAATACAAAACTATCGGATACGGTGCCAAACATCATATGTCAGCGTATCAAGTGTAAAGTTCACTGAACCAAATTCCAAATCAATGGATTTCACAATTTTATTTATATCACTTAAAACCAGCTTTCCTGGAGCTCTGTTCATCTGCATATTTGGGAGCTACTAAGAACAGTGTGTTTGTTTCTCAGTAATTTCAAAGTCTTGGCTTTGGCATAGACATTTTAAAAAAAAATCTGCTTTTAAAGCAGTATAGTAATGCTGAATGGGACATTCTTATACCACAAAGATGAAAGGTCCTGCTCTTTTTCCCTTCCATATTAAAAATAGGACAGTAAGTCTATTGTGAAAGACTTAAAAGGATCACACAATGTGCATTAATGTTTTAGGAACAGATGCTCCTCTTGTTTGTACAGCAAGTCACAGATTAAATATTTTAAATGTTACCATATACTAAATATGTGTACGAACAGCATTACGATATTCCCTACATCTTGAAGCTCCTGGTCTCTTGAAAGCAATATCTAATATTAAGCCAAATAACGCTCTCATCTCTCCTAGAGAAGTGTGCAAGCACAGAATAAACACAGTGCCTTAAGACGACTTACCCTTGGTTGAACAGTCACTACTCAACGTTTGAGCTTCCTTGAGCTAAACTGAAGCAGCTGCTCAAGTTAACGTTCACAAAAAAGGAACCTCTGGTTTTACAAATATTCTGACGTGGCATCTTGAAGAGCAAGTTCGTGTAAAGTTTTTCAAGATAAAATTCAACACCTTCAGAGGAAACACATAACTGTCTGATCACAGCAAAACTAATTCGTCAAAAAAATTAGTAAATAAGATTTGGACAGTGGCTACTCTTTGCTTTCTGCTGTTTGCACACATTTCCTGGGAAATAGTACTTAACACTGTAAAATTCTGAAACTGCTATTTAGTGCAAGCTTGAGACTGATCAGAAAGAGTTCTTTATGAACTAAGTGTGATCTTCTAGATATGAATTCCAAGCAGTTTACCCAACAAATGGAAACCACAAGTAAGCAACAGCCACACTTTTTGACCATTTCCTACAAATCCAGGAGTGTAACACTCTTCAATCAGATTTGAGTATTGCAGAAGGTACTGTAGAAGTACAGAACAAATGCAATGTTCTTATCCAGCAATTTTATAATCCAAGAATATGAGAACAGGCAGATTACAGAGAGGCAGGCAGGTGACAACACCCATTGACAGGGTATGTATCACACACACAAAAATATTACCTTAAAGGAAGGATCTTAAAAGAAAGGTATCCTAACTATGTCTAAGTTTTATGTAAATTTTATGAGCTCTAAAGAGTGCCTGGGGGATGGCAGAGGACGGGGTCCTCCTTCTGAAGAGGGCACATGAAATACGGAAAGAGGAGATGACAGGGTTTAAATCACAAGTTTGGAAAACCATATTTCTAACAGCTTTCTGAATATAAGGCCAGAGAGGAGGCTTTACAGTAAATAAGATGCGAGGTAACTGGAATCTAGACAAAAGACTCTTATTTCATCTCAGATGTTGTCTATTAGGAACAAAAAAGGCTCCTTTTAACTGCTGATCATTTGAAAATCCACTCACCATTCTTACCAAACCTTATTTGTTCATAGCTACTGCAACTTGCTTTTCTTCATCTAATACTAAGACTCTTGAGTTGAAAAAAGGTAGACAAATATTTGAGAATGTCATAGTGTTTTTTAATAGCTTTGTGGTGAGCATGAAAGTGCACATGGCTGCCAGGTTACAGCTTAGTCAACTGGAAAACCAACCCTTGACAGGATTACAGCCACATACCAGAGAATTCATTACAGTCAGAAAACAATATAGGTACTTAATATCACAGGTTTAAAACTCCTGTAATTTAAAACTAGTGCGGATCTAACGTTCTTTGCAGTATTATTTTTTGCAGTGGATGGCAAAATCTAAAAGAACATAACAACGTTAGGATGAAAGATTTTGTGAAGAGAAGTCTGGAAAGGCGACGCTAAGGTCTCCCTGGAGCTTCTGTTCTCCACCTGAACACCCCAGCTCTCCCAGCCTCTCCTCCCAGCTCATGTCCAATCTCATCCACCAGTGCCCCAAGTCCTTCCCCGTGGGGCTGCTCCCCATCCCTGCATCCCCAGCCTGGATTGAAAACGGGGGTTGCCCCGACCCAAATACAGGACCTTGCACTTGCCCTTGTTGAACCTCATGGTGTTTGCATAGGTCCCAGCTCTCGAGCTCGTCCAGGTCCCCCTGGATGGCACCCTGTCCTTCACGTGGGTCACCTGCACAACTCAGCTTGGTGCCATTTGCAAACTTGCTGAGGGTACACTCAATCCCACTGTGTACACCACTGACGAAGACATTAAATAGTACTGGTCCCAATTTGGACCGGTGTCATCAGTGCCCATCCAGACACTGAGCCATTGACCCCTACTCTCTGGGTGTGACCATCCAGCCAGTTCCTCATCCATGGAACAGTCCACCCATCAAATCCATACCTCTCCAATTCAGAGAGAAGAATGTTGTGGGGGACACTGTCAAAGGCTTTACAGAAGTCCACACAGTCCATCCAGAACCCTTCCTTTCTCCACTGACGTGCTTACTCCACCGTGGAAGGCCACGAGGTTGGTGGAGCAGGACTTGCCGTTGCTGAAGCTGTGCTGGCCGTCCCAAATCACCTCCATGTGCCCCGCTTCTAGCAGGACCTGTTCCACGATCTTCGCGGGCACCGCGGTGAGGCTGCCAGCTCAGTAGCTCCCGGGTTCCTCCTTCCTACCCTTGTCAAAACCGGGTGTGACGGTTCCCTTTTTCCAGGGCCTTCACCTGACTGCCAGGACTCCTCAAATACCACAGTGTGGCTGGGCAACCACATCAGCCAACTGCCCCAGGGCTCTGGGACAGATCTCATCAGGTCCCAGAGATTCATCGAATTCTGCACGGCTTCAATACACCTGAGAGAAATATCAACTCCATTCCCATCACAGCTGAACAGACACATAAAACCGACTGCATTAAAAACCATTTAACACACGGAGCAACTAAATCCTCACAAACACAAATGGACAAACAAGTTTTTTGTAAGGGTTCCTGAAGACCTACAACAGCTCATGAGAAAAATAACATGCACATCAACACAAGGCCCAAATGGTGATGGTTTAAAAACGTTCTCCATTAATCAATTGCTTATGCTTTGTAAGCCTAATAAGAAAGCTCGAGATTAAAAAAAGGCCAAGTTTGTTTAAACTGAGTGTATGCTGTACGCCAAAACTACAATAAAAACACATTCATGTCAAAACTGGACTTTTGAAAGAGGAAAACACATCTATCAATTGTTGACATATACTTTAAACACTTCTTATTGATAAATGTTTGTTTCTTGTTGCATTAAACGAGAAAGATGTGTAATCCATACTGGGGCAGGGTGGGAAACCGGGACAACGAACAAGGAAAGTTCTCTGTAGTTTTGAACACAGGCTTCCTCCAGATCAAAGAAAATGCACACAGCGCCTCAGAAAAACACAGCAAAAGCATTCATTTTCATCATATTTGCACTGCCTTCATCTACCAAAACCTTGCAGAAAACCAGCCTCTATCCAAATCCTTAGATACTTGCACGGTTAAGTGGTTTGTTTATAATACTTTGCAGACCATTAACTGCATCTATAAAATGGACAAGCATTTTCAGCTTTCTGAAAAGCAAAACAATTAAGTAACTGTTTCTCAGAGAAAAGAGAGAACATGCCTTAGTGCACAAGCAAGGAGTAACATACAACTGAAGATGGAAAAAAATCACAGTGCGCAGTCAGAAGAAAAAAAAACCAACACCGAACCACTCCACCCCTTATTCTAGACCATTATTGGAATGGGGCTCCGAGCTGCTGTATAATTACTTCTGTATAATTATTTTTCAAGAATACAAAGGCAATAACACTCATATTTTTGAACTACCATACCTAATTCAATGCTCTTTGAAAACAGCAGAGAACAAACAATCCCTTTCTATAAATCTAAATTCTGAGAATATCCAGAGGTCAATGACGTACCCAAGGCCAACGATGAATGGTTTAGTTTTGATTTCTGGGCACAAGAAGACTGACAGTAGTCAGACTGACAACCTGTTGTTCAGTCTCGCTGTGTAAGGGCTGAATTACACCATTCTCCACCCTCTCCTATTTTCCAATCAATCGAGATTCCTTTGAGCAACTCAAAGTCACTCAGGATTCTTCCACAGATGATGAAGCGAAGCTGATGGGTGCAGCAGCTTTTGCCTTTTACTGCTGAAGAAAACGAGTCTGCACAACAGACCGACTCTTCTTCATCACTTCCTTTATTAATAATTTCATTTTGTGACATCCTTCAGGCTCCTTCGCTCAGCATTCCTCTCTCATCTTCACGAGGGCAAGAGGTACTAATCTGATTCCCAAAGCATTCATCAATCTCCAAGAGATTTTTAATGGATGAGAGTTCTAAAGGTCTGAAGAAAATCAGATTTGAAGGCTTTAATGGATTAGCTGTTTCTTCAAAATTTACATGTACAACAATGGCATAAAAGGCCAACAACACGTTTGCCTGTGCAAATGTGCCAACCAACCGAGCTAAAAAGGGCATTGTAAAACAAATCCCCTCCTCATGTTAGAGACTTTGGTCCTGGCATAGCTGACGTGGAGCTGTATGAAATACTAACAGACTCCACAGAGAGTACATTTTATATGTATTTTCACATCAAACAATCTTTGGTGCAGGAGACCTTCACTAGGCCGACTTCGGAAGTTTTCCAAGAATCAAAGTTTTAAGGCATCTTGTTTATGCAGGAAACTTACCACCCAGAACTGTCCACTTCCAAAATCTTTGAATACGCTCTTCAATACTCAGTTTCAGGCTATCTTGAATTAACCCTTGCCACTAATTGCATCATAACCTGTGCGCACCCAACATGCTTTCGCCAATAGCTGGAGATCACGCAAAAGAAACCGAATCACTCATATATCAGAGCCCTTCTGTTTCAATGTTAGAGATCAAAAAGAAAACGCACTTGCCTCCTAAGTACAAAGGTCACCTCCTGAGCATATTCTGCTGCCAGAACTAATTTATTTTCTCTGGTACACGAATGTAAATATGAACTGCCACATCCAGAAGTATACTTAAGCAAATATTCGATAAATATGGTTAAAAAAAGGTAAAATTATTAAATGGAAGTCTAGGATTCGAATTTCATACTTCTGAATCAAAGGATTCACTGATAGTTTCAAACTTATCACAGTTTATCATCATATCTTATTTTCACCTAAAACTCAGTGTCCCTTATCCCATATTCTTTGTGATTAAAATATAGCAACTAACATTCATTTCAAGATTGCCAAACATATAAAACAGCATAAGGTTGTAAGGTTAACCTGGAATTCTTAGGCTGCACTACATTCGATTTGTGTCCTAAGGAATGTTCATAAAATTCTGACACTACAACTATCCTGTTAACAGTCTGTATTTAATAGTAATTTCCTTATTAAAATGGTTCACAGTTGCTAAAATATCTATTTTACATTAATAATAATTACACAAGTAGACTGTCATACAAAGTTACAGGAGGAGATGGACTAGTAGATTTTCTTTCCCACAGAAGGCATTTATTGTCCTGAAGCCTTATTTCACCTTGGTGACAGGCAGCCCTGCGGGTTGCATGTGTTAATATAAAGGGTTTAAAAGGTAAAGCTACAGTGCTATTGTGGGGTATGCTGTTTAAATTTTACAAGCCATCCGAATTAGCTGTTCTGCGTGAAAAATTAGTAAAAATAAAAATAATATCATAACAANAAGTAAACGATTCATTCACATTCCTTCACTCCTACCTGACGCTTGCTGCACTGCCTGCCCATTCTCGGTAGGACCCACGATACGATCTCTGACGCTTCCAGTTGGACCTCAGTTCATTCCACCACCACATTTACTTTGCTCTAACATCCTCCCAGTTAATCAGTTAATCGTACCTTCAGAGTTCAGCGTAATGAGCGTCACGTTGTTCCCGATGCTTTGGCTTCCCAACTGTCCGCTGTTGGACACGGAGTCGCTGGCCTCAGAGCCGCTCTCCCCGTCCTCGTTGTGGCTGTCGTCGTGGCCCGGCACCTTCACCACGATGGTGTTCTGCCTGCGGCCAGGAACCGCGCTGCGGAAACAAAACCACGCAGCTCTGGGAAAACACGAGCCTCGAGCAGGAGTTGCGTCGTTATAAGGGAGTGAAAAACACTATTAACAAAATTAAATGTATTAGAAAAGCATACTCCTTTAAACAAGACTACTCCTGTTTATAACTAAGAGCTATCCCGCAAAATAAAGTGGAAGGGAAATAGCAGAAGAAATGAGAAATTTTAGATGCACACTTGCTAAATTTCCATCAATGGAAAAGTCTAGGCCCAGTGTGCAAAAAAAAAAAAGTTATAAAAACATACTATTTAAGACCATTTTCTATCCAGAATCTCCAGTTCCACTTAACTTAAAATTTGCTTTAGACAGTACAAATTTTAACAAGCCTTACTGGGCTGCTGCACATTCTTCAGTTGGTTAAATACAAGATCTCGGCGTGTTCTCACGTGATCGTATTCCCCCCATTATAACCTAGGACATTCCCCATTTTGCACTTCAAATTGCTGCAGAGACTGATACAGATCTGTCAAGGGAGGGAAGGAAGGGGGAGGATTCTCGGAACTGTTACTAACTTGCTGAGGATATTTTCCAGAGAATCGGCCGCTCTGCTCAATGGCTCTTCCTGCCCAACCATCTTGGCTACAATCGAATTCTGCCGGTCGTTGTTCAGGATCACTGTGGTCTGAGGAACAACACTACGAGACAAAAATCAGAGAGCAAAATGGAATGTGAAGGAGTAAACCTTATAAATAATACATTAACACAGTCTTAGGGTTTAAATAGTCTACTTAAAACCAGAGGCTGCCTCTAAGCTCTGCTCTTTCCCCCAGTATCGCAGTTATGTATCAAATGCTAAAGCTGGTAATCCATCGAATTTGACATCTGCAACATTTCAAGTACTCCAATTCTTTCAGAGGACAGATGGCTTCAATGGAATTGTATAAAAGCCCACGACCCCTGGCAAAGCGATAAAGAATTCATCGCCTCAAGATCTGCAGGAGGAAATCTGTAAATCACAGCTCCAAAGAGCCACCAAATTCTTGTTCTGAAAAGTCCCAGAGTGAGCATGGCCAGAGGCCCGAGAGCCAACCCACAGGGCAACGCGCGGGGTTTAGTGGGACAATTCCCACGGAAAAATGTGAAAGTATTCTTGCAAAATCAGATGATGAGCTTAGTTAAAAAGCGTGGATGGCTTGGGAGGGCAGGGAGATGAAAGTTGGACTGGGAATCAGAGCAGAAGAGGGACAGACTGTAACTGTAAATAGTGACCACACTGAACTTGCGTGCATTTCATAGAACCAAAAAAACCCACCCAAAAATCTCAAAAACAAATAACGCAAAAACATTTAGTGTGTGGGAACCCAGAAAGCCTTCTCTATCACTTCTGATGACAATACAGAAGGAAATAACTAGAAAAGTGTTGCATGGAAAAACACACTAAGTCTACACTGTAATACGAAAGTAAATATGAGGTAAAGAATTGTCTCCAGAATGCAGCTTATAATTTAATTTGGTTTCAGAGATTATTGCCATTATTCCCACACCATTACTCAACCTCCTCAGACACGGTTTTGATATTCCAGACTGTTTCCACTGTGCTCATAGTAAATTTAAGGAGACAACCTAGAAGCAAATGTGTGGGTTAGAGACAGAGAAAGCTTCCTTCTTGCTCTTTGCTTCCCACAGTCAATAGTCCACTATTGTTTTTACTGGTCCAACATCTCAAACATGACCGATTGTTATTTATTTTTCTTAACTGTATTCCTTGGCTAATTGTTGAAACACAAATTAAACAAATCTGATGACAGCAACTCTTTATTTCAGCTGCAATAGAGCACCTGCCTGCTTGAGTATTCACATCTACATCAGACTTGAAGCGCTACAATATCCACTGTTAAGACCTAAAGAGAAGATAAGAAACTGTCAGAAGAGCTAACAACAGATGGATCTCCATTTTGGCACAGATAAACTGGTTGACCACAGGTTTTCTGGATGCAGAAGGGCCCAGGGCCTGATGCCATCCTCCCATCTCCCAGCAGTTGCGTCGGTTGCTAAAATAAACGGGATTCCTCGCGGGCTGCCAGGGATGTGCTGGAGCGAACCCCTGGGGAGCTCTGCGAGACGTCTGTCAGACCATAGACAAGTACAGCGTGTGCTGCAGCTCTTCACGGCCATGGGGAGCTCAGATTGTATTAAGCAATACATGAGGGCTTTCTGTTGGGTGTTTTTAGTTGCTATCTAGACTATAAGGGGTTATGATGATTTCAGAGTCACCTTTTCCAAATTTTCCATGTTATGAAGAGGGGAAAAACCTCACACATTTCTTACCACTTAAAAAAAAAAAAAGGCAACTCAATGCCAGAACCTCATCTTTAAAAAATCCCACACCAAATCCTTGATAAAACACCAATCCACGGCAATGCTGTCAGTACCCAGCAACGTGTTCTTGTCACTTCCCGAACTGTCCAAATAGCGACATTTGAAGTTTTTACAGGCCGGTTTAAAACGTTCAAGAATGTGACGTTTCCTTTTGGACGCTGCTCTTTATCACCATCTTCCTTGCAATCACTTCTGAACGCCTGTTTAAAATGTCACTTACCAAAGCTTATTTTTAATGAACACTCTGAATAATTAATTTCAGCTGTAGAGATAAATGCAATAAAATTACTTTTTTAAAGTCCTTAGGATTTTGGTCCTATTAAGTTTGTATTTGAAAAAGAGCCTCAGCACCAAAATTTGATATAAAATAAGGAAGAGGTTGGGGGGGTTGCCCTTCTTTTCAAGAACATTCATTTTTAAGGAAGACAATATCTAGAAAGAGAGACAGATGACATATAACCAGTTTAAGCAAACTCAGAAACAATTTGATACAACCCACCAGCACAGATTTATCCCCTCTTCAATGCACCCATCTGTGTTCAAGCTTGCTTACTTCAACACATAAACCTTTTTTTCAAATATATCCCTAAAAAACCAGCCATGACAACACTGGTTCCTCTCTAAGCATTAACTTTTCTCAGTTAGTAGAGTGGATTATCAACAGGAAAAATCTACCTTCACTGTCATTTTGGGAGGAGCCACTAACATATTATTTTCCTGAGACATGTTTTCCTGGCTAAACAGCACAAAGGCAAAACCAGATGCCACAAACACAACTGCCCGATTGCCCATCAATCGTTCTCCATTTGGAAATGAACTGTTATCAAGTTGTAAGGACTCAAAGAAACTGTGAAGCAGTCTGGAGAGAAAAATCGAGTCGCGCAGAAAGCACAGAGGTAGAGAAGAGCCAAAATCAGCTTTTGGAAATGTTTGACACAGCACAACAAACCGACAGCCACCACTTAACCCTTCTCAGTGATCCATCTACCTGAGTAGGAACTCTGCATCTAGCTTGAAAATTCCTGAATCAAGTTTCTTGTCTATTACCAGTGTTTTATAAAAGATTATTCTTGTGGTTTGTATCTACCAACACAAAGACGCCAGACTTTTGCTGACAAATTCTGACAACAGAGCAGCTTGAGGGGGAAATTTTTCAGAGCTGATGCTGTGAAACTTGAGCAGATACTTATCTGGAAGAAAAAGAAAATAACAATTGGGACCAAAGCAAAAAGGCTCCATTATGTTTGAAAAGGAGAGTTTCAGAGGATCGCCTTAGAGCCCAGTTCGCACACGGGACAAACATACCCAGAGACGCCCTGCAGATACCGCAATGTGCTTCCCAGGAACTTCCCCGTGAAATGATCCATTCTCTGCTTTCAGATTCATTCAGTTACTTTAAAGAGAGAAAACAATAAGAAATCTGCTAATATACACAAAATTAAATAAGGAATTGTATGTATATTCGAAACGCTGGGCCAACCTGACAAAGTCCGTCACAGGAAATCATTGACGTTTACACAGCCTTGTCCTCACACCGGATTATTCCAATTCCCTTTTTTCAGTCTGTACATCTCACACTGAAGATGAATCAACTTTAATCACTACTCACATACTAAAATACAGAAAACAAAGGTCAGGAAGAAGCAGGAGGAAAGCTGCTGATATTCAATCAGATCCCAAATGAAGCAATTGTTCCTACGAGCGCTGCCAGTATTATACTCATGAAGATGGAAAGAAAGAACTCGGAGGGGTCAGGGGGAGTCCAGACCCCACTGTTTCCAGTTGTGTTCACAGATTCCTCTCCCCGTCAGCATCAGAACCTGGAGAGCCTGGTGCTGCAATCTCCCAATTCTTGGACACAACTTAGTAAAAAATTTAAAAGGCATGCAACCCTACAGATATTATTACATTTGGGGAATTTCTTTAAATGCAGCTTACCAAATAATCTCTTAAATGACAGGTGAAAATATTTCTAAAAACAATAAATTATTTTCAAGTGTGCATATTTAATTTCTGCTTTTTTTTAATAAAAGGACTTCTATATTTTGCATAAGAAAATTGCTGCCAAAGGTAACGTTCAGTATGGAAAACATGCGAGTCATAGATATGATCATTAGTTTAACTGTTGGGTTTTCATTGCCAATAACCTGTCAGTCACACAGAACGCAGCCAATGACATAAAAGAACTTTTGGCAATACCAGGACCATCGTCTCCTCCTCCTGCCAGATGAGGTTTTCATTTAGAAAGAGAGAAAAATAAAGCGAAAGGAACTAACTGACACGTCCACCTTCCACAAGGCACACCATCAGAAGCGGCTCTCCAAATGGATGAAAACTGCTTGTGGAAAAACTCAGACTGACATTTTCAGATGTTCTTCTTCTCTTAGACACACTTACATAGACTTAATAGTTAATGGAATATTTATAGCAGTGCTCAACCAGTTAAAAAAGATAAACACGAGTCTCCTCTGTCTCGGGCATTTCTGAGCCTCCTTTGCACACATGAACATTGAAAATAGGTAAATCAGAGCTTGGAGACAGAGCTGAGCTCAGAGCTGGTCAAGCGGCACCATCCACGCGCGCTGCTCTTTCTGGTCTCTACAACACGCGGAGGGCATGGCACACCCCGCAGGGCACAGCACGGCAACCCCGCAGGGCACGGCACACCCCGCAGGGCACGGCATGGCACACCCCGCAGGGCACGGCATGGCACACCCCGCAGGGCACGGCAACCCCGCGGGACATGGCACAGCAACCCCGCGGGGCACGGCACGGCACAGCCCGCGGGGCACGGCACAGCCCGCAGGGCATGGCACACCCCGCAGGGCATGGCACACCCCGCAGGGCACAGCAACCCCGCGGGACATGGCACAGCAACCCCGCGGGGCACGGCACGGCCCGCAGGGCACGGCAACCCCGCGGGGCACGGCACAGCCCGCAGGGCACGGCACAGCCCGTGGAGCGGGCGCTGATCTCGTCCGCGCCTCCTCTGGCGCACGTTCTGGAAGGAGCTGCAGAAAGGGAGGAGAGGAAGACGGCGGAGCTGGAGCTGCTGCTGGGATAACGGGTCCACCAGGCAGAGCCCTAAGGAAAAAGCAAGGCTGGCAAGGAGACCTCTTTCTTTCTTTCTTACCTTTCGCTAACATTTGTGTCCATCTTTAACTACAGACACCCTTTGGATCTTTTCATCGCTATTTAGAAAGATAATGTCAAAATGCTCGTTCCTCTTGACGCCCACCTGCTTCCTTTGCCCTTCTGTGCACACAGTTAAGATTCCCCATCCAAACAGGAATGAGAAAACTGACTTATGAACTTACACTACGGTAAACACGAACAAAACCACAAACTGGTGAAGCATACACAAAATTACGTTGGATTTACGCCAAAAAGATGAACGCAGTTCCTCATCCCCATGGAGAGAACAAACTTGCCAACAAGCAAACCAGCAAGATGAGACCAGTGGGACAGCCACCGCGAGGCACAGAGTTGTACGGGCACCCGAACAGTTAAAAGATTTCAATGTTCCTAACCCGCGCATTCGCCTGGTCGTAGCCAATTGCCAGAAAAGCAGCAGTGTGATCAATCATCTTCAGTAAGAGTTCAGTCATCAAAAATTATCTTTGGATTCTTTGCATCTGGAACATCAGAGCAGACATTATAAAGATAGAGCTAACGATGAGGTCCGGTGAAAAGACAAGCCAAAGTACACCAGCCATCACGGGAGAGATGGATGGATCTGAAAACCGAGAAAGCTGTAATCGATTTATAACAAAGATAAAGCAACAGCATGTTTTAATAAATGCTGCATTTAACAGTTTAAGAACATTTGAAAAAAAAAAACCTTTCAGCTCAAGTAAGAGCCAGACATTACATTATTTACATACATTTCTCTAGAGTTTATTGTACTCAGACTTACCTACAGAGAGCACCTCGGAACCGGCCGACGATCAGAAAAACATGAATGACTGCCTTTAAGACCAATTTTATGAACCCGTTTTAAAAGCTGCTAAAACCTGTTGTGGATTATTCTGCTCAGAGACAAGCTAAACACACCTGGACAACAAAGGGGAGTCATTCACAAACACCCACACCTGCTGCCAACCTGTTCATCAACAGCCAGATGACAACTGACCCAAAGACCCTACCTCTGAAAAAGTCCAGCTTATTACTTCAGGGATTTTACAACACCTGCATGTACAGCACAAGCAACTTCATACCCTGTTCGGTTTCGGTTGTTAAAAAAAATAAAATTCTCTTATTTCAAACACAACTGAACTCCGTAAAAATTAAATGCTCAGTGAAACGCAGTCTGCAAAGAACCTTTTGGCCTAAGCAGGCACACAAAAGCAGCAAAATCAGGATGTCCAGCCCACGTGCAAGCAACACAACTAGGACTGAAAAAATACTGTATCAGAAATGGCATAATAAGTTGTCTTCTACTTTTGATTATGGATAAGGACAGGTCATGACTTACAATTAACAGGTTAATACAAGCCTCTTAGAAGATAAACGACAGTATAGAAATAGTGTCACAGTTGTCACCCTTCTTCCAGCCTCAACCTCCGGAACTGCTGCTGGAGATACCATTAAACACGAAACGAGAGAGGCTGATCCCTAAGGGAAGGACACTCATTTGCCATAACAAAATGTGTGGGCTTGACTGACCTGGAACACAGTTACTATGAATGAAATGATCCACTGCGGCCTTAGTACTAAAACAGAAACTGCTATGTTTAGAAAACACTGTGCGAAACCGAAGACTTGGAATCCTTCATTATACAGTTAGCTACTTCTAGATTTCTTTTCCAGATTTTCTCACAAATTCTAGTATGTCCTATCAGCCTAAGTCTGACTGATGTGGCTGGAAGTTTGGGGTGACGGAAGCAGCGTTATAAACCAGCTTTGGAGACACTAGTTCCAGTAACTGAAACCCCGATCCTCACCAGATAAACTGCAAATAAAGAAAACATGAGGTTCCTGCAAACAGAACTCGAACACACAGCTCTTACAGAGCCTGTTTGTAAAGAACTTCCACCATGTATCTCTGGTTTTCTTGTTTTTCATAATTACCCAACCAGGTCCATACACTTGCCACCACATGCACATTTTTACAGCAAGGGCAAGGATGCTGCTCCTCTGAGAGCTGGTGCTGGATCTTTCATTTCCATATACCCTAAAGGGACAGTAAAGAAGCACCACTCTTCACTTCTTACAAAAACCACAATTTTGAAAGTTATTAGGAGCAGATTTCCTGTCTCATACTCCACCCTTCAATACGGAACAAAGAGATTGAGCTAAAGATATGCAAAAACGTACAGTTCCACAAAAAGGAAAAATTCTCTTTGGAAAGACACTCAGATTCCAAACAGTGTTTTTTACGTTTGGAAACCTATCGGTGAAATAGCATCTGCTGCCAAATCCAGCAGAAGGGAGATGGGCCCTTTGCCACCCCACCAGCCTTGCCCAGCCCTCGCTGCACGTTGGGCTGCCCCATCCTTTTGAAGCTCTGAACCCACCGGTAGCTCTTTTCCACCTCGCCCAAGTAAAACTAGGAATCTCCAAAACCACCGTCGGTTATTTCTCTTCAGACTGTATTACTATGTGTTATTACCCGTAAGTAGCAAAACCAGTTGTTTTTGCAGCTTTTAAAAATACCGTTACTGGTACTTGCATCTCATGCAAACTCGTCCGCAAGTTATTTTGAAACATAGCTGAAATTTCTGTCCTTTCCAAAGAAAGACGAAAACTTGCCCCCTTTAACCGCTTAGCTGCTCTCCTCTTCATTCGTTTTGTTGCACTTGCAGAACTAAATACCCCAACTTACAGGACGAGTTTCCAGGGGCTGCTCCTACTGCTGCATTTTCAAACTCCCAAGCATCTCCAGAGACTGCAACATTAAAAATATTTAAATTCTCAAAACTGGAATCCAAATGAATATATAAAGCTTTTCTGCCCCCTTCTGTTTATTTTATGCCTGATAAATTACTTCTTAAAATACATAGTAACACGTACTTCCACAGTCCCGTGCACTGCTTCAAATATATCAAGATTTTTAGTGTTTCACTAAAATGTAATACTAATTTTCAGCCATTTTACAACATTCAGGAGGTAAAAACTTTCGTTAAACACAATAATCCTCTTCATTTCCTTATCTAGGTAGAAGGCAAAGCATGAGCCATATGAAAGCACTTGTCCTGAACCAAATTTCAAGCCATGCGCCCTTTATTTCTTGAGCACAAGAGCTGGCCCTGCTCACAGAACCACAGAACTCAACACGACGATTTGGGAAGGGGGCGGGTTAACCCACACTTTCAATACTACTATAATTGCTTTAAATGTTCTTAGACACAAATTACACTTGTAAATCTGTGTAAAACTCAAAGCCTTTCTGATCCCCATGCACGTCCCTCTTTCATTCTCAGATACTCTTAACAATTAAAGGATGTTGCTTTCTAAAACACCTTGGCACAAGGGGCAAACTGCGCACATCCGGTTCTCTTGTTTCTTAGCTTGCCGTTACTAAGAGCAATAGATTGCACCACGAGGGACTCCACACTACTGCATTTCTGATTTTGATGTCACAACTTGCACATAAGGTTTTTCTTTACAAAACGAAAATAAAAGGATTCACAAAGGTCTCAAATGCAGAACAAAGTTCCTGCGTATTAGTAAATTGGGAATAAACAAATTGTTCGCTCACATGTGGTGCAGAGCAAGCACAAATTATTCCAAATGCTTTAAACCTTCGTATTTAAAGGATTTCACATTTATCATGGGCTGAGAGTAACAACCAGGAAAACTAACCGTATGATTACGTGGCGAACAGCAAAATATTAAACCTTGTAATACACCTACAAGGCTGAAAGCTCTGTCTAAAACTTCAAGGAAGTTTGTTACCTAGGGCTTTCTTTTCAGTGTGTATTGCTGAAAATCTTACCTAGCATTCCATTTAAGAACTCAAAATTATATCTCTTAAGCCTCACAGGCACATTTTAAACGCTACCACCACAACTGAAAAATCCCAGCCACACGTTTCACATCCACTTCTCAGCCATAAGTTATCAGCTGCTACTTGCCGGGCTCTCATTTGAACCGTTAGACTATTATAAACAATATTTCATGAAAAGCCATTAACTTCCAAAAAATTGGACTCAGGAGAATGAATCAACACAGTTCAAATCGTGGTCAGTTTGAAAACTGTTATAGATTAAGTTCCATCCCATATACGCATGAATTATTGAACTCTCCAAAAAACAGATGAAATATAGGTATTAAACTGTTATTTAATTCCATAACTGACCTTGCTCTCTCAACCTAAATGCTATCGGGAAGTTACGCATTGTTTCTGGATTTATCAAATCCCAACAACAAATTACTAAACACTTGGCTCTTCAGTATCTTCATGCAACAATAATGGAATGCAAAATTCCAATGAGAACACTGGTGTACAAGCTTCTTAAATCCAAGACACCATTTCTCCTTAGGCCTGTGTGAATTTTAACTCCCAATAGTGAATGGAGTAAATGTAAAATCTTCAAACCACTGATAGGTGGAACTTAGGGCACTTGCTGATGGCCTGTAACAAAAAGTACAGACAGACAACCAAGAGGACAAGCTTAATTCAAAATATGGCAGTCTCCAGCATAAATGCCCAAAGCAAGAGTTCCAGTGTTTGCAGCACTGCTGCTGTAGATCGTACAGGATACAGCAAATAACGATAAAAATCACAGCCATGAGTGTTCTTAAATTATTTTCAACACAAAGCTGTATTGATCCTAAATATAATGAAGCGCACAAGTCCACTTGATTTGTAGCAGGTGCTTCTACGTGAAACACGTGCTTCAATACAGGTAAAATAAAAATATGTAAATCAATATTCTTACTGCTGTGAAGGACCTGAATCGATCTCGAGATGTGGCTGGTAAGTTCTCTTGACAAATTAGGAGACTTTGGAAAACACTGTCACGGTTTACAGGGAATCAAAGACGTCAAGTACTTTTTTCCTACTGCAGCCAAACTAACACCACGCAGCCCTGGAGAAAGCAACAGGGGCCAACATCCAATCCATGAATTCCTGTTAACGATACGTTCCATTTCGTAAACTGAATTTTGGAAAGCAAGACAGAACCATAATTTTGAGATAAGTGTGTGTGTGTTTATACGTGAATGCGTGTGTAAGAAACAACTTTATAACCTATTTCGCAGTAAGGTTTAAAAAAAATATTTAAAAGAAGAAGAAAAAAACAAACACCACACAACAGGAGATGACAGAACTGAAAAGACAGGCCCAAAAAGGCACGAAAAGTAAGAGCATTGTGGACTAATAGATACAATTATGAATGGAGTTCAAATTCTGGCTCTCTTAGCCAAACTTCCACTTCACCAGGAAGTCTTTATCAAAATAGCAAAATTTTGCTGACGTTTATGTGCTCTTCAAGAAACGCGAGATTCTGAACAAAATCTTTAAATCATAAAAAGGGGGAAAATCCGCTCAAGTCATGAAGTTTTCATTGTGTTCATCTCGACTTTGTTCCCCAATTGTGAATGTACCTGAAACGAAGGTGGTGAAAATGGAGCAGAGGCAACTGTGCCATTTTCCATCAACCGCTCCATGCCCAGACAAAAACTGCACGAAAGAGCCCTGGACAGCAGGGCAGCACCATCACCCTCCATTCCTCCCGAAACAAACCCTTCCACTTCAAACAGAACCCTCACTGGCTGAAGCTACAGACATGACACACCGGTAATTTAAAATCAATGTTTGCACACAGCGTCATTGACTGCTGACAGCAAGCGACAGGAGCAGGCTGTTAATTTATGGATAGCACAGCGTTCGGGCCAAACAACGACAAAAGTTCAGTTGTGTTTTTGTCAGCCCCTCCCAGACTTCAAGGTTGGAGCTGAAGACTGCGCGGGGTGAGGCCCCACACAGAGCTCCGACACAAATACCCCGCAGGATAAATCAACCTGCCTCGCCTACAGAAAGTGGCACCAATTTCTGAAAAAGTGATGAACTCCAAAGCTTCTCCAAATAAAACCTTTATAATACATTCTGATTAACACCCCAAATCGCCGACTGTATTTTCGAGACATCATCTGTAACGCTCCATTCGCGCTCACCCCCCAGAACAGGGTTAATCTGACACCTTTTGCTGACCTGCCTGGCTTGTCCTGAGGACTCAATCTGCTCCCAGGGAAATATTATTTCAGGCCTAGAGTTCAGTGCACGCGACCAGGCTCACAGCAGGGAGAGTAACGGACCTGCAACTTGAAAATAAACCAGACACCATGCAGCTTTCAGGGTACTGTACTCCTCAATTCATGCTTTGTTTCAAACTGGCTACTTAAAAAAAAAATAAATAAAATCTTCTGCAGATGGAGGCTCTTCAGACCTGGAGAGGGTGTATTTCCAGGAAGAGACAATTAGCTCTTAACTTCATTTAAAGAAAGGAACAATCCCAAAGGTTTACAATGTTCATTTATCACTGAACTGGAAAACAAAAAAAAAGGCAAGAAAGAATAGTCATAACTTGGATAGTGCTTCACATCACCTAATGATTTACAGTATGGACTGCAGCAAATGTGGGCAAGAGGTTAATTCTACACCCCAGAGACTCCACAGCCACTATTTAGCAATAACAACTGAAGAATTACTATGCTTTTTTAAAGCCTGGATTAGCATAGTAGGATAGTTTACTATAATCTATAGAAAACCTCATGCTAAACATGTGACAAAAAATAAAGATCTATTCAACACCTGAAAACATGAAATGAGGTTGGTCAAGGGGTTTGTAACTCTCAGAAAATATATTTATTTTTTTTTAAATAGAATTCTAGCTATTTTGTTTTATTATACCAATACCTTGATTACATTTCTTTAGGTCTGTCTGTTTTTCCTAAAGGCTTTATGCAGGAGTAACGACAGTTTTCCTAAATCAAGAAGAACAGTCATCCTACAATTCTGTCCAAGCCACATCTCCCTGCTTTACAACTTCATTTAAAACCATCTCAGTTTTCAACTTTGCATTACTTGACAACAAAAATCACTTGTAATCAAAGAAACAACCACACAGCAGAAACACAGAACTGGAGCTTGGGAACACCGGAGCCAAAAGGCTTTGCCAACTGGCACATTGCAAACGAAGCACACGAACGAATCCTGCTCTTCAAATCCTATTACACCCTGTTGATCAAACTTAACGGTAAAACAAACATATTAATGGATCAACACCTACAAAAATAAAGCAAGCCCATACATCCCATCTGGTACACAACTGCAGCAAGGCTTCTTTTTTAGCACATTAAAAAAAAGTTATTTTGTAGCTTAAGACAAATAAAGACAAATGCTGTTTTCCGAAACGAGCTGACTGAACCAACCAATACACAACTAACTGCGGACAGGACTAACGAGCTCCACTTTAATAAGCTGGTGTCTGAGCCACCAACACGGCTTGTTCAAGGCCACTCTACGAGGTCTCTGCACAAAAACTGAGTGCACTGAACCCTGCAATTCCATTTAACTCTGCAGTTCCCACCAAGGACACAAACACACGCAATTCTACCCCCACCCTTAGCGATCAGTATCTCTGATCAGCCACAAACGCTCACGGTAAAGAACCGGATGTATGTGGTCCGGATTTCAACTGCACCCTGGCAAAGGCTCCAAAAAAATCTGAAGAAAAACTCCATTTAGCCATGAATTTCTGTATTTCCTCAGAAATACTTTTAAGTATGAAAAAATACCTATTTTAAATTTAAATCTTCTCCAAATTTAACACATTTTTCAAACTGCTCTCAATTACACCTATTTACCAAACATTTCCAGAATAACAGAGCAGAATTGTACAATGTAGCAGTTGCAGAAAATACCCATAAAAACAAATGATGGAGAGTTCTGTGAAATCAAAACAAATTCCTACGTTATCTGAAGCAATCAACCTTAACGATTCATACTCGGGCTTACCCGCTCAGAAAAATGATTAATGGGAAGGCATTGACAAATATAACAGAGTTTCTGGACTCAAATCTTTCAGATGAAAGATTTTCTTTAAAACATGGATGAAATATTTTAGTCGCACTGTCACACCGCGTGTTCATCAATTTATAAATCTCAAGAGCTGGGCACACACTAGATTTAAAGGTATCATTTGAGGCTGCCACACTGACAGCCCACTGGGCATTGCACCAATTCTCTTATCCAAGAACCTTTCAGCAGCTCCTGGAATTTCTGACCAGCGTGGTACCTCATCAAGAAAAGAAATTAGAGATTTTCAATAACCATGCCAGGAAATGTCACAGACGGGAAAGCAGGGCTGTACCAAAGCTGCACAAAGGCAGACGAAGCTCAGAACATCAGGACAATACACGCACTCCGTTACTAATTTATCACATTACTTTGCTACTGTTCTTGGCTCTTTTCAAGCTCCATATAGCTCAACGTAACTCTGCACAATCTAAGGAATTTTGCCATCCATTCTACCAGTTCTGAAACCTCCTGACAGCCTTTACTCCAAGAAAGAAATTTAAGACACTCTATATTAAGACTGTGTCTTTGTGGGTGATCCTGACAACCACATCTTTTTAAGCAGCAGCCACAAAACATTGAGAAAATATTTGATAAAACTCTTAATTTTTTTTTTCCCCTCAAATAAAACTAGATTTACCATCCCGTTGTTTCTCCAGTCCCAACTAATACTTTGCACTCTGACGACCAAATCTGACGAGAAAGAGGTCTGAGAGATCTAAAACACTAATTAAAAACTACGCTGGGGTCAGGACGAGCCCAAACGCTACAGCCCACAAAGAGAAACTCGGAAGGGCCTCATTGTTACCCCCAGCAGCACCTCCACGTGCTGCTGCCATGGAATAGGATGAAGACTCCAAACCCCACAGCAGGGAGTGTCCTGGACCATGAGGGAAAGACGAGGCCTGGCCAGTGACAAGGTACAGGACCAAGGACAAAAACCAATATGAAGTTATACTTGTTTAGATCTGCTTTTCATGTGACAATTAAGTGAAATACAACAGCTACAAGTCTTTCTGTATTGTTTATGGCCTATTGCTTTTTCCGCCAGAACAGTTTCCATCTCATAAATTTGGAATTACTCCCTTTCAAAAGAAGTTTTCTCTGGTTAGTTTTTGCTGTAGCTTACACTTCTTACTTGGAGATCTAAACTATTGTTCCTCTGTATCTTAACTGTCATACAAATTATTCATTACACAGCACCGCGTACCCTTTATTCCTTATCTGTGCTGCAATTAGTCTGTATATAATGAAGTACCATAACAGCGGATCAGAGTAAACAATAAGAACAAAAGAACTGAGAACACAATACGGCTTTCATGAAGATGTACGTACGCAAAATATCAAGAGCAGTAGGCAGCACTGTCACTTCCGAATTCAACATTTTGTAGTTTTCAAAGAAACATCAGCAAGCCTTCAAAAATCACATACCCAGAAAAGGGTGTTGGAAGATTTCCACGCATATCATCCCTCATGTGTTTAATAAAGAGACAGAAAGCAGAATGAGAGGCTAAAATGCACTGCATCTCTGTCCCGGCAGATCAAAACATGGGGTGGTTCTTCATTTACTGCAATTCTCCGTGAAAACTTCTGGTTCAGTTCACTAAGAAGAATTTTTAAAACTTGGAAACAACAGCTCGGCACAAAAAAAAAGTACGAGTTATCCCACTAAATCAATGCGTTACGTTTACCAGAAAACACAACTTAGCGTTGAACGTAAATCTGACAACCGTTACAAAGCAAGAGTCCAGCCTCCCTAGTCACAGGATCACTTTGGTTGGAAGAGACCATTAACGCAGCGACACGGACAGATTGCATTTATCGCTGCATCGCACACCCAGCCCAAAATTCCACATCACTCACAAAGCAGCCCCGGGTGCAGGCCGTGAATTCACCACCCAGGCTGGGCCTACTCAATCCACCACCAGCTGACACAGAAGAAAGCGCCTCTGTCCAAGTTGTCCTCATTTTCACAGGCCCACCTAAGCATATTTCGAACTGACAAGTCTTACAAAATTAATTTAATTTGAAAAGCACAAATAGCACAAAGCAATCAAACTGTGTGAATTTATAGTGTGCAGTTTATACACTTCATGGTGTGCACTGCTGTAAAACAGATTTTGATTCTGTTAAACCTGCACCAAATGAAGGCAACTAACTACATTACCAGAAAAACTGTAAACAAAATTAACTGAAGAGTGGAAAAGATCACAAAGCCTAAGATATTTATGGGAAAAAGAACAAGAGTTTGCTTTCATGGCAGCGCAGCACCATCTGGTTGGCATGCCTTTGCTAACTACAACGTTTTGGGTAAAGCAGCGAACCTGGTGTTGTTGCAGCGGCACGAGGAGGAGAAGGAGGTTGAAAAATCTCCTTTGGATGCAGAATCTGAAGATCGCTACCCAAACTAGCAACTCCTGCTGGCAGCTTCCTGCTGCCATCTGCAACATAAGGGGAAGAGGGAGCAATACTGAGCTCATACAAGAGAACAGTCCATGCAGGGTTCAATCGTAAATTATCAACAAGTGATAAAGGTTCTTATGAATGAGAGACTGGGAATTCAGTGAAACATCCTGTCACGGTGAAATTGAAGTGTTGCTAATGCCAAGTTAAACACACACACACCTCTAATTATTTTCTTCTGAGTCATATAGGCCACAGACTGCTAAAAACAAAAACCCCTCAGTGCTCTATTGGCAAGATACATCTGATAATGGGTGACTCCTACCAACACTAACAAATACTTGGGGCAGAGAATCTTACAGTCTTCAAGACTTCTATCTAAATTACGTTCAGACTGAGAAGTTGTCATCATAAATTTGTACACCCAAAACATTAAACACTAAGCTCCCCATTAACACACAGGACAAATTTCCAATGGTTACAGAGTTTAAAAAAAAAAAATAACCTCAGGTCTGACAAATCCATAAGAAACGCCAAGTACTACAATTTACAAAGCATTCAAAGAATATGAATTAAATGATTTAAAGAGGGTTCCTGGAGAAAGAATTCTTGATAAGGAGTATTTAATGAAAATGTTGGTGTAATACTCCAGTGACTTGCTCTGTGATCCAAACAGTTATTCCCTGTACTTTACTACTTTTGATACAGAACTCAGCCATAATTGACCTCTTCAGCGTGTGACTGCGAAGCCTTCAAAAGCACAGGTCAATGTAGACACAGCACCTACTTGGAAGAAAAATTACATGGAAAAGGTGGAAAACAGGCTGAAAAAGATCAAGTCAGCATATCTTGACTAGAATGGTACGACATGTGACAGTTCCCTATACACCTTTGTAATGGAGAATAAAAAAACATTTAGAGAATATGAAGGGTTTTTAGCTATGAAAACATGAATGAGGGGGGAGAAGTCGCTAGACAACAGAGTCTTTTGATAAGCATATTTCTCTGGCTGGAATCATCTCCACGGTAAAATGACAGGCACATCAGGATTTAGATATTTAAAACCATATTAGGCAACTCATACATAAGGTACTGCAGGTCAAACCTGCTGTTTCATCCAAGTGGAGTAGATTATTTAACAGATTTTCCATTTCCAACTTCTAACCACAAATAAGCACAGAAATTCTAGCAGGAGTCTTTAGAAAACAAATACATAAGACAAACTCCGTTTTATTTCTGGTGAATAAAAATAAAATGAGAAGTAATTAAAAGGATGATGAACTCATTAACTCAAAGCAGCCACATAAATAAAACTAAAGCAAGTCTAAAAAACGTGTCTAAAATAGCTGATGAGACTTTTCCAGAGGATGGATAAATCAGTCTGGTTTAAGTCAAAATGAAATGTGGAAATAGTTGCAAACTGTGCATGGACCAGTGTCTCATTCTAACTCTAAGTAACATCATGAAACTGGTATAAAAATTATCTTCACAATAAATTAATTCTACATTCATAAGCAGCAAACAGAGCTCTTGACAGCTACACAGAAAGCTACAGAGCTGGATGCCAGAAAAATGGATTTACGTTCTTTTTAAAAGCGCATTGATGAGTAGTCTGTTCTTTTCTTACCATCGGACTTTATTGCACGTCTGTGTAGCACCAAGAGGAGAACCTGCCACCATGGGGACTTGGATGGGGCTGTGCTGTTTGTTCATGACGAGATCCAGCTTCTCTTCCAATGATTTACAGGTGGCCTCTAGTGCCAGCAGCTTGGCCTCGATGCTGTCCAGCCGCAGGCATATTGTCTGATTAATGGAATACAGGAATGACTAGAAAGGGGAGAATGCAAAGAAAATAATTTTAAAAACTTAGGCATTAATCTTCAGCAGCATACACATAAGGAAGCTCCAGATAAATGTGACTGGAAAACAATCCTAAAGAAACCAGCAGTGTGCCTAGTGACAAAATTCAGCCACGTACAAAACTGATGACATCCAGGAGCGTTTTAGCATTCTCAAATTCTTCCAGATCTTTATTTAGATGCCAAAAGCATCCGAGCCAAACACATTTTCACCTAAGCACTTTGTTAGTATGATTTCATACACTGCAAAATCATTGAGAATGACATGCCAAAGCCTTTCATTCAATACATGGAAAAACAAAAGGATTATAAATTAATGAACGCATTGTCCTGGATAAAGTTAAGTAAGATTTTTTTTCCTGCCCAAATAGATAAATTCAGATGATTACAGTGGAAATTATATCAACACAAATAACCTCAGAGACAATTAATGCCGTTCACTTCAGTTTTCTCCTGAACAGCAAATCAAGAAAAGCAAATAAATAAAATGTGTTTTCCTAAGCAATTTTATTCAACAGAAATCATATTGTACTGGGTTTCTCTTGGGAAAAACAGGCCATTCGAGGGGAATGTTACACACGTTCTCCTCTGCAAACAGCAGCTGTGCCATCTTGTGGCATTACAATGAACACAGCTAATCCAGCTGGTTTACAGCGCGGCTCTTCCAATACGGAGCTTCAGTTTCTACCATCATTTCAAAACCACAGAATCACATACTATTTAATGTGCGGGGCAGGAAAATACTACTGGCGTGCTCATGCTCCAAGACCAAAGCATCACCTAAAGCACAGCAGTGAGAACAGCAGGAGAACGTGCGCAAGGACAGAAAAGCCTGAACCAAACATGGCTCAGATACTAGGAGAAGGTTGTTAGCTTAAAATAACTTAAAACATGCTGAAAGTATCTACAAATTGTAACAAAAATACATGCCCAGGTTTATCTTGTGGGTGAAATTCACTCTGTTAATTAGAAAAATATGCCAATAGCAATGTTTGAGTCACTGGACTAATTCTGATGACATTTTATATTGCATATAAAATTCCTGCTGCTGGTTTTACACTGGAAGGTTAGCCAATCGTGCAGATTTTAAAATTTATGCACAAAAAAACCCAAACATTTACAAGAGGGCTATGAATAATTCCAGTATTACGTATGAACTGTTTATTTTACATTCTTTTCTTTTGATATATTTCCCCAAGAAAGTGAACTTAATTGGTATTACAAATAAAAGCAGAAAAAGGCATTATCATAACCTTAATAGAGGGATCCTGGCAGTTAATTTCTATCCGCTGACGTTTCAGACCAGGCTCTACATCATCATCTGTCACTTCATGATTCTCCAACACAACTGCGAAGAGAAATAACCATTGTCATAGTTTATAATACAGGAGGACAAGTGTCAAATTAAAAATACATTAAACGGACAAACCAAGGAAATCTAAAAGACATTTAATTATAATAGCATACTGTATGTATTCTTTTACACTTACTTGGCTTTTGTTAAATACATGACAATGGTTTACTGCTTCTCAAAAAACATTTATCCCATCAATGACGGTAGCTGCCCTCAACACATTTTTGCTTAGAAGGTCAAGTTCTAAGCAAGGGATATCACAACATTTGCTTTCAGAAGTGTTTTTTTAATTTTACTGTCATTTTGTTATATATACAAAGAATTTTAATAACGTACGAGATAAACTGTTTTACAAGTAAGACAACAATTCATAATAGATGGGTGATAGTTCTCATTTGAGGGAAAGCCTACAACATATATTTCATCTGGAGAAAAACAAAACAGTGCAGGAGGCCGTATACCATTCCAAGTTTTCGGCACTAGTCTACCTCTGCATAAAAAAAGGCCCAGGCAACAAAGCCTTTAAAAGAAAAGTAAAATTAAAAAAATAATCTGATCTAAGGAGCATTAAAGATATACGAGTTAAGGTATTAAAAATGCCTCTCAGAAAAAAAAATCTGCAGCACTACTTTATATTTTTAAGAGAAGTTCAACAGCGATTTGCACCTTGTTAATGGGCAATACTCCAAGCGATCTTTCTCAGGCCATCACTACCAAGCCTACTGTACCTGGGTTATCTGGAGTCAAGTCTTCCACGGCAATCTGAACAACATCTGCCAGATCCTGCTCTGACATCATTCAGAACCAGGCAGCGATATCCCGTCACACACCACCGCAGGTCCCCGGAGAACTGACTGGACAAGTCATGCAACCCTGAAAAACAGCAGCAAGAGAAGTGTTAATACAGATGTACTCAATAGATCAACACTGCCTTGAGTTTGTCATTCTTCCTCTCTAAAGGAAGATGCAGTTTTTCACAGAAGGGACCAACCTACAGAATGATCATCCAGTGGTATCAACTGCGCCTTTACCAAAGAGCCAAGGACTGAACCACCTGCATCCCCTCTATGCATAAACCTTTCTACACCAGGACCCAGTCAAGCTCCGGTTTTCCCTGCTAATCCACCTTCCTGCATTTTCCCAATGGACAAAGACAACATTCAGCTTCAGAGATTTGGCAGCTCATCCGTATAAAATACAAAATAAAATATTTTCTTTTACATCGACTTTTTGTTTTAGAAGTTTTAAGAGCCTACAAGACCATCCCTAAATTGCAGGGTTTTAATTTACAAATTATTACTTAGCTCTTGGAAGCGATCAGATCAGAGTATTTAGTCTTGATGTTGCAGAAGCACATGGAGCTCCCAAGCCACGTCAGATTTGCAATTACTGCATTCTGCACAGATCTATATGTACATGAAATATCCCGAACGTATGAACCTTCACAGGCGTCTAAAATCCTCACAAACATTCAGTGAGACCAGGGGCCTTCCTCGCAGCTCATTACACCTCGACTTGAACCAAAACTTGACCATTTTTCTTGGCTATCGACCTTGCCTGGTTTTTCTACAGCTCAATTCTGATGAAACCGTTTTCAGAATATGGTCCTGATTTTAAAGCCAAAATATTTCTCAGCCCTGCTCCCTCGGAATTCTCTGTCAAGGTTATTTATTAGTGTTTTAAGAGAAACTTTCAGCCTGTAAAACTGAATTAAAATCACCGGAACCACTCAACATCTCTGCTTTCCCACAGTTTACAAAACGGTGGACAACGAATACCAAGAAATCAGCCGATTTTTTCCCTTTTTAACCCGAAGCGAAACGCACTAGCGAGATAATTTGAGGTTTACCAATGGAAATAGTCATTCATCCCTTAAAACTGACACCGAATCAAATCCAACTATGCAGGAAGATTTTCCTCTGTCCCTCTTCCACTTCAGCACACGAACGCCACTCAGCCAGACAGGTGGAGCAGAAATTCTTTGAAGAGGGCAACGGACCTACAGAAGAATTCTGAGCGCCGTGAAAACCCATCTCCAGAGGACTCCCCACACATCACAGTTGTTTATTCAAAATACCCGCACTGCCAATACTGAGTCATTTGAAATTCTGATCACAGTGAAAAAACTCAAACTGAAAATCCGCTGGGCCAGCGGAGAGCGTGGCAGCACGCCCGGCAGACCTGCCAATAGCTGAGTGCGTGTGGATGCCATTTTGGCAAATTGTAGTTGCCATTTCTGAGAAATCCTGGGAAGCAGCCAGGCCTAACATAATAAACCAGCTGTGCTACGGTTACTGTTTCATAATGTCACATACTGCTAGCAATATTTAGTAATATTAAGAACCCTGCCCTCAACTTGAGGAACGGCACCCGCGACACCAAATGCTAAAAAAGGACAAACAAACCCCAACTTGAAAAAACTTCGTCTATTTACACAATTGGAGATTTCACTGATACTTCACGTGTTGTATTTAAACCAGTTATAGCTACAAATCGATATTTCATGAAACAGCCCAAAGGATTTGCACGCTTTTGTTTAAATCCACTTTAATACTTCATGTGATGCACATATGTAGCCTTCTAAAATTCATTATTAGAAATTACTGAATTAAACCTTTCCTCAACACAAACAAAAAATAATTTCACACTTCTGACATCGTCCTGCACCTCTCATGGGCCATAGTCAGAAAGCATTCACCCTCTCATCAGAAAAGAAGTACCGAAACATCGTGACAGTCTTTAAACAGGCACGTAACAACCCAGCTATGACCGGCAGAACAGCCACTACACATACACAGCAGTGTGTCTCCATAGCTTCAGTATTTTCCTCCATTTAAACACATTTTATTACAATCTCAGCAAGTCAGACGCAGCTCACGGGCGATGAGCCAGCGTCCCGACAGAACACGTTACGGGCACAACAAAACCTACTCTGCTGTACCAGCTGCAGGGAGCTCCTGGATCAAATAGGAGCGGAACACAAATAAACGTGATCTTAATGCTGGATGTGTGGATCAGGAGTGCCCGAGTAAGCTACACCGGGTACTGCAAGCACTGCAGCTATCACAGCTTGAATAAAATGCTCTTCGTCCAAATTCAGATTTTCAATTTCTAACAGAATTTTAGCTGTGGTCTAACCTTGCTTTCAGAACTAAGGGTAAAAGCCCAATAAAATTCAACAGGATTAGAGTTAGTTTATCAGCTTTAAGAAGCCGCAGTCAACAGATCCAGAATAACTTTGCCAATATAGTTTCCACGTATTTTACTCGGTGAAGTATTTACCAGCATTTCCTCACGTAAAACACTTATTTTCCTGAAATTTGCTATACTTTCCCAGCCTTATTTTTCTCTTTCTCCTTTCTTCTGGCTGAAACCTCAGTTCCCATTAACTCTAAATCAAGTGTATGTGCATTTGCATTAAGAAGCCAATGCTGAAATATTACCTGGAACAAATATTATGCTATAAGAAAGAAATATTAACAGAAAGCCAGGAAGCGAGGACAGACTCCAACAGGGACACGAAACGTGCCCACTTTTTCTCCCCCAACCAGCATGTGGAGGTTGGATCAACAGAGCAGTATTTTATAGTCAATTAACCAGTTTCTGGAGGACGCTTGTTCCAGACAATGGAAAAAAACCTCATTAATACATAAACGACAGGAGGCCTTGGCCAGCCCAACTCCAACCGCGCTGTTCAGGTGGATCCATCCTGCACTCATCACTTCTCCAGAGGGTTTTTTGTCAGGGTTGGAAGAGACGCCTTCAACTCTCATCCAACCAAAACCCGAAAACCCAGGTTAGGGTGCGTATCAGTGATCTGCTCCCAGCTCAGCCCCTGGGGCCTCCAAACCTCAGTCACCCCCCACGTTTCTGACCCTTCAGGCCTCTTGCACCCCGCAGCCAGTTCCCAGACCCTGTCCTGCCCACCCTTTCCCCACCCCAGACACCACTCTCGTAACCTTGCCCTGCAAACCACCTGAAACCCATGCCTGTTGGATAAAGCAGCACCCATTGAAAACTGTCTCTCATTTTAATCACGGTGAATAACAGAAATAATCACACTGCATACTAATGCATACTGCATTAGTTCCTTCTTACCTCCCAAAGGAAAAAATATTTTTTCAAAATTTGAGAAAACAGTCCAAAGATTCCAAGATGGAACAAGCACCAATATGGAGTAACAGAACTAAATCTTCCAGTAACAGATACAATCTATTTCATCACCCATCAAAGCTTTAAAATATTAATTGCCTTATGTGTGCATTATGAGTCGAAAGTAAAGACAAACTTTCCTCTCGGTTCTTGGCTTTTCATATTCAGAAACAAAGCCCAAGAGGGGAACAAACAGCCCAGAGAATTCATCCCTACGACCATTTGCTGGGATGTGGCTCGAGTATGAGAATCCCCAAGAAAACTAACCAGACACAACTAAAGCTTCACATTTCAAGCAGATTACAAAAGCACCCTAAACATCTTTGCCAATACTCTTACTCAGAATTGATACACTTCACACAGAATTAGTCTATGTTTAATTAAGTAAATTAATATTTGTAAGCAACTACATTAAATTCACCTGAATTCCAGATTAGGTTTTCCACACACAAGTTTAATGCAATTTAATTAATCTATTTTAAAACATTAATTCAAAATAATTCTTCTGAGCAGTCCCTTGTAAACAAACCTATTTAGTGGAATATCTGATGGCTTTACAAAGTCACAGGGCATCATTCCAAAGTGTAGAATCAAAAACATCCAACACCTTGTTAACATACAAAAACATGCACAAAACATAAATCTTCTTTCTCATATTAATTAGCGAGAGTAAATACTGTATTTCAAACAATTTCCAAAGCTCTAGTCTGCATGGAGTGTTTAATTGAACTTCTCTGATGTGAGCAGATCACTGTTCTGGTTAATATTTCTCAGTGCTATTGATAAATGAAAAACCTTCTCTCGCAGTTCAATGTGCCCTACGACAAAAATTTACTTCTGGGTGTACAAAAAAAAAGCTGAAGGATGCCATTTTACTTTGCCCAGCCCCAAAACCCCAAATGTTTTTCCTCTTCATTTCACTTTTCCTTTAAATTGATTAAGGCAAATCTTCAAATATGTCATTTCTGGTACAAATATTCTTTGTACAATCACTGTTAGCCAATCAGCCCATTTTTCTGAGCCTGACCCCACAGAAAGAACTGGGAAATCTTAATATGATTTGATACATTAACTTATTCACGGGTATCCCAAGGTTCAGAACCTGACAAGGCTCTTCTAGTCTTACTCTGTGACTGGCAACATTTTTATAATCCTAAAGTCTGGCTCTTCCTTTCAGATAAAGTCACTTGGTCAGCTGGAACAGATCCTTCCTACACTAATTAATAATTCCCCAACAAGCCACATCAGTGCAAATGTTAATGCACTGTGACAGATGAGGAATAACAGAATAAAAATCTACAATTTAACAGCATGCGGGGTTAAATGTGCTGTAAATACAAGCGCTACCAGGCTCCCTTACGCCCCAGCTCTCTGAAGCTGCAGTCTATCAGAACACGGAGTTGAAAATCGTTCTCAGAGAAAGGGTGGGGGAAAAAAAATAATCAGAATTTACACATCTTTATTACTACTAAAAACTATAAAGGAACATAGCTTCCATCCTTATTTGCAATCCAACTTGGACAAGTAAAAACATTGTATTTTAAGTAAACTTCTTAGTAAAACCACACAAGCATTTCTGTTCAACAATTTAAAAAGCCAGCATAACAATATACAGGCGTCTTTGGTTCAGCCAAAGACCAGGAGAAAAAAAGCCTATCCTCCCAAAACATGACAGAAACATTCCTTATCAGCGAAAGCACGGACACCAGCCATAACATCCTGGAGACAGATCTCTAAAATGAAGATCACTCAGAGAGATGCTCTGCTGATGGACTCCAGTACAAGGTCTTAAAACACAGATACCAGGAGAAAAAAGGAAACAGCTGCTCCAAGAATAAAAGATCTTGACATTTTGGGAGAGTGCAAAATCTTGCAGGAAGGCAGGAACTCTCAAATATTGCTACGAAAGCTCACAGTATTATTGTCGTTTCATTGTTTTACTTGTAGAAGTGTTGCCCTTTTTTAAATTATTCTACCTGGTAGAAGCTGTTTTGCTCAGATACCTTTTTCTAACTCTTCTAATACCCGGTTGCTGTCCACAACCTACAACAAACTAAACCAGAAAACCACTGTCCTGCTTTCCAGCCCAACACGGTGGGGCAGGAGCAACGAGAGCGCTGAGTGTGTCACAGACCCTGTAAAACACTCCTGCCACAGCTTTGATACGGCAGGGATTCCCAAGTGAGCTCTGAGGGATACGTTAACACCCATTACAACTACATTTTCAGGTGCTTTGACATGCAAAGAAGTCTGAATTCTATTTTCCAGACATATAATCCCATTGAACTTAACGAGACTATCCATATGGATTTGATATACCTCCCATATGGACTGGATATACCTACGTGTTTGCAGCCTTGGTGCCTTGAGGCAGAGGTCACCTTTCTGCATCGTCATATAATTACTCAGGACACAGATCATTAATGTTAGGCACAATTTATACAGCTGAAAACCAGCAAATCCAACCCAAGAACTGCCCAGCCAGCAAACGCAGAACCAGATGTAGTCACGTTGTTTTACTGTCTTCATCCACTAGATGGAGAATCTTTACTGGTAACAGCTCAAAAAAATCCTGCAAGTACTTGAATTCGAAGAACTTCCAGAAGGAGTTTCATATTATATTTATATAAATGTCCCAGAGAAGTTCTAGCCATGCTTAGAGGTCTTTTGAGATCAGTAGTCCGTATGTCCTTTGAGCTTCGGGTAACTACTCCCATTTGAAGGGAGAAGTTACTACTTTAACAGCAACACAAACACCTGAATTTCCTTCAGTGTGTGTTTGTAAGACTCTTCCGTGGTGCCTGCCTTTCATCGACAGAAAGTTAAACTGGAAGGTTACAGGGTTAGATAGTCTGAATTTCCTCTTTGCAGAAAGAGGCTTTGCCTCCAAGAGTTGTTCAGTCTCAACAAACACCCCAGGAACAGTATCCACTGTGACAAGCACTTGTCTCAAATTAAAAAGAAATCTCGGCAAAATGCTTTATTCTTGGGTGTTCAGCTTACCTAAACCAGAACCTTTGACAACAAAAGGGAATAATATCATTTATATGTCCTTTTAAGAATTCTATATTCTTCCTAGCAAGTGCACTGCTCATCTTCTATACAGCAGAAAAACTTTCCAATCCAGCAATTCCAGGGGCACAAGGACAGACCCCAGGGTTTGCCACAGGCTTCTACGATCAAAAAGCACCACGGTCAACACAAAACACACAAGTAGTAAACTGCTTACTCAAATGTCTTCTAATAATTTACCTCCTGCAGCTATCTAGAAAAAGGGAACATTCAACCTGCTGAAACAGACCTTAGCACTGTTTTAGAACACATGGGTAATACTAATACTTGAAAATCCTTACCAAAAATACATATGAAAATAAACTGAAGAGCACCATTTCAGTAGAAAAACAAAGAGCGAGCAGTTCTTCACACTCTGAAATACTTCCATGAGTACAGTCTGACCCTGTTTTGCCATTCTCCCTCCCTCCTCTAGAAAAAAAACCCACCTCACTCCAGCTTTCAGCTCGCAAGACTCTATATTGATAGGATGTTCAAAGAGATGAGCTGGTTCATGTAACAGCCACATTGGTGACCCAGGAGCGGGGAGGGAAGGGGCATGGAGCTTCACAGCTGCTGTACAATCACACCATGGGGAGGAAAGAACCATCCTTTTTTCACCATACAATACAGGTACTCCCATTTCCACAGGGAAATTTGAACTTAACGTATTTTTTCCCTTAAGTGGACTAAGTCAGGGTTTTACAAACCAGAAGCAGGATAAAATCTGTTCAAAAGACAACATTACGAGTTATTTTATTTAAAGCCCCAAATTCAAAGGATTTTATGAAGTTAATCCTTCTGTGCACTTTCGCTTAAAGCCTCAACAAACAGTCTAACAAGTGGTAGGCAAAGCTAAGTGTTTAACATAGCTTTAAAAACCTAAAACTGCAAGGAAACAAGTGTTTGACATGACTTCAAAGACATTTTATTATTTTTCCTTGAAAAAAAATCATTTTGCCTTTTAATGAATATGTGAAAACAGAAAACAAAAATACTTCAATAGTTAACAACTAAATATAAAATTTCAAACTAAAGGAAATGAAATCTGTGAAAAATATTTTATTGGCAAAGTTTAGCATACATAGACATTTTATTGTTCTAATTCTAACCGTTAGCTTCACATTGGCTCCTCCTACAAGCAGCTCTTGAGGTTCTGCTCAGTTCACATAAAGAGCTTCTGTAGATCTCTGGACCAAGAGCTTCTGTGACAAAGAGAAACACCCATCTCTTCCTTTCCAAATCAATGTAATGACAGAGTCTTTACTAAGGAGCATCACAGCAATTTCAATTCAGGGCATTCTTCAGTGAAAGAGGTGAAGACATTCATGTTCAAGCAAAATAAAGGCATGGATTCTTCCTGCACCAGCAGTGCTTTATGAGTTATGGGAAAAGCTCACGATAAAGACCAGGGACAACCTGTAGTCCTTGCAAATGTGAGGATGTTACTGTAATTAACACAGGACTGAATCCCACAGCACAGCACAACTCCTCGCAAAACCGAGATAAACCCAGAAGGAGCGCTTCTGGTTACAGGGAGCTACAAATACAAGCTCATCGTTCTTCACCAAATCAGTCCAAACCAGTATAGAACGTGTTGTACTGTGTTAAAAACAATACAGGCAGGAAACGCCTTTTTCAAACACATGTAGCAGAACATGTGCTGATGGGAACCTTTCAGCTGTGAACACTGATAATTTGCACTCACTATATTACTACCACACTCTAAATGTTATTATTCAATTACTCTGAATGTTATTAATCAATTACTCCTTTAACAGAACCTTAAAATTTAACACCTGTCCTGTAACCACACAACAACTTAATAATAGCTGGATATTTAAAAAATTAAGGCCAGTTACTGTTAATGTAAAACAGATTATAAATTACGAAACAAAGAAATAAAGTTTAAAAATATTTTAATGCTCTGAAGGAAATGGAATGTTTCCCAAATCCAAAGTCAATCTTTTTAACTCTCTTCAATGGTTTTTAATGTATTATTGAAAACTAACTACTGCCAAGATGTCATTTAACGTATGGAATAAGGCTCATGCAGTTTCAGAACAAAATTGTTGTTCTGAGCATTTTCTTTGGGCAACCATTTTAAACACATATTAATACTTTCTAACAGGGAAAACCCATTGTTTCAGGAGACACTGCTATGAAATTATTAAAACAAAAGGGGGTTTTGTTGGGTTTTTTTGGTTAAGATCTTGCCTGATGACTTAAAATTCTACAAATTTTATGTTTGCTTCTTGAAAGCCGGACGTCAACACGACACTACACCTAAGGCAACCTCACACAGAAGGCCAAAAAGTAGCAAAAAAAGGTTCCAAACTGATACTTTACAACAATAGGAAAGCTGCTTCCACTGAAGCAATCACTCAGCTGCTAACACCCCTCCAAACTTGTTTACTTAAAAAAAAAGCCAAAACACCTTCCCTTGAGAGGTCTAAAAATAAACTGATACATAAACTGTATGTCCCGTGGCAGGATAAAATTACTATATTTGGTTAAGCACACAACTTCCCACTGTAGAAAGATTAAAAAAAAAAAAAATCAAAGGGCAACACTTGAATTGCAAATAAGGAAAAAGAGAAAACAGAGCGTGGCGTCAAACACATCACTAATCTGAAGAGAGCGGAAAATGCCACCCCGAGATGGATGTGAAACCCCTTGTGATAACTCAATGAGCACACACGCAAACGGCCCCTCGGGGCTGTTTTTTCACCCCCTGTTCGCAGGGATGAGAAAAGAACCGGCCCCTTTCCACCCGCTACCTGCGAGCAAGGGAGGGGGCGCAGCCAATGTCACCCGTGCCACCAAACACTGACACGGGGGAGCGAGGGCGCCCAGCGCTCCCCTCCCCAACCAGCCTGCGGTGCGGAACCTGCCCCGTCCTGGGGGGACACGGGGACACTGCCCCGGCCCCAACCGCCGCAGGGCCGAGGGAAAGCGACGGGGCAGCGCTGAGGAGCCGCAGCAAGGGGGGGGACACCCCTGCCCAGGCCTGGGTGCGGGGAACGCAGCCGGGGAGCGATGCGGTGAACAGCAGCCCCCCCGGAGGGCCCAGCTCCGGCGGCGGGAGGAGGCGGGAGGGCCCCGGTCGCCCCCCCTGGCCCCCGCCGCCCCGTCAGGGTGAGGGGGCCCGTGGCCCCCCCGCCTCGGCCCCTCCCCGGAGCCGCCGCCTCNCGTGGTGTTTGTCGAGCGGCTGCGATAATGGCGTCCTTCCTCGCGAGAGATCTCCCTCTCCGCAGCGCGCAGGCGCCGCCGCGCTGCGCCCGCTCGGCCCCCGCCCGCCCCGAGCGCCCGCGCAGCCGCACGGCAAACGCGGCCCCGCGGCCGCCCCTTCACGGCCGCGCGGCCGGCTCGGACTACAACTCCCAGAGGGCAGCGCGGCGGCTCTTCGGCACCGCCCCCGCCGAGCAGGCCGGGACCTGTAGTACCCGCGCCCGGCGCGGTGCAAGCCGGGAACTGTAGTCACAGAATCCCAGAATGTC